>JALAZF010000713.1:1800000-2269334 GCA_022829125.1 Lathyrus tuberosus
CCTTTAAGAGTCAGCTTTGACGTGATTTTACCGTAGTATGCCTTCGAAATAAACCCTGCTTCAGTTAGGTCTTTTGAGGGTTGTAACGTGGCCTGGTTCATGGTTTAAGAAAGAAAGGATATAAGGCTCAAAATTTATTTTAAACCACCCATTCTCCTTAATGTTCTCCAGTCCTACATTCAGCTAGTATGACACAAGCGTTCACCTTTCAAAAAAAGGGTATTGAATGATGGAAGTGACGATAGAGGAACCGAAAAGGGTTTTAGAGCGGCAGTCACTCACATTTTGTTTTTGTCACATGTGATCACATAAACTTGTTTTTGTTGAGAATTTTTGCTTTTGATTCTCTGTTTTATTCTTTTTGTTTTCCCTAACTTTTGCGTAGACTGATTATTTTGAATTTGCAACCTACCGGGATACCCTAATTTTGCCTAAGTCGTTTGCTTGTAAATTAGCGGGCTTTTTGTTTTTTGCTTTTTTTTTCATTTTATTTTGTGATTTTGATTTTATTTTTGGAAAAAAATCGTGTGACATGTGTTTATTTGATTTGTAAGGGTGAGTTGTGGCTGCCTCATTCCTTTGGTCAGTGAGGGACAACCAATGTGGAATTGTGATTTTTCCGACCTCTTGCGAGGGATAGGATTTGGTTGATCCTCGGAATGAGGTACTCCTCCTTTGAAATTTGAACACATGGTCAAACTAACTGAAGACTACCCTGCCCCTAGTTAAGATTGAGGGTTTTGTATACAGAAAGAAACTCCTACTTCAAGGCCCAAAGGGGTTGACTAGGGATTATCTTCCTTATACCTCAGGTGTTTAGGAATGGAACCAATGCCTTACATCGTCAGCAAGGTTTTATTCAAAAGAATACAGATAGTGATCTCGTGTCCTTTTGATTTCATCATTCTCTTTTTTATTTTGCTTGATCAAATGTGTAATACAGATAAAAAGTATGAGTGAACACGAATAAATTTATTCAAAACATGCATATTCATTTCATTATTATTATCATCTAAAAGCAAACAAGTTTTACAAGTGAACAATGCTTAGCAAACAAAAAGATTACATATGGAAAAGATGGAATGACATGATGGTTACCGATGTTGAGGAAGTGCTCACAGGCTTATTTATTTCAAAGGATGCTTTTGCGATCTTGGCCCCTACACGGACAAGGGATTTCCGTTCACCCACAGTTTCTCACCTTGCACGGTTAAGTGCTTCTTGTCAATCAACTGTTGGACTTTAGCTTTGAAAGCATTGCAATCCTCGGTCGAATGTCCAGCCGACCCAACCTGATATCCACATTGCACATTGGAATCATAACCATGTGGGAATTGTTTTGGAGGAGGCTTCAGAGCTTTGGGAACCACCAGCGAGTTCTGAACCAGATATGAGAGAAGTTGACTGGATGTCACAAGAATCGGATCTAGAGGAGCATTCCTTTGTTCAAAATTGTTTCGGGGCTTGCGCGGATTCTGGCGCTCTCGGCCTAGGGCTTACTGACTATGAGTCTGAGGAGGCTGTTGATATTGGGTTGCAGCAACATGCGAGAATGAATAGTATGGCATAGGAGCCAGAGGTGCTTGAGGATGAATCTGCTGAGTAGCATATTGCGAGAACACTTGAGCAGGGTGCATCAATCCAGGATTACCCATCCAATTAACAGTATGACCAAAATGGATTCCATATGGTGCGCAGGGTACCCCAAGATAAGCAACTGGAAGTGCAACAGCATAGGGTGCCCCAAGATAGGCAAAAGGCGTTCCAGAGTTAGCAGATTGAAAACCTTGGTAGAGGTATTGCCCAACAGGTTGAACAACTGGAGGAATCAGCGCATGAATAGGAGGACCTCTATTCTCAGCTTTGGCAGATGTTTCAGCAATCATAGGTGCAGAATTCTGGCAAGGCTTCTATGTAAAGCAAAGAAACTTCTGATCGAGGAGCTCTTGGACTTTGTTCTTAAAGATATTATAGGTTTCTGTAGAATGCCCCGCATATCCAGCATGGTATCCACATGTGGCATTAGGATCATGTTTAGGGTGATAAGGAAACTTGGCCGGCTTGATTTCTTTAGGAACAATTGCCCCAGCATAAATCAGAACAGGCAATAGATGGGTGTAAGTCATGGTAATTGGATTATGATGAGGACATCTCCTCCCTTGATTGTCGTTCCCTTTGCTGATTTGCTTACGCTTTTATTTCTGATTGCCTTCAGTGGTCTTCTGATTAGACAAGGGGTAAACTGGCAGATTGCTTGAATCCACATTCATGATCTTATCCACCTTTGGTCCATTCTGGACTTGCTCATCAATCACAACCTGGTCTCAGGAGTTTATTATCATGCTGTCCAGAAGTAGTTCCACAACCATGTCAACCTTGCCTTCCTTGCGCATTGTGTTCTCATACCCAACCTATTCCATGATCCTTTGGCTTTCGGCGTCCGAGAATCATTGTCTTTGGGCTAATGAAGGGAAGAAAGTGATCTTTCTCTGGTTTGTATGCAATGCCGTGGTTAACTGCTAAGGATTCGGTATTAACAGAAGAAACCAAGAAAAGGTTGCTAACTGCTAAGGATTCGGTATTAACAGAAGAAACCGTGATTAACAAAAAAAAAACGAGTGATTAACCAATAGAAGGTGATTAACTCGAAAAGGCTCTGTGTTTTAACAGGCATGCTGTGGTTAACTGTCAAAAAACGAGTGATTAACAGAGAGGAGGTGATTAACCTAGAAAGAAACTCAGTGTGTTAACAGATAAAATGTGGTTAACTGAGAAGACGTGCAAATTGGTGTTTTAACTGACAAGCAGTGGTTAACCAAACAAAGGGAGAAGAACCAAGAGAAGGTTGCGAACTCTGCATGGGATTCGGTTTTAACAGAAGGATTGTGTTTAACCGAAGAAAGAGTACGACTGCAAGGGAACAAAGAGAATTGGTTTTAACAGTACGACTATGATTAACCAAAGGAAGAATGATTACTACTCATGGGGAGTCAACAAAAGAAGTGACTAGCCACAAGAAAAGGTGATTGAACTCTCTTGCAGAGAACAAAGAAAAGGTATTGAAACAAGAGCAAGAGATATGACTCTCTAAAGATTGTTAATGATTGTGAACTGAGGGAATGGCGGCAGATCAAAAGATTGATTAAAAGAGGTAAGAGTGATCAAGGATCGACTCAACTGGGGAAAAGAGATACGCTACCGCCTGGAGACAGAGATGACTAAGCCAGGCACAGGGTCATTCGTCCCCTACCTGAAGTAGTCAGAATGAGAGTAGGAATTCTCCATTCTCATTCCTTCTCTAGCACACAGGGTGTAGTGCAGAAGTTGAAACGGACAGCATAACAGCGCCAACTTGCACAGTGCTCCAGTGCGTCGTGCGTCGTGCGAATCTCCGACTCAGCAAGAGAGAAAGAGAAAGAAAGCTCTAAAGGAAGCCTAAAGAGAAGAGCAAAAGAAGGATCAATCGATCGAAATAAGGTTTCAATTAATTGATCAAGGGGAATTGATATGCCAACAATTTTCAAAAGAGAATGGAAAACCATTAAAGCAAAAGGTGTAAATTATTGATTATGCATGACTAAATTTACTCAATAAAGAACAAACTTAATGTGATCAATAAATGAAAGTGCAAAATAGTGCCAAACAAATATTAGCATGTATCACAAATCATGTGTCAAGTGATTCAAGATTGTGCAAGAATTAGCATGTTCAAAAAAATATCAAGAACACACCAAATTGCAAGAATTGATAAATCAATCATTGGATTAATGTAAATATGTTCTAAACAGAGGTTAACAACACTTAAAGCATCCATAAATATCGAGCATATTGATCCATGTGAGTTAGAGGATGAAAGGGTGTCAAACAAGCTTGAAAAGGCATGAAAATGGCATTCTGGTTCAGTGTTAATCGATTAACCATTTACAGTGCAAAATTGGTTAATCTATTAACAGCACAAAAATCAGCAAAATTACACTGGTTAATCGATTAACACTTTTGCACTGCAAAGTGTTAATCGATTAACACTTAAAAAATAGCAAAATTACACTGGTTAATCTATTAACACTTTTTGCACTAAAAAGTGTTAATCGATTAACACTGCAGCAGTGGCAAAAAATCAGTTTTCCAAAAGTGCTTGCAACAGTTAATCACTTATTTGAACTACCACATGCTATGGTATGAACTTGTGCACGATAAATTAAGTGAGAATCGACCAACCTACAAGCCGGAGGTTTGGCTTGGTAATTGTTGCAAGTTAAATGTGATGAAGATAAGTGAAGAAAACCAGAGAAACCCAGAGATTCCTACACTTGCACTTCAAACCGTAGCGAGACCGAGCAAATTTCGACGAAAACTCCAAAACGAGAATTATCACTGAAAAAGCTTGAAGTGATCACTTGAGATGAATCCAAAAGCTACTGAAGCTCCACAAAATCCAGTAGAATGGAAAGATGATGAAGGTTAAGCTCAAGAAAAAAGTACTTTTAAGGTGAAAGTAGCTTTTCTTCAATGGTGAATTAAGAGCTTTTATGAGGTTTTGGAGGAGAATTGAGATGAAGATGAAGAAGTAGCAGAAAATTTCAGAGAGAATGTGAGAGAATATAGAGTGAAGAAAGTGTGAAATTGTGTGAATGGTTGTGGAGGAGTTGCAAAATGGTGAAGCTTTATTTATATAGACTTTTGGTTTGGAGTATGAAAGGTTTGGAATTTGGTTTGGACTTAGCTTTGGGTGGTTTGGAATTAGGCTAGGAGTTAGTTACACTTGACTCACCGAGTCAAGCGGTTAACTCGGTTAGTTAGGAAGTTAACTCGGTAGCAATCCCAATGTAAGCTCCAACATCCAAAGGTCCACATACTTGGAAATCAAGGAACATGGTGCACTTAATTTAAAGTGAAGCATGGGAATAAATGTAAGTGAATTCTTGAATAGTCTTGAGAAGTCTAGAGATGTCTAGAATGTTCCACACAATGCTAGCACCAAGTATACCCCAAAAATGTAGAGGAAAAGTGGATGTCATGAAAAGTAGCATAATTTGCCAAATTTACAAGGGTTAATCTATTAACATTTTTTGCACTGAAAAGTGTTAATAGATTAACCAAGCCAAAAAGTGCCCAATTTGCTTGAAAAAGGTATTTTGGCTACGGTTTCAATTTTCAACCTCTTGCTTTGATGAATATGCATAAAAACTGTTGTTTTGTGCTTGTGTTGATGATGTGATGACTTCGTGAGGATGCGATTAATCAGGCTTAAAAACCTGAGAATCCTGCAACAAGAAACACATAGGGAAAAGTGCGAATGTGTATGTCGACGATGCGAATGCACATGCTCAAGCAAGAAGAAAAAGAGAGAGGTAAAATTTTGGGTTACGACAGTATTAAAGGAAAAAATGGTGACTTCTCACTCATCGGCATTAACATATACCAAGCTACTTGGGTTTTATCAATTTTTTTTTAAAAAAAAGTCTAAAATGCTCTTAATGAGTAATATTAGTGTAAAATGAGTTTTAAAAAGAAAAATTAAAATAAAATAATATTATCCTAAATAATCGAAATAAAATTGAAAGTATAAAATTTTAATTAATTATTACAAATATTTTGAAAAAGAGATAAAAATAAAAGGACTCAAAGTGATTAAAAACCGGACCAAAATATGCTCAAAAAATTAAACTGAATACACTAAAATTATCAGTGTGAAATAAATTTCTAGAAAACATACATGTTTGATCAAATTTTGAAATAAAAATTGACGTGTTAAATGGATCGGGCTGATCAAAATGCAATAGAAAAAGTAGCCGAAAAATAAAACGAACACGCCAGGGTGAACTACGCGAATCGTAGATTAATAAAATTGATGTCTGCAAGCTTGATTTTGAAATTTTTTGCCCACTACTTTAACGTACATTTGAGAATCAGTTCGACCGGTCTATCTGTAGATCCGAAAAATTACTATAGTCGATATCTTAGGCATTATACGGCACGAAATGCATATTATGCTATATAGATGATGTGAAAGCTATGATAAATGTATTGATCTAGTTTTTCAGGGTCAAAATTGGGGTGTGGCACTTCTCTACCCGAGTATCAGCACAACAGGAATAAAGAAACAACACATAACAGTGCATAAAACAGTAAGGATAGTACAATTAACATAAATAATCAATCATACAATCCATCCACAACAAATATCATTCACAAATGAAATTAGGTATGAAATGTATTCGTCTCCTCTACTCCAATACATGTGGTACCAAGGTTTTGGATATTCAGAGGTGTGTTACTGAAGCATCCATTCGTCATTGAACCAAAGTCCTAACTTGTCACTAGACCGAAACCCTACTCGTCACTGGACCAAAGTTATAACTCGTTACTAGACATAAGTCCTACCTATCCCCGAAATACATGACTCATGAAAGCTACAAAAATATATGTGATACTCGTCTCAACCTCCAACTTCAATACTCATCACTGGTTCCTCTCAAACCTAACACTCAACATAAATCACTGGTTCAATTAAAAAAACTCACAAGGCTACATAAATGGTTCCACTGAACAAAAAACAACTAAGCATAAACTCAACATTATAATTAAACTGATTAGTTTTCTCATCAATACTCATAAAACATCATCAAACAGTTGATAGAGTCAGAATAATTCACAAATAATCAAGTCAAATGACTCAATTTAGACATTTAAAACATCTTGGGATATCACCATAAGATAGTCCTATGCATTAGATTTCCAACGCTTTAAACCATACTTCAACCAGATTCACGAAACTGAAGTTACGAACGAAACAACGCTCATGGTACAAAAACCAAGGGCCTATTACGACTGCTTGTACTGCCTTATGGAACGTAAGAGCTCAAAGGCTAGAGCCCTCGGCCATAAACACGCCTCTGGTACAGAAACCATAGGGCTGCTACGGTAGCCCATGTTGGCTAACACGGCCAGTAGCGGCTTCCAGGACCCCAACCTCATTCTGTGATTTTTCTGATTATTTTTCTCTATCGAAACTGATCCAAAACTCAACTATTTGAGCCCAAATAGTCCCAAAATGCATAACAACTATTGTAATAGAATCATATGGTAATTAACACATCAAACACAAAGATTTATCATTTTAAAACATAAATCAAAACATGTTATCAACATCATATCTTATCAAATCATCATCTATACTCATAACCACTAAAACTCATAATTAATCGTATTGATTTACAAGAAGATGAGTAACCAAAGGAGCACGAAATTCATATCATATCACAACAACTTAGAGATGTTTTGTGCCCACCATCTCACACTTCAAAACCCTTATAAATGGAGGAAACAAATAAAAGAAAAAGGAAAGAGGATAAGGGATCCTCTCTATCCTTCATGCCTGAACACCCATATCATGAATAATTCCTCCTTACCTTGAATTGGTAGAAAACTTGAAGCTTTGGAAATGGAGTTCCTCTTCTCCTTCAAAAGCTCTCCTAGGGTTGCCTCTTTCTCTCATTAGAATTTTTCACAAATTATAAGTACTGACAACTCTCTCAAATTTCTTCATTAGCCTCTTAGATTTCTTCAAATTTTGATTTACCTTTTTCCCTAGAGGACAGTTTGGTGTGATGTACCCTTTCTTTTCACATTGAAAGAATGTAGGATTGAATGAGGTATTTTCTTCACTCTTTTTTTGATCTTCTTACTTTTTTTTCTCACGCTTCAAAAAATTTCTAAAGTTTCACACCATGAGTGACACGTCTCCTCCAGAATTGGAATGTTCAACTTTGAGAGCTAGATTTTGCCTTTTCTTCTCTCCTTACTCATCCATCGCAAGCCTTTATAACTTCATTTCATGTTCCTATAATTTACTTAAAAGAGTGTGTGTTTCTGTGTGTGTGTGTGTGTGTGTGTGTGTGTGTGTGTGTGTGTGTGTGTGTGTGTGTGTGTGTGTGTGTGTGTGTATGTGTGTGTGTGTTCTGACGTTAATAATCAAAAGTAAGTATTTTGTTTATCATATTCACAGGGACTTGTGAGATATTAATGTCGTTCAATAGTTAATACATTCTTAAGTAGAGAATTGTCAAGTTGTTTGCTTATAAAAAGTAACATAATGTAAAAAAATGTAATTGATAAATGAAGTTTTAGAGATATGATACCTTGCTGGGATTGGGTTTCATCCACCGAATGCGTATGTAGTTTACTGATCACTTATACCTAATCTAAAGATTGATCATTATCCCTACGTATCACTCACAATAGTGTTTATGTCTAAACTCCTGTTGACATTTCTATCAGATTGTTTAGACGATGATTTCTCAATCTATTAAACAATCTAGTGGCATTAATATTTGATACTCGATGTGAATGCTTAAATCGGAATCTATGTCTAGAATTTAGAGTTTAACAGATTGTTATCTTGATCAATATTCAAACCATATTTCTCAATAACAAATCTAATCTATGAATTTAAACAGTAAAATAAAGATAAAATTGATTATTTGATGAATAACTAGATTATATAATGTTATAATCAATAAATGTACATACATTATCGATGAATTACATCCAATCCCAACAAGAAAGAAGATTTAGCTACTCATTCTCATGGTATCTTGATTACAAAAAGATAAGAAATAAAGATGAATGAGCATCAACATTGATTTACTGATGATTGATGCGTATCTAGCTTAGAGTCTTCAAGTTTCACTCTTTACTTTCTGTCTATCTCTATGGTGTTGTGTCCTCTCAAGTTTAAACCAAGTTCAACCCTTTTTATGTGTTTCTGAACCCATTTATAGTGTTTGTGCCCTGTTGATATCGCTTGGCAAGTTGTTGCCTCGCCTAGCGAGCAATGTTTCTTCAGTGTGAAGTATTTGCTACATCATAATTTTAAACTGCCTTGTCTCACCTGGCAAGCTTTCTCACTGCAACTTTGCCAAGAGAGAATGAAGCTTTTTCTTTCTAGAATGTTTCTAACTTGTGTCAACAGATGCTCATTGAAGCTTCACTGGGCGAGATGGATCTCTTGAGGCTCGCCTAAGAGAATAAGGATTTTTGCTTCTGGATAGTTTCTGTTTTCCTCGTCTGGGCCTCTCTATTGGCTCACTGGGCGAGCTGTCGCCTGAGTCTCACTGGAGGCTCGCCTGGCGAGCTTAGTTATGGTCCTCCATATGCTTGAGTGACCATGTTTCCTCTAGAGCTAAAATACCTAGGAAAATAATTGAGATCTGTAATGAAATGGTCGACACAATTACAATCCTAACATAACCCTAATATTAACCATAATTAAGTGGTTTTTCCACAAGAAACTTGCATACCAAGCCAATAAGTGCCCTTTTCACATGTATAAAATAACCATACTTTGGAACTTATCAAACTCTCCCCAACTTTAACATTGTTTGTCCTCAAATCAATGTCTCAAAAATATTTTTCAAATGCAATGCTTAACAACATTTCAATGATCAACATTTTAAAGAAAAAAGATGAAAATGCATGGTTCAAATGTCGAATTCAGAAGCAAGTGTAATGCTCATTACCTACTTAGAATCAAAACATGAAGATGAAACAAGTTCTCAAGACAAATCTCATTCCATACATTCTAAGGCAATAGTATCCCTATTCTTGAATCAAACCTACACACTTCTTCATAAAATGGATGAAGAATTAGAATTTAATCATGAAGACTATGAACTCTCATCCAATAATCTTGCCAACACCCTGATTAACTCATGTAGTCATCTCAACAATCTTTTTGAAAACACAAAAGCATAGATCACTTAAGGACTTTCAAAGGTTGTAATTTGGTCGAAAAATTAAAAAGCTTTAAGTTATGTGCAGTATTTACGTGGTGTACTTAATGACTTGTCTAGTTCATAATTGATAGATTCCTTTCTTTTTGGCTCAAAATTGGTTTTTAAATTCTCACTCTCTCACAAGGGAATATAAGGCTTATATTTGGCTAAGTAGTTGTGCTCAAATTCAAAACAATGTCTTGATCATTTCTATGCTTTCACATTTTTCAAAATAGATGCAAGATTAAACATGAATCAATCGAGTTAAGCAAAGAATTATCAGTCTCCTGCATATAGTACACAATGGAAGGCTTCCTCGCTTTCTTGTTTTAATCTAAGTGATTCAAGTTTGAGACATGTTATTGCATACAATGCATGAAATTATTTTTTTTTCACAATGCCCAAATATCATACTCACGCTAACATTCTAGAAAGCAATAAACATCTACCTTTTTGTTTGCAGTTCATCAAAAATCTTATCATCACCATTGCATTTTGTTTGAATCGTTTGAAATTTTGAGTCAGATTTCTATTCTTCTTCAAGTAAATTAAGAGACCAATTTGACACAAACACAAAAGTTATAAAAACATTTGGAACTATTTGAAACCAAAATGACATAACAACTTAATATAGATAACCACCATCCAAAGTTATGGTGTAAACATGACAAAATTATCCAAACTTAACAAAAATTAGAAACACCAATTCAAAGTAGTTTGCATTACACAATAGAAATTGAACACAAAGTATAAACATAAATATTTCATATGATTGAAAGCTTTTTAAAATATCACTCAATTATGGCGAGCTTTTAGTCCTCTTCCACCTCCTACTCATCCTGGATAAAATGTTTTGTCCCCAGACCATGCAACATGAGTCTGGAACTCATCTAGTGTCTTGATCCTATGGGCCTCCTCTTGTGGCTCCCTTATCTACGACTGTAACTTATGCATAGAATCATGCATAGACATGTAAGCTTTGTGGTTTGCCTAAAGTAAGTCCTAAGTGTATGTGCAAGTGGCTCACATCCTTGGATCCCATCATCGTATCCAAGGGCTGTCGAGGTAGTGGTTCCTGATGGATTTGAAGTTTTCTCGGTGTTCCTGCTCTTCTTTCCCATACAATACCTAGAAACATAAATATCTTTAATAGTGCCAAATATGGTTTCATGTAATAGCTTTGGAAGAACCACTTGACCAGCAACACATAATCCCATTATGAGGCTGGGAAACTCCAACGAACAGCTCAGTTCGGCCCCATGTTTACGACCACTTTTAGCTACCATCTTTATTTCATTTGTGATTACCCGACCACATCCACTTGCCTATTCTTTAGGATGAAAAAAAATATAGGTCGTCTCAAGAGGGATGAATGAGAGGTGACTTTGAGGCTTGATGTTGTAGAGGATTAAAAGAAGAATGATTTGAGCGGATGGTTTCATATCTTCCCTCAAATACTGCACAGGAAATCTAAAAGCATTAAGTTAAACACTTCGTCCTTCCTGCAAAATAAAGTTGGAAATCTCATCAATGTCCCAATGATGGCTTATGTGTTTAGTGAATGCACACAGCTCATCCTCTCCTAAAGTAAGAGGGTTCCCCGAATATTCATTGATGCTCTCCCGATCAAACTTTATGTTTCTTCCTCTCACCAAAGTTGTGAAGGTGAATGGTTCATCATAGTTGAGGAATCTAGGAGGGTCGACCAATTCATCCAACTTCTTTGTTTTAATGATATGTGAGACCTCCATAAATTTTCCTTGTCCATTTATCTCAAATTTCTTATCCGACCAAATCTTTCTCTTTTCTAACTCCTTGAATCTTTCTTGTTGGTCAGGACCTACAAATATTGTGGAATCATATGGTCTTGGTTGCCTAGATGTACTTCATGTTTTCTTTTGCTTTTTAGATGCATTGGAAACTTTTGGAGCCATTCCTACAACAAAACATGTTCAACAAATAAAACAACCAAGAATGTTATTCTGTTACAACAACTCATAGGGCTTCAAAAGCATTCAACAAATGACCAACCAAACAGGATGCTTCACCGAATGAAAAAAGATTTTTCAAGATTCCCTGTTATGCTCGCTTGGAGAGCTTGCAGCGAGGCCTCGCTAACTCTCGCATGGTGAGATAGCCCAGAATTTGAAAATTTTCAAGGGTCAGTAACTCGCACCATGAGTAACAGCCATAGTTCTTGGTGTGTGCAAATATTTTTATCATCAAAGTTTTATACCCTACAACTACTAACAACAAGCAATGTATTCATTTCTTTTGGTAGCTTAATTCAAACCATTGACAAATATATTTATATCACAAAAATACCTTATCAAAGAAGAGTTAGTATCCATACCTATCATGGTTGATGTATAGGGATGAAAACATGTAGGTTGTGGTGCTCAAGTGAGAGTGGGTGATTTTCAAAAGTGAACAATGAGAGTGGAGGCTAGGGTTTGTCATGTGTGAGTGAAATCAAATGAGAGGAGAGTGTGATTTTAAAATTTGTTATGGTGTTTTGAAGGCCCACCGAGTACTACATTCCAAGGTTGGTGGTGGGAATTTACAGAGTGTGGTAAATGGAATTTAAAAAATTTATTGATTCTACAACGCTCGCCTGGAACGAGCAAACAGTGAGAACAGACAAAACTATCTCACCTGTAGAAGGAAATGCTCGCTGGGAGAGCATGTCAATTTCTAGTTTTTCTTCAACATTTTTCAATTGAATCTTTTATGCCATTTCCACTCTTTATAAACCTACTGTTGTTGAATGCCAAACATGCTTTAAATTGATCTATATTTATTGGCATTTTTCATCTCATTTGTTATGTTTTGTTGGATTTACTCCATGTTTTCATGCTATTCTTCAATTATGTTGAAAATACCTTTGGTTGCTTTCATTTGTGTGTTATTGTGTAGGATTTAGGCATAAAACATCAAAGTGTAAGACACAAGTAATTGGATAAGGAAGCCAAACGAAAAAAAGATATTCAGCATGTTCGCTGGGCGAACAGCCAACGATGAGTAGCAGTGAATGTTCGCAGAGTGAAGAATTGCTCGCGCAACGAACTTTATAAATTCCTCAGGTGCGGTTTAACTGTTCAGAGGCACTTCAGGTTCCATAAAGTAGAGTTCGCTGGGTGAATTTGACATATTCTAGTTGTACTATATAAGTACTTTTAACACTTTTTGGGGATCGTAACCCATTTTTCACCTAGAAACTTCATTTTTCAGCATTTCTTCACCAAAGAGTGATATTTTACAAATAGAAAATGGATTCGCATCCGAGTTTGATTCTTCGACGTGGATGCTCATTCATCTTCTTTCATTACATGTAAAGCAAGCTACCATGGTTATGGGTAGCTAGTTTCCTTTGTGTCAAAGGTAGAGGTAGTCTACCATTAGCTTTATGTATTTCTTTTGATTGGCCTTGTATGTGAACAAGTGATGATTAATATTTGATGAATATTTTTGTTTCTAATGATCCATTCTTGTTTTGTAAAGCTCTAGACATCGATTTTATGGAACTTGGCCTAAAATATTTATCTATCGATTTATAGATTGGAGAGATCAGTCTATGGTTAATAGTTACTTTGTGTTGAACTTAAAGTTTACTATATTGGTTGTTATATGGAGAGATCATGTAGCGATGAATACGGTATTTTTCACGACGCCGATCTAGAGATAGGCGGTGTTGAGAGAATGCGCGACGATATTAATAGGATCCGACTTCCCATGCAAGATTGAAAGAATACGTATAAGTTAGGGTAGATGAAAACTACTTTTGATATACTTTGTTAATCAAACACTTTAGAATTTATAAGCTTTGCTATTAAAGACGTGGCAATTTATGAAACAAACATTGAAAACCTTTTTTCTTGAAACGGTAAACTATTGAACGACAAGCATCCAAATATCAGGATAATCCTTGTGGAGACGATAACAAAGACCCACCTATATTACGATTCAAACAAAATGGCACTGTTGTCAGAGATTGTTGTTGATATTGCAAGCCATGCAATAGTTTATTGATTTTAAGATCTTTATATTGTGATCTCTTACCTCTGTTTATTTTTATTGTGCTATTTAATTTGTTTGGTTAAGTGTGCAGATTCTGTTTATGCGAGGGAATGTACCTACAAACCAACTTCTTTCCGATTCTGAGATTGAGAGAACCACTCGTAGGCTTAATAGCAGAACTAGGCGAAGGAGGCAACTTGCCAAAGAAAGACAAGAGCGCGGAGAAACTTCTTCATCTATACCCATTGTTACGCTAAACATGGCAGATCCACCACCAGCACCCCCTGCTTCAATCCCATGTGTTAACAGTCCAAGACACAACGCTCAGTTTGCACGCAACGCCCACAATGGGAGGCATTCTAAGATGAAAATGGGAATCCTAGCTCTTTTATATGTAAATCCCTTTGCGGGGATGGAGCATGAGGATCCGTTTACACATCTCACGAAGTTTTATGAGATAGCAGGTGCAACTAGAGCTCCGGAAGTCGAAGAGAAACCTTTGGTCAAGAGATTATTCCCGTATTCCTTAATTGGGAAGGTGAAGGAATGGTATCTTGACCAACCTACTCTTGTGATGACAGATTGGAACGTATTGTAGGAGAATTTTCTTGATCAATTCTTCCCTTACAATCGGTTTATGGAGGCCAAGACGACGATTTCGGTATTTGCGCAAGGAGGAAGCGAATCTCTCAATGAAGTTTGGGAGAGATTCAAATCTATGCTGAGAAAGTGCAAGGGACATGGTTTTGATGACTTGACTCAAGTTCACATTTTCCACAACAGACTTCAACCCGTTCATAAAACTCTTTTGGATGCTACAACGGGTGGTTTTCTAATGTCAAAAAGCACGAAAGATGCAGTGTCCATCACTGATAGGATGGCACTAAATGATCATCAAGGTTAACACAATCGTGGTACTTCGCAAAGAAAATTGGGAATTATTAGTTGGGAGCGAATGATGTTATTCTTGCTCAAAATAAATTACTCTCGCAACAAGTGGAGATGTTGACAAAGCAAATGTCAAAACTTCCACAACAAATCAAAGAGATGCAAGAAGTTCCCAACCTAAATCAACATGTAGCAAGTTGTGAACTTTGCAAAGGTAATCATCCTACCGAATATTGTCTACCGGTCATTGAAGAAGCCAACTATGCGGGAAACCAAAATCAAGGCTATCAACCAAGACCACTGTATCAAAGAAATAACCAAGGCTACCAATCGAGAGGTAATAGCCAAGGTTACCAACAATGGTTGAGGCAAGAACCAGGATCTTCTAACCGCCAACCTTACAAAAGTTACAACCAACCGCAACAAAACCAAGGTGGAAGTTCAAATATTGAGGAAACTTTCAACCAATTCATGCAAATGTCTATCTCCACTCAAAAGAGTACGGATGCGACAATTCGGAACCTTGAAACTCAAGTTGGACAATTGTCCAAGCAACTAGCCGACCAACAGAAAGAAACCTTTCCGGCTAATATTCAAGTAAATTCGAAGGAATCTTGCAAAGCCATCTTTACTAAGAGTGGGAGAACAATTGGTGTGGGATTTGATAAAAATGTTGAAGTTGAACAGGAGGATGAAATTGTGGAAGAAGTTGAAAAAAATAATGATAAGGAGTTAGTTGAAAAGAAGGAAGTAGAGAAGAAGTTAAGAGAGCAGAAGTTGAAAAAAATTAAGAAAGGAAAGGAGCATGAATGTGAAGTTCCAATGAAAAAGTTATTGTATCCTATTGCTCATACGAAAAAAGACAATGAGAAGCATTATGCTAGATTCTTGGACATATTTAGTTGGTTGCAAATAACCATTCCATTTTTCGAGGCTCTAAAGCAAATGCCAAAGTATGCAAAATTCATGAAGGACATACTTATAAAGAAGAAGAGGTATACAGATAAAGAAACCTTTGAGCTTAATGCAAACTGTAGTGCGATCGTCCATAGCATTTTTCTGCGGAAACAAGGAGATATGGGAAGAGTAGCTCTACCTATAACTATAGGTAGTGATTTCAAATGCAAGGCTTTGGTCGATATGGATGCTAGTATTAATTTGATTCCTTTATCTGTGGTCAAAAGACTCGAGAACATAGAGATGAAATCAACTAACATGACGTTGCAACTTGCGGACAAGTCAAGGACTTGTCCCTATGGTGTTGTTGAAGATGTGTTATTGAAAGTTGAAAATTTTTTATTTCTGGTTAATTTCGTAGTCATGGACATCGAAGAAGATAAGGATACACCAATAATCCTTGGAAGACCCTTAATGAAGACCGCTAGGATGTTGATCGATGTTGATGAAGGTATAATGAAGGTGATGACTAATGATGAAGAAGTGTGTTTTTACACTTTTCAAAGGTGTGGTGTATTCAAATTAATTGGAGGTTGATGATCATGTGAGAAAGGAAAATGCTAGAGTTGCAATGAGGAAAAATAAAGACGAAGGTGCTAGAGTCGCTTCAATGAAAAAGAATGACGACAAAGAAAAACTGGAAGCGGTGTTCATAAAGAAGGATGAAGAGGCCAAGGAGGCTATGATGAAGTCATGATGGGATTTTTAATTTTTTAGGAAAAGTGAACCAAGAACTGGTCATGACAATGGTTGAGGACTTTTGTGGTAGAGTGAGTTCATCCGGAAGCTAATTCAATTACTTTTAGTTTCGAGGTTTCAACCGTTGGACCGTCGAGCTCAAACAACGTTAAACAAAGCGCTAGTTGGGAGGCGGACCAACATTGTAAGTACCCTTTCATCTTTAATGCTTTTGTAGTGTTAATTTAGTATAGGAAGTGTTGTGGTAGAATGAGAAGAAAAGAAAAAAAATTCAAAAATCTATCTCATTTGCCTTGAGTTCGCTGGGCGAACCTGGGGCGAATGTTCGCTGGAAACTCGATGTGCGAACTAAGCGAGACAAAGAAAAATGACAATTTTTCTGTCACATCACTTAAGTGATATTTTGATGTGGGCCAAAAATTTGTGGGCCCAAGACCTTTTTTACTGATTTTGTGGGGCAAACCTTTCCCCACTCCCCTTTTGTCTTTCCCTTTCCCTATTGTCTCTTTAACTTTCCAAAGCACACAAACACACATTCTCTTCTCTCTCAATCGTAGCTGTGCAAATGAAGGATTTTTCCAAGTTTCAGTTCAATCTCCATTCTCTCTATCCAATTCATATCAGGTTTGATTTCTTTTATTCATTACTTGTTCTTATTATAAACATATGGTTAGGGTGGATGTGATAAATGGCTAGAAACTTTCTTCTAGGCTTTGTGAATCTGTGTTGCATGTTCATGTGTATTAGTTTACATTACTATGCTTATTTGGGTATTGAGCTTTAAGAATTTTTTAGAGTTGAGGTGTTCTTGCTTAGGGTAAAATTGAAATTAGTTTGAATTAATTTTGAGAAATTTGAATCTTTGTATGAAAAATGTGGCTTGGTTATTGTTGTTTAATTGACACTTATTTTACAAACTGAATATCACTGATTGAATGGACAAAAATTGCATTGTTGTTTGGTTAATATTGAATAGTGTTGCAGTGAGAATCGGAGACCTTAGCTATTAAGTTAACTAGGCTCATAAAACATAGATATCACCACCGATCTTTAATTTATCCAAGGGAAGGGAAAAAGAACGAATAAACCCATAAATATGCAATGCAAAAATAAAGCAAAAGAGAATCTAAGGTTCAGGGGTTGGTTATACTAAGGGAAGGTACTAGCACCCTAAGTATATGTAGTACTCTACAAGAACCTCTTATCTTAATGTGTTATTTGTTAATTTGTTTACTAAGGGTGAAAAGAAAAGGAAGACCTAAGGTGTTATTCCTAAGTATGCTCGCCAAGACATCGCATCTCGTGCCTACGTATCTTGACTAAAAAGAATCAGAGCATTCGTAGTTCACCTCACTACAGGGTAAAAGGGTGTAAAAAGAAAAGTGTGCTCAACAAGGATTAGCCTTGTGCCTACGTATTCTCAAAAGGAACTTAAGAAATCAGAGCGTCCGTAGTTCGGAACTACGGGGAAAACAATGTTTGTTGTTTGGTTTTAGGAGAAAAGATAAGTTGTCATCTCAAGGAGAATACTCAACTAAATCACCACAAACATGCGGAAGACGGGTCTTTGCTTCACAATGAGAGAAGGGCTCTAACTCGGATATAGAATCGACTAGTATGCCACATATATCTCTCAAGTGTAAAAGAATCTACATCTTTTTCAACTATGTCATAGGGTAGGAGAATTATATCTCAACTAAGGATGACTAGTGTCTAATTCTCTCATGGGAGAAGGGAAATTAGCTGTAAGTTATCTAAAGTTGAAGAAATCCTAATGGTAACTACCAAAAAGGATAAACAGACTAAGTATATACAACCTAAGGTAATCAACCTAAAGGGGAACAAAAGTCATACAATTAATGAACGATGCAACAGAAAAATACAATGCACATGACTGTATAGTCAACCATGCACCCTTCCCTTGGATTAAAGCATAGGCAAACAACATCAATGGAGTGGGGGACATTTTGTCGAATGGGGATAGGATCAAGCAATTAAAAGAAAACCCATCAAACAAGTACTTGAAAATAAAAGGCGCTCGTTGTAAGAAGGCCTAAGAGTAAGCCACGGGACTCGAGAGCAACCGAAATCGAAGGCAACTAAATTTAGATTTAAGCTAAATTAGAGTGGATTCATGCAAGAATCACTCTATAAGAAGCCGAGCAACTAAATCTATGCGTCCAAATGATTTTTCGAAGGTTAAATTAGATTTTAACTCTGAAATCGTAATGCAATTAAATCGAGGCAACAACCAAGCATATTATGAAGAGGTAAACTGATCAAAGTCTATTTTTCTTATTTTTTAACTCTCATTCCGAAGACCAAGAATCCTCAATCCCTTTCCGAATATAGGCCCATTTGTCTTGTTAGTAGCTTCCACAAGATCCTATCAAAAGTTTTAGCTGCAAGGTTAAAATTAGTTCTAGGGTCTATAGTCTCTTGCAACCAAACTGCATTTATGCCAGGGAGGAATATTGCGGATGGTGTTCTTCTAGTGAACGAGGTGTTGGATATGGCGAAAAGAGATAAAAGGAGTTGTGTGGTCTTGAAAGTAGATTTCGAGAAAGCATATGATACTGTTAGCTGGAATTACTTGAGGTTTATTATGCAAAAAATAGGGTTTGGGGAGAGGTGGCAAAGATGGATGGAAGGTTGTGTTTTTTCTAGCTACATGTCTGTCATTGTCAATGGAAGCTCTACTAAGGACTTTAAGGTCATGATAGGTCTTCGTCAAGGTGACCTGTAATCCCCCTTTTTATTTGTCTTGGTAACGGAAGCGCTAACGACTTTGGTCAATAAGGCTGTGGTTTTGGGAGAGTTGAGAGGATTCAAATACTGTGAAGAGGAAGAGGTTAATATTTTACAATTCACAGACGACACAATTATTATGGTTGAAGGCAGTGGTAGTAACATTTGGAGCTTGAAAACAATTCTAAGGGGCTTCGAATTGATGTCAGGGTTGAAAATTAATTTTCACAAGAGTAAATTGTATGGGTTAAATGTTGGAAATTGGCTTCTTGAGGTTGCTTCGGATTTTTTTTTGTGCAACATGAATAGTTTTCCTTTCAAGTTCCTTGGTGTCAAGGTGGGGGACAATCCAAGGAAGTTAACAAGGTGGGGGACAATCCAAGTAATCTGAAAAGTAGGTTGGCTACTTGGAAGAGTAGGAATTTGTCGTACGCGGGTCGAGTGGTGATGATAAACTCTGTGTTGAATGCCATTCCTATTTACACGTTGTTGTTTTATAAAGCTCCTTCAAAAGTGATTGCGGATATTAGACACATTCAGAGCAAATTTTTGTGGAACGGCTGTGAGAATAAACGTTCGACTCATTGGGTGAGTTGGCCTATCGTTTACAAACTGCAGGAGGAAGGAGGGTTGGGAGTAAAGAATATAGAAGTTCTCAATACAACTCTGTTGTTTAAGTGAAAATGGAGGTTTCTGAAGGAGAAAGATGCGGTTTGGAGTAGCTTTATTAGGCATAGATACCAGAACTACGAGCTAAAATTGCAGAATGGAAATGCAGAGGTGAATTCCAATAGGGATTCAATATGGTGGAGGGATTTAGTTTTGTCGAATTTGGGGCCAAAGGAAGCGGCCATTGGCTTCGCGGGAACTGTTTTTAGTGAAGTCCATAACGTGAGGTACACTACCTTTTGGCATTCTAGTTGGGTTGGCAACCAATCTTTGAAGGAAGCTTTTCCAGAAATCTATCTCCGTGTGAAGGATAAGAACAACGATGTTGAAGAAGCCAGTGTTTGGGAAACAAGTGGTTGGAGATGGAAGCCTGACGAATTAGTTGACAATGTAAGTTTGATTCTTGCTGAAGTTTGGAACGATTTTACGCAATTGTTTCAAGATGGTGTTCTGGTTCAGAATAGGGATGATAGCTTTGTTTGGCAGGACAATTTAGGTGATGTTTTCTCTGTTAACTCCTACTATACCTTCCTTTTTAATAATTTTTCTTCCAGATCTCTTCCAGTTAGAACAGTCAAAGCTGTTAATCATTTGTGGGATGTGAAGATTTCTTCGAACGTGGTTTTCTTTGGGTGGAGGCTACTGTTAGGCAGAATTCCCACCGAAGACCTTCTGTTCCATAGGTTTATATTAACGGACATCAGAGAATTGTGATGCGTGCTTTGTAATTCCGAGGAGGAAGCATTATTGCATCTCTTTGGCCTATGCTCGATCACGGCAAGAATGTGGAAGAAGGTTTACGAATGGATTGGATCAGAGATGGGTTTATCACTCGTCGAGTTTGTGAATTATTTCCATAATTGCGATAAGGTGAAGACAAAAACTCAAAGGTCGATTCTTGGAGTTATATGGCTAGTTGTTGTTTGGACCCTTTGGTTGATGAGGAATGCTATCATTTTTAAACAAGAAAACTTCGGCTTCTTGGACGGTATGACGGCTATCACCATTAGATCGTGGAACTGGATTCATATGTGCGGTAAATTAGGTGACTTGTATGACTTCTACGCTTGGAATTCTTTTCCCCTCCTCTGTTTCAACATGTAGTCATTGTGTTATGCATTGTTGGCAGGCGCTATCCTGGTTTTGTCATTCATTTGCAGACTATTTTTATAATTTACAGGGTGTTGTAGTTTTTGTTGGGGTCTGTTTTTTGGTTGAGCCTCTTGCTTATTTTGGAGGTTGTATTTAACCTGCCATTCTTTGTAGAGGGTTCCAGCACCCCTTGTGCTGGTATAATTCCATTTGCCTATTAAAAAAAAATTACTACAATGCTGCTGCAACTTTTTACACCAATTCAAATATAATTGAAAAAATGGAAAGCTAAATACAACACATGCGTAATCCACATTGAATCCATAATGCATTATTATCGAAACAGAATATGGGAATGATATTAACCTATATATATATATATATATATATATATATATATATATATATATATATAACTCACAAAAATCCAAAAGTGTATTTATATAAAATATTAGGTTTAAATAGTGTTTTCGTCCCTGTAAGTTAACGAGTTTTTGATTTTCGTCCCTGTAATTTTTTTTTTAGTTTTAGTCCCTATATCTTACTTTTTGCTTGCAGTTTAGTCCCTAAAGCCAAAATCCACAGGAAAATTCGAAGGTTTCCTGCGGATTTTTCTGCAGATTTTTCTGCGGATTTTGATTTTACGGACTAAAACGAACATGGATGTGAAATATATGGACTAAAACCAAAAAAAAAAATTACAGGGACGAAAACCAAAAACACGCTAACTTACAGGGACGAAAACACTATTTAAGCCAAAAAATTATAATAGAAATTAATAAAATAAGATAAAATTATAAAAATTATAATACAAAAAATTTTTTGAATTTTACTTTTCCTAAAAGTTTTTAAGTGAGGAAAGCGGTAAATACGGAAAGTAAAGAACACTGAGACGTATAGTGGTTCCCCTCACAGGTCGAGAGTACTCCACTCCCCTTTCAACATGAAAGAGAGTTTACTATTGTTTTGACTTTACAAGACTCTTCCTAGTCTTTCTATACAAGTCACTCAAAATCAACCACCAAGAACACCCTCTTGGATTTTACAATTTTAAAGTCCAACCAAGATTAAATCTTACAATGGACCTCTTGTATCCACAATCCGGATCACAAGGAAAACCTTACAAACTTATCTTTAACAATACTAAAAATAAGTTGTAAACAAAATATCAAAAATCTGAATTTTATTTGAATAAGTGCAGAAAGTTGGATTCTTGAATGTATATCAATTTAACAATTGATCTTCTCCTTTGTAGCAATCACTCTAAGAATGTTATACAAGTGTTCAACATAATTGATATGAAACAAATGCAGTATATGTGAATATTTTATGCAAAGGTTTCACTCTTAGAAAGTTTGTTAAGAACACTTTGATAAAATGAAGGTTTTAGTAAAAGAATGATTGTTTGAAATTTTTGAGCAAGGAGGTGAAAAGAAATTCCGAAAAATGAGAGTTTATATATCACATAAACACCTCCTCAAATGGTTGTAAATTGTCAAGAGATGCCATGCTTCAAAATGAAAAGATTATAAATATTTTTTCGAAGAGATGCAATTATTTTTGAAACTGGAACAGTGGTAACCGGTTAACACCAGGTGGGTAACCGGTTACTTCATGTAACATTCATTTTATTTTTGAAAATTTGCACAGAGTAACCGGTTAACGCCTTGTGAGTAACCGGTTACTTGCAGACAATTTTGTGAAAATATGTTGAAAACATAACTGAAACCTTTAAATTGATGCTAAAATATTTTCTAATGATCATGACATGAATAAAGACCAGTTTGAACACTTGTATGCACATTGCTAAGGAGTAATTGATTATACTTTTGATTAATCCTTGAGAGTTCTTCAAGACTTGAACCAATGTGCAATTTTGTTCAATCTTCAATGTAGCTTTAAAGTCTTTGATCCAATTCCATTTGAGCAAGCATAGCATATGACATAAGCAATGTTGTCTTCATCAAAATTCTTGAGAAGCCATGTCTTCACATTCTCCCCCTTTTTGATGATGACTGTCATACCCCAAATTTTGACCACTAAGATTTCCCATCATAGTGCAACAGCACAATATGGATGTACCTTTGTACCTCATTTGTCTCCCCAAAGATGGGTGAACACTCACTACAATCAGAACTAGGGTTTCAAACCCTCTCAGAGCTCTTAGACAAAGGATCAATCAAGAAATGACATGATCTTCAACTTGTCTAGCCTCTCAAATATCCATAATGGATCAAGAGGACTCCCACTTCAAGGATTAAGCACAAGGCTGCTCCCTTCTAGGTGGATCAAGCCTCAGAATCGCCAGTGTCACTAAATTAGGGTTTGGTCGACTAGGCCTCCAGATGGAAATTTTCCTCTGGGCATGAGACAATGCTTCAAAGCATATCCTAATACGCTCCATGGAACATCATAAACCCCATCATCAAGTCAATTTAGCCTCAGGGGATGCATTTACCAGAAATCCGGAATTAGGGTTTCTTGACCTAATTCACCCCTAAGTTGACTTTTGGGACAAAACACGAGCCAAGGCCTCAAGAGAGGATTTGAGGATCCCTAACACACCACATTGATCCATATGCAAAAATGGATTGATCCAAGAAGCTTGAGCAACAAGTTTCAATTTCATCTGAACCACAGTTAGGGTTTCGCGGGAAAAGTCAATTGTACCTTTGACTTTTGACCCAGGCATGCTCCCAAACCTTGGGACATGATTCAATACACCCTATAACACCTATGGAACATTTCCATCAAGTTTGATTTAGGTCAAGGACTTGATTTCATAAAGGATCGCACAGTTTGGAATTCATCTGATAAAAAGTCAACTGTGCACAAAAGTTAAACTTTGACTTTTTGAGATTTTTCATAAAAAATGGTTTTTTAACCCTAAAATGATGTTAATGTGTGATTGGAATCATCATTCATCAAGAAAAATCAAGAAAAGTGGGATAACTTGAAAAAGGGGTAACCATAACAACTTAGAAAATTTTCTAAGTTATGAAATAAAGTGGCAAGGGTACCAATTTTGGAGGATCATAACTCCTAAACCACAAAACCATTTTTCCCCATCCAAAGCTTGATTTGTAGCCCTCATGGCCCTCTACAAAAGTGTCAACTACACGTCATCCCAATTCATCATGGATTTTGAGTTATGGTTGGACCAAAATGGCTAAAAACCTAAAATTGACATTTTTCAGCACTTAGCCAAAATCTGCCTTGCAATTTCAGCATGAAGTCCCAACTTCAAGGCTGTTTTTCTCCATGATCCAAGTTGAACTAGGTCTAGCGACAAACATCAAAGTTGAAGTACGTCATCTCAGCTTTCCAGAAAGTCCTAGAACGTCCATGTAGCATACTCGAGCAGGGAGTTATGGATTTTACAAAAAGGCTTGCTGCAGCTGAATTTTTCAGGGCAGATTTGCACATTTCTGGTGCCGCACGAATTTTCAAGCCTTGTCATCATTTTGGACACATCTAAGGATCAAATATAAGGGGGTGATCTGATCCATGAGCCTCCCAAGTCCAAGGAACCAAAACTAGCAAGCCAAAACCTAGAAATCCCTAAAAGAGGGACAAGACTCCAATTTTGGTTTGGAGCATTTAATGGATGCTTAGAGGTGACATGAACTGAGCTTCCTCCAACTGAATTTAGTCAAGATTCATCTAACAACTAGGGAACCAAAGGCCTGTGCTCTAACCTCTAGTCAATGGCTTGAGGAGACTTGGATTTTCATTTGCCAACATTTGCCAAATCTCTGCTGCAACCACCATTCACTATTGCTTGCAAAATAAACTTGCTCTACTATAAATAGAGCTCGTTTGTGCTCAGTTTGAGTACACCAAAGCCATCAAACAGATGCTTTCCTCAAATTCTCTCTTTCACTCCAAAATGCCTTCTTTAGTAAGGAAATTCTGAGTTTTTGAGTTAGAGAGCATTTCCATCATAGCTCATGATCCTAACACCTCATAAACATCATATGTAGGTGGTCCAAACTCTCACAAGTGACCTATAACACCAACATCACAAAGTCACCTCTCAAAACCTCAAAATTGGACTTTTTTGCATTTTTCAAGCAATGTCTTGATTCAGTCACTTTGCAAACCAGATAAAACCTCAAACATACTCCAAATATCATCCTTGAATTGTCCCAAATGGTGCCACACATCTGGAACACCATTTGAGAGAGTTGGCATTTTGGCCACTTTTGCCCATTTTGCCAGAAAGTGCTCAAACTTGCTCCAGAGGTTACCAGCTGATTCCAACCATCCTAAAAGCTTCTAAGAGGTCATTTGAGGGTGTCCAAAGCATCAAATCATTTCTGGAACAAAGCACTTGGTAGGTTGCACAAAATCTCCAAAAAAGAGGTAAAATTCACAACTTGAATTCTTTGAATCATGTTTTCCTTTGTTTTCCATATACATGCATCATATTGAACAATTCTTGAAGCAAAAATGTAGTCCTTAATGTGTATGATTTGATCCTCCTACTGTTTGCACTTTAACATGTTTATATGTGGAGTTTTGGTTGTTTTAAAATCACAGTCCAGTTCTGGTTTTTTGCGGCGTGCGTTCTGTATGTTGAGTTTCAGTGTGTATGTGTGATACCATTGGATTCCTTGCAAAAAATCGGTCAAGATAGGTTTTTATGGATTTTGATTCCGATAAAAATTGAGAGAGTTACGCGTGTTGGAAGTTTGGCGCGAAACGACGTCGAAAACTAACGTGCAGTTCTGGTTTTTTAATTTGTGTGTTCTGTACATTAAGTTTCAATGTACATGAGTAATAGCATTGGATTCCTTGCGAAAAATAGGTCAAGATAGGCTCTTCCGGATCTTAATTTCGTTAAAAATCGAGAGAGTTACGCGCGTTGGAAGTTTGGCGCGAAACGACGTCAAAGAACACATAGCAGTTCTGGTTTTTTGCATCGTGTGTTTTGTACATTGAGTTTCAGTGTGTATGTGCGGTACCATTGGATTTCTTCCAAAAAATCGGTCAAGATAGGTACTTCCGGATTTTAATTCCGTTAAAAATTGAGAGAGTTATGAGTGTTTGAAATTTGATAAAAAAGGTGTTAAAAACTAAAGTTTCAGTACTGGTTTTTTGCCCCATAAGAGATGTCGAAGATGATGTTGTGACATCTTTCCTCTTTTTCTTATTTTTATTTTCAAAACTCAACCAATTCTTTTACATAGCAAATATCATCATTTTCCAATTCATACCCCATAATATTTTAATACACAAAAAATAATAAAAAAAATATTATTTTTAGATTATTTTAATATATTTAAAAATATTGTTTTAAATTGTATTAAATGCTTTTAAAATGATTTCTTTTTCTTGATTTTTAAAACCAAAATGATTTTAAATATTCATGTGGATAAAATACTTGTTCATAAACCTTAATCATTGTTTATAACATGATTAATGATTTTATTTGATATTTTTATCATTTTTTACTTGATTTTTCTATGAAAAATGCCTTTAAAAAATGAAATTGGGGTTTCTTTGATTTTCACCCTAACAAATCTTTTTTCAAAAACTTTGGGCCTCTAATAGAGTGTATGACCCAACCCTTTTTGAACAAATATATTTTGGGCCTCACTTATTGTATAAGTCCCATTGTATTTCAAAAAGTTCGATGCGATCATCATCCGTTGAAAAACAAACTTGGGCCTCTCCTCAAGCTATAAGACCCATTCAAAATCTTTTGGGCCTCTATTAGAGTGTAAGACCCAACCCCCTTTGAAAACCAAAACATTTTGGGCCTCAATGCATTGTATAAGACCCACCGCGTTTTCAAAAATCTCGACGCGATCGCCATTTTCAAACAAATGACCCTAGGCCTCTCCTTGAGCTGTAAGCCCCACCACTTGTACAAAAATAAATCTTTTGGGCCTCTAATAGAGTGTAAGACCCAATCCCCTTTTAAACAAAACTTTTTGGGCCTCAGACATTGTATAAGTCCCCCTGCGTTAAAAGAAAACCTCGGCACGATCGCCAATTCAAAAACAAATCATCTGGGCCTACCCTCGTGTTATAAGCCCCATTTCTTTTCTTTAAAACTTTTTGGGCCTCTTGAGAGAGTGTAAGACCCATCCCCTTGTACATAAAACCTTTCTTGGGCCTCAGTCACTTGTATAAGTCCCTCTGTACAAATTCAACAGTGCAATCACTAATAAAACCCTGGGCCTCTCCTTGAGCTGTAAGCCCCAACATCTTTTCAAAATACTTTCTCCTTTAAATTTGAATATACTGTTGTTTTCAATCTTTCTTTGTTGAACAACTAACCAAACAACATGGAAGCTCTATAACCGAGTAAGTGTTTATAAGCTTTCTTTACCCGCTTTCATATACATATAACTGTATTGTGGGGCTGTTTCACTGTAAGTCTTCTTTCATAAACTCATATCAACGGTGTAATACTAGTATAGCTATTTAGAGTTTCCACGACAACTACGTCGAGCACTAAGCCCAGTTGATCACTCTTATACAAATAAAACTAGATCCCCATAGGATTACCAGACACAATCTTCCCTCCTCTTGGGGTTAAATAATATGGAGACGTGAAAGGCAGCATTCTCGGTGAACCCTATTATCACCCTTAGACATTGTCAAAGAAACTGTACTCCCTAGAGATGATCTTTTCTCCGTGAATGGAATCTCTTGAGTTTCTTCCAAATTCTCGAACTTTCCTGGCTTGATCTATTCTCTGTGAATAGCCTGTCTTGAATTTCTCAGGGTTTGGGGACCCACAGGCTTCTTAAAAGCATCCCGGCCTCCTCTTGGGCGTTGTACAAGGACCCGTTGGCTTCTTATAAGTATTCACAGCCTCCTCTTAGGCTTCGTATAAGGATTCTTCCTCCGGGAATGATAGCCTCCTCTTGGGCTTCGTACAAATTGTCCCTCGGCTTCTTAAAAGTTTCCAGCCTCCTCTTGGGCTTCGTACAAATTGTCCCAACGACCTCCTAGAGGTATAGGAACATAAATTAGTCATCTTAATAGAACAGTCTTTCAAAGAGTCTAGATCTTTCTACCGTGAACGTACTATAACTGTTTCTTTAAGCATAGTACAAAAGATAAAACTCTAGACTTGGACATTCTAATTTCCTTGAGTCTCAGAGACATTCTCAAGTAAGGAAACACCCGCAGACTTGGACAGTCTAAAATACCCTTTGGATTCCCCGTTTCCTTAAAGAATATGAAACAATCCCGATTCTCAGATCAAATCCATGAGTACAGTGTTACTCATATAAGAACTGATTTTCTCGTTGAACCAACATACGGGACCTGTCACTCAACTGAAATAGTACCCTTTTAGCCTCCATCTCGGGCTTCGTACGAGATACAAAGACTCTCTTGTTGAGTCAAAACTTCTAGCCTCCATCTCGGGCTTCGTACGAGATACAAAGACTCTCTTGTTGAGTCAAACCTTTTAGCCTCCATCTCGGGCTTCGTACAAGATACAAAGACTCTCTTGTTGAGTCAAATCTTTTAGCCTCCATCCCGGCCTTCGTACGAGATACAAAAACACTCTCTTGTTGAGTATAAAAGACTATCTTGTTGAGTCAATCACCTTTTAGCCTCCATCTCGGGCTTCATACGAGATATAAAATCACTCTCTTGTTGAGTATAAATCACTTTCTTGTTGAGTATAAAGCACTCTCTTGTTGAGTCAAACTTTTAGCCTCCATCTTAGGCTTCGTACGAGATACAAAAACACTCTCTTGTTGAGTATAAAAGATTCTCCTATTGAGTCAACCCTTTTAGCCTCTCTCTCAGGCTTCGTACGAGACACATAAAAACTCCCTCTTGTTGGGCCAATAGCCTCCTCTTAGGCTTTGTATAAGAAAACCCAGGTTGAGCCAATCAATCTTTTAGCATCAAAGCTGTGCCTCGTTTATAGTACACAAACATCAACAACTCCTTCCCCTTCATCTAATCGCTGTAAGCGGCAAGCCTCTGGATTATTTACATCGATGCCACTGTCCCTCTTTTAGCATGAGAAATTCCTAAGGAAAGATAACATTGCTCTACACTGAGCTAAAGTCTTCTCCTTCAGGTTGGAACCCCCCTATAAAGGAAATTATGGCATTGCCGGATTCACATATCCCGGTTAAAGTAATTCTCCTTTATAAACAGTTGTGACAAACAGACCCTCTTTAGAGATGACAAATTCTCCCTAAAGATAACACCTTTTAGCTTCACATCTTGGGCTTCGAACAAGATACAAATAACACCTTTCAGCTTCACATCTTGGGCTTTGAACAAGATAAAAACCACCTTCAGCTTCACATCTTGGGCTTTGAACAAGATATAGATCACCTTTCGCTTCACGTCTTGGGCTTCAAACAAGACACAAAAATACCATTTCCTCCCATAGAATAGGAGGAACTACGATCGCTCTGATTTCCCTGTTTCGGTAAACGGGAATACGTAGGCATAAGATTGAAAGAAAAATATTAGCGAGCACACTAATCAAAAAACCTAAAGTCCCCTATCTCCACCCAATCTGACAAATTCCCCATGAATAGTCCCAGTTTTCCACCTTAATAAAGTAAGAAGAAAGAAAGGCCCCATTACCATATAGCATCCGTAACCTAACAGACCACTGTTTAAACTCAGTATGTAAGCAGGGTTAATTGGAGACATCTATTTCCCTTCCTTAGTTAGCTCACAATAGGATAAAAAATGAATCGACCTGTAATAAACCCCAAAGAGTGACAATGCTTAAGAACCGCGTCCAAAATCGCTCGCTACAGAAAAGTGGCGCCCACCGTGGGGCCTCTCATTCTTTCTTAACGTTTAAGGTGAAAACCTTGGACAAATATTTTTCATGGCGGTGGGCACCACAGAAAAGTGGCGCCCACCGTGGGGCCGTTCACGTTCTTTCTTACAATTACCTTGGACAAGTCATGGTGACTTCACTAGGAATTTCATTGGGAATGAGACTTTTGTTGACTTCACTAGAATATTAGGTCAAAAACCTTTAAGTTGGGAAGGACCCACAGAATGGCGACTCCGCCGGGGAGCCATTTTCTGTCAGGAACATAGGATTCATAGCTCCTAAAAAGTCTAGGACATTAGGACAAATATATATACTGCTTTTCCTAATTGATATATGTGTTTATTTTTCTGCTAATGGGAATGCGTGTGATGCCGCATGTGGAAAGATTGACTATACACCTAGGAAAAACCACTTTTAGTGGTGCAGAAACTATCAGAAATGGTTGTCACGCGATACCACCCTCTTCTGAAGGTTCTTCGAAAAAACATCATCTAGCACGGTTCCCGGCCCGCTGGTGTTTTCTCGACAAGAACTGATGATTTTGAGAGACAGGTACAAAAATCACTAGTATAAACCTTTGGGGGATGGTAGAGCCTTGACTTCATGACAACGACCCTTTGACCCTATGTTTTTTCTATGTTATTGTGTGCTGCATTCATGCATTCATCTAAAAAAACATTAAAACAAAGAAAAATTTTCTCTTCTAGTCTCTCTTTTTCAAATTAAACTAAGACAATGATTGCAAATGTCAGAGAAAAAGATTGCGCTCTTAGATTTCGGTAGAAGGAGAACTCACCAGTACACCTTCAAGGTTCCAAAACTTGAGGATTTGAGAAGGTTAGCGAGGATGATCACTAACCCTGAGGCTTTCGGAGCCAAGTATGGAGGTCTGCTACCTCTGTTAAGAATCCATGTGATTGAAGGAATCATATATGCACTCGTTCAGTTTTACGATCTGGTCTATCACTGTTTCACATTCCCGGATTACCAGCTAGCACCAACGCTGGAGGAGTACTCTCACCTGACTGATCTACACATTACTGATCATGCTCCATTTTCTGGACTGGAAGAAATTCCAAAGGATCAAATCATTGCAAGAGCAATTTATTTGGACGAGTCAGAGGTCATGACTCACATGACCACTAAGGGTGGCATCCAAGGTTTGCCAGCCCAATTCTTGATAAAGAAAGCTCTGTACTTTGCTAGTATAGGGAACATGACTGCTTTTGAAAGCATCTTTGTTTTACTCACCTACGGGTTATTTCTGTTTCCTAACATTGATAACTTCGTCGATATCAACGCCGTTAAGGTTTTTCTCATTGGAAACCCTGTACTGACTTTGCTCACATATGTGTATCATTCTGTACACTTAGGGAATTTGTACAGCGGAGGAGAGATCACGTGCTGTGTACCCCTACTATATAAATGGTTTATCTCCCATTTGCCTAAGTCTGCTGCTTTTTAGGATCATAAGAGTGCCTTACGCTGGTCGCAAAAAATCATGTCTTTCACCAACTCTGACATTGATTGGTGCAATAGGATTTATGACAGGATTAGGATAATTGATCGTTGTGGAAACTTCCCCAACGTACCCCTTATAGGAACTAAGGGAGGAATCAACTGCCATTCGGTATTAGTTCGTCGTCAATTTGGATACCCAATGAGGCATGTCCCGCGTAATGCTCATCTGGAAGGTCTTTTCTTCAAAGAAGGAGAAAATGACAGAGCACTAAAGATGGAAATAGTGCACGCTTGGAAACATGTTCATAAGAAAGGACGGGAGTCTCTAGGAAAACCGGATTGTGTCTCGGTGGAGCCTTATCTCCACTGGGTATAAACTAGAGCTCTCAAGCTAAAGATGCCGTATCCTCGTCACGGAGTTCTTTCGCCAAGGGAATCTTTCATGTACTTCATGACGGAAACTGAAAAGCTTCAGGTTACTCTCAACAAAGTTCAACAGGAGAGGAGGTCTTGGAAGAACAAGTACCGCATTCTCAACGTGGAGTGTACCAAAATACAGCAACTACTGAAAGAAAAGGATGCTCTGATCGAGATTCTAGAGCAACATGCTGTGGATAATCAGGATGACCAAAGGAATTTGCTCATTCCTTTCACTTGGCAAAGGAATGACAACCCGACAACGGCCCAAGAGCCCCGGTCAAAGAAAAGGAAAGTACCAGAATCAGCACCCGGTTTCTCCTCAGAGAGGACTCTGGGCCCATTAGTTTAGGTTTTTGTTTCCGCACCTTGTAATCTACTGTATTTCCAATTCCTCAATCCTTTGAATTTCAATAAAATGGGGTTTCCCCACTGTTTGATATTTGCAATCTAATTGTCGAAGTTTATTTTGATTAAACCAAAAAACAATTAATATAATCATTGCATTCATCATTCTCACGTCACGTATTCTTCTTACCTACAAATCTCACGTTTGTGTCTCGGTTCTAGAGTCAAACTGTCTCATTCGTACAATACTCGGGCCAATCATCAGAAAAAGATGGATGATCTTGAGAAAGAGAATAGAGAGTGGAAAGAAGAGATCGACGCTCTAAGAGAGGATATGAGAAAGCTTCGTAATGACATGCAAGCCATGGCAGAAGCTCAGCTACAAAGAACCGTGATCTCAGAGATCACCTCAATGCCCATAGTGGAGAAGTATGATCCTAGGTATCAAATACCAAAAGATCGTCCCTGGGGCATGCCTGTTAACTATATCCCGGAAGGATATGTTCCGCCAATCACTGATGATCTGGGAATCATAGCAGAAGCCGCTGGGCCTGAAGGTTACAAACTTCGGGAAAGCGAAGATGCCAGAGGCATAATGAGGACTCCTGAAGGTTACAAACTTTGGGAAGCTCCAAGATTCACTGCCGTAGTAACGGTACCACCCCCTGTGGTGCACACTGTCCCGGAAGGACAGATTCCCCAGATACCTTCTGGTGAAACAAAAGCATGTTCGAAAGAATGAATGAATTCCAGGAACAGTTCATGGAAATGCAAAAGGAATTGCAAGCTATTCGCGGTCAGGATATATTTGGAAAGGACGCCGCGGACCTCTGCTTGGTCCCCAATGTGAAAGTTCTGCACAAATTCCAAGTGCCGAACTTTGAAAAGTACAAGGGTAACTCTTCCCTCAGAGTCACTTGGTGGTGTACGCTCGGCGAATGTCAGCTCAGACAGAGAATTAAGATCTACTAATTCACTACTTCCAGGATAGTTTAACCGGTGCCGCATTAAAATGGTACATGGGTTTAAACTGTGCTACGATTAGCACTTTCAGAGATCTCGGCATTGGCTTCGTCCAACAGTATAAATATAATTTGGACATGGCACCAGACAGAGATCAACTCAGATCAATGTCACAAAAGGACAAGGAAACCTTTAAGGAGTACGCTCAGAGATGGCGTGAAATTGCCGCTCAGATCTCTCCACCTCTTGAGGAAAAAGAGATGACAAAGATCTTCTTAAAGACCTTGAGCTCATTTTACTACGACAGAATGGTTGCCAGTGCACCCAGTGACTTCACCGAGATGGTGGGCATGGGGGTTCGTCTTGAGGAAGCCGTCTGGGAAGGACGTTTAGTTAAAGACACTGGATCATAAAGTAGTGTAAAATGATACGGTAGTGCTCTACCTAAGGAAAAATAGCAGGATATTGGGAATATCTCTCTCGGAAAGCAAAGGCGACGTTATCAACCAGTAGCAGCTGTAACTCCTGCTATCAACCCTGCGCCTGTTTCTACGTATCAACCTCAGGTTGTGCAGAGCCAACCTAATCAACAGTAACTTCAGTAAAGGACACAACAGCCTCTTCAGTAGGCTCGTCCTCAGTACAACAACAACAACCGTACAACGCGGCCACCAGGATTTGATCCTATACCCGTATCGTACGCGGAACTATTTCCGTTATTACTATTCAAAGGGCACGTCCAGACTAAGGCTCCTCTTACAGTACTGGAAAATCTGCCTTTTTGGTTCAAAGCGGATCAGACTTGCCCTTACCATCAAGGAGGACCAGGGCATAATATAGAAAACTGTCTCAATTTCAAATCTGACGTGCAAAAACTTGTTAGGAGCGGGCTCTTATCTTTCAAAGATATGAATCCCAATGTTCTCACGAACCCACTGCCTCAACACGAGAAAGCTGCAGTCAACCTGATAGAGGGAGAGTCTAACAACGTCTATCAAATTCATGATGTACTCTTGTTAAGCACCAATCTGGTCAAGATGCATTGTAGACATAGTGGATATGGCCATGTTCCACCTCATAATTATCACCAGTGTGATATCTGCTCTAAAAGCAATCGAGGGTGTTCTGTGGTGCAATCAGCTCTACAGGAACAGAGGGATCTCGGATGGATCCAAGAGCACCGAGTTCGTGGAGTTAACATGGTTTATACGAATTCCAACATCATTCAAAACCACGACGTCCGTGCAATGAATGTCAACCTAGTGGCAATGCACTCAAGGAAAAGCCAGTATCATAATCTGTCGTGGCAAGATTACAGTTCTTGTCTGACTTGCTCGGTAAACAAACAGGGATGCTCTTTTGTACAAGAGGCCCTCCAGCGTCAGATGGATCTTGGATGGATCCAGGACTACCATAATAGGAATCCCTATCAGATTAACATGATTCAAATCTTTGATATTCATATGATGAATGCCAGCCTGGTGGAGTTACACGCAGAACAGGTCCGTCTGGGATTCTTGGTATCACATGATTATCAGAGCTGTAAAGCGGGTTGCGAAAACGATCAAGGTTGTGCCCTTGTCCAGAAAACACTTCAGAACTTGTTGAACCACTGGTGGCTTCCAATCTATATGGATGAAGACACCCAGCAAATTAGTATCACTAACGGGAATCCTACTAGATATCAAAGTCAGGATGTCCGGTCGGTGGAAACTGACCTAGTAAGGCTACACTGTATTCAGAGCAAACGCGGCCAGGTGCCACTACACAACTATGAGCGGTGTGGAGATTTCTCAGTGGATAATCAAGGATGCTACCTCGTACGGGCAGCCCTTCAAAGTCAGTTGGACCACAAAGAGATTCAACCATGCTCAAGTTCTGGATCAGTCAACTATCTTGTTGATCAAATTGAGGATGTTGTCGTAATCTCTGATCATCAGAGGGCCAGGGATGTTTTTGTCATCATCCCTCTACTTGACAAATCGAGAGTTCCTAACCAGGAACGGATCAAAATTGCTTATGATGGTCAGAAAAATCAGAAGGCTCCCATAGTCATCTATCTACCAGGACCACTACCGTATGAATCAACTAAGGCTATCCCTTACAAATACGGTGCAACAATAGTCGAGAATGGAAAGGAAATTCCGTTACCCTCCGTCGTGAATATTGTATACATCAGTCGAGTAACACGGAGCGGTCGAATCTTCAACAGAGGAGTTGGAGAACTCAGTAAAGAAAAGGAACCTCAGACAGAAGTTCTCAATCCACCAGTCGGTCAATCCAGTAATCTCGACCTTTCAAAGAACAATGATGAGATGTTGATGCTCATCCAAAGGAGTGAATACAACATTGTTGATCAACTGTTATAAACTCCTTCAAAGATCTCGGTATTATCACTGTTACTCAGTTCAGAAGCGCACAGGGAGGCTCTACAGAAAGTCTTGGAGCAAGCCTTTGTGGAACAGGATGTAACCATCAGAAAGTTCGATAACATTGTCTCTAACATCACTTCCTGCAATAACTTGGGATTTAGTGATAAGGAATTACCTGAAGAGGGTCGTCGTCATAACATGGCGCTCAATATTACAGTCAACTACCAGGACGATGCTTTAGCCAGCGTACTGGTAGACACAGGTTCAACCCTGAATGTTATGCCAAAGTCCATTTTGATGCAATTATCATTCAAAGGCCCTCCGATGAGAACCAGCGAGGTCGTCGTCAAAGCATTTGACGGATCCAAAAAAACGGTTATCGGCGAAGTCGATCTTCTCATAACTATTGGTCCTCACACTTTCCAAGTCACTTTCCAGGTAATGGACATCCGGGCAACATACAATTGTTTATTAGGAAGACCTTGGATACATCAGGCTGGGGCGGTCACTTCAACCCTCCACCAAAAGCTAAAGTTCATCCAGAACGGCCAACTCATCACAGTCTATGGGGAACAGGCCTTGTTCGTCAGCAATTTATCGTCATCCACTTATGTGGAACCAGAAGGGATAATCGAAACCTAGTTCCAAGTGCTTACGCTACACAAGGGAGATCAATCTGAAGGAGGAACTTCGATTTCCTCATACAAAGATGATATTAAAGCGGTCGAGAGTACCAATACAACAGGATGGGGACAGCTTGTCATTCCTACTGACAATAAAACAAAGAAGGGTCTTGGTTTTTCTGCAACCTGTACCCAGACAGCTGCTAACGATGAAAGTCATCATCCCATTCAAAACTTCTTCCACAGTGGAGGCTTCCTTCAACCAGTGACTTAAGAGGTACATACCATCAATAAAGATGATTCATCTGATATGAAGGAAGAATGGGAGTCCTATCTTAATAAGGACGGTTATATGTCTCAGGAAGAAGTGTCTACGTCATTTTCCTATCCCACACAGAGTCTGAGATTTATACCCAGGTCAGACGTCGAAACGATATAGGGAAATTATGATCCGGAAGGATGACGTGCTCCGCCAAACTCATTAGAGGAGGACACTCTAATGAAAGACAACTTTGACCACGACTAATATGGCCCGATGGATGGCCTGCCTATCTGGCAGCCGTGCCCAGGAGACATGGGGCAAGAAAATCAGCCGAACAATGAAAATCAGTGAGCATCATCGAAACGAATACCTGCGTCCCCACCATGTCATGTGATCAACAATCAGGTCATTCAGAAAACATCTAGCACGACGATGAATTCGTAACATTCGCAGAATTAGAGTTCATCAATTATGCTTTCCCCGAGGTCAACGTCATCGAGAAAGATGACTCCTCCAGTTCCAAAGAAGTGTGGGACACCTTAGGACAACCAAGTGGAAAATACGACTATATGGTCAAGTACATTGCTCCTGAGAGCTCTCATATCAGGCTCGAAGACATCCAGCCAACTGGATGGGGAAATTTGCCTGAGAGTACAAATGCTATGCAAAATGCAACAGAGGAATTCTCCTACGACAACTCTGCCTGGGAGACAGATTCCAATGATCCTGCTCCACCAGAAATCAGTGTTATTTCTGAAGTCAAATTGAGGAAGGTGCCAGACTTTGTGATTCACCGAGGAGTTCGCCACCAGTGGGTTGCTGTCGATGTTCTAAAGATCGTTCATCAGTCAAAGTAATTGCCATCTTTAACCTTTCACCCTGCCCAGGTGAAACGGATGTTTGATAGGGCTCGCTTTCTGTAAATTTCTCTCTTCGCTTTGCCCAAAGCGACAAAGTTTTATTTTATAGGGCTGTAGTTTCAAGAATCGACATGTTCATTAATAAAATAACATCGTTCTGTAATTTCCGCATTAATTGTTGTTTTCTCTTTTCGTTTTTCAAAAAATGGTAATCCTAAAAAACAACTCAATAATAAAAGCAAGCAGTAAAAGAAATACACTGCACACACTTGCATTTTCTCTATCTCTTCTAAACACAAATCATCACGTCATGCAGATTGCTTGTTTTAAACCCCGTTGAAACATACGATCCGATGCCTTCTCCCAATTTTGAGTTCCCGGTATTTGGGGATGAAGAAGAAGTTAACGACAAAATTCCAGAAGGGATCTCCCGATTACTCAGACAGTGGGAAAGGTCCATTGAACCTCACAAAGAGCCGTTGGAAACGGTAAACTTGGGTTCGGAAAAAGAGAGAAAAGAAATCAGGATTGGGGCACTGCTCAGTCCAACTGCCAGAGAGGGTTTGATAAAGCTTCTCAAAGAATTCCCCGATGTATTCGCTTGGTCCTATCAGGATATGCCAGGGTTGGATACCAGCATCGTGGAACATCACTTACCGTTGAAATCGGAATGTCTGCCAGTAAAGCAGAGGTTGAGACGGACTCACCCGGACATGGCCATCAAAATCAAAGAGGAGGTACAGAAACAGATCGACGCGGGTTTCCTCGCTACATCTGAATATTCTCAATGGTTAGCCAATATCGTACCCGTTCCGAAAAAGGACAGAAAGGTCAGAATGTGTGTAGATTACAGAGATCTAAACAAGGCTAGTCCAAAGGACGACTTTCCTTTACCACACATTGACATGCTGGTTGACAGTACAGCAAAGTTCAAAATTTTCTCCTTCATGGATGGATTCTCGGGCTATAATCAAATCAAAATGGCGCTGAAAGACATGGAGAAAACTTCATTTATCACCCAATGGGGTACCTTTTGTAACAAGGTAATGTCGTTCGGTTTGAAGAATGTCGGGGCAACCTATCAAAGGGCCATGACTACTCTGTATCATGACATGATACATAAGGAGATCGAGGTATATGTCGATGATATGTTTGCAAAATCTAAGACAGAAGGGGAGCATGTGACCCATCTGTCAAAACTATTCGAGCGGTTGAGAAAATACAGACTCCGTTTGAATCCCAACAAGTGCACCTTCGGTGTCCGTTCAGGGAAACTTTTAGGGTTCATCGTCAGCCGGAAAGGAATTGAGGTTGATCCTGACAAGGTCAAGGCCATTCAAGAAATGCCTTCTCCGAAGACTAAAAAATAAGTCAGAGGATACCTGGGACGTTTGAACTACATCTCCAGATTCATATTCCTCATGACCGCGACATGTGCGCCGATTTTCAAATTACTAAAAAAGAATCCGGATTGCATTTGGACAGAAGATTGCCAAACCGCCTTCGACAGTATCAAGGAATATCTATTGAACCCACCGATTCTATCACCTCCAATGGAAGGAAGACCACTGATCATTTACCTCACAGTCCTAGAGGACTCAATGGGATGTGTACTTGGCCAACAAGACGAAACCAAAAGGAAGGAGTCTACCATCTACTATCTGAGAAAGAAATTTACCGATTGTGAAACTCAGGACACAATGCTCGGGAAAACTTGTTGCGCTCTGGCTTAGGCAGCCAAACATCTTCGTCAGTACATGATTTGCCACACTACTTGGTTAATCTCCGAAATGGATCCAATCAAGTATGTATTTGAAAAACCTGCTCTCACGGGAAGGATTGCCCGTTGGCAGATGTTGTTATCAGAATATGACATAAAGTACCACGCTCAGAAAGCCGTTAAAGGAAGTATTTTAGCCGATTATTTGGCTCATCAACCAATTTACGATCAGGAATCAATTGGATTTGACTTCCCAGACGAAGATGTCATGTATCTAAAAATGAAAGACTGCGATGAACCGCTACCCAGTGAAGGGCCAGAACCAGGTTCCCAGTGGGGACTAATCTTTGACGGAGCAGTCAATCATTACAGAAACAGAATTGGGACTATCATTGTTACCCCTCAGGGTACCCATATTCCTTTCACTGCCAGACTTACGTTCAACTGTACGAACAACGAGGCCGAATACGAAGCTTGTATCATGGGTCTCGAAGAAGCGATTGATTTAAGGATCAAGAACTTGGATGTATATGGCGACTCAACTCTGGTTATCAATCTGATCAAGGGATATTGGAACACATACCAATCAGGATTGATTCCTTACAAAGACTACGCAAGAAGGTTGTTGCCTTTCTTCAACAGAATCGAGTTTCATCATATCCCTCGTGAGAAGAATCTCATGGCTGATGTATTAGCCACTCTCTATTCCATGATTAGCATAGGATGATGGAATGACATACCTAAGATCGAACACCATAACTCACCTCCCTACCGACCTAAGATGAACTGGGCGGTAGAAGCGGCTAACAAGAATGTCAAGAAGATTGTTCAAAAGATGGTTGTAACCTACGAAGACTGGCACGAGATGCTACCCTTTTCTCTTCACGGTTATCGCACATCTGTCTGCACTTTAACAGGGGCAAATGGCATGGAAGCAGTGCTCCCCATAGAAGTAGAGATCCCATCAATTAGGGTATTGATGGAAGCCAGACTTACCGAAGCTGAATGGTGTCAAAGTCGACACAATGAACTCAATTTGTTCGAAGAAAAGCGAATCACGGCTCTATGCCACGGTAAGTTGTATAAGCAAAGAATGAAGAAGGCGTTTGACAAAAAGGTTCGACCTCGCGTCTTCAGAAGAAGAGACCTTGTGCTAAAAAAGATACAATCTTTTCTCATTGATTCTCGGGGCAAGTGGACTCCGAATTATGATGGCCCCTATATGGTCAAGAAAGCTTTCTCAGGCGGCGCCTTGAGACTTGCAACCATGGATGGAGAGGATTTTGCCTACCCCACGAACGTTGACGTAGTCAAGAAATACTTCGCCTAAAAAAAAAGTCTCGATGGATTGAAAACCCGAAAGGGCGATCTAGGCAAAAATTAGAAACATGATCAAAAATCATCCCGGTGGATTGGAAATCTCCAAGTACAATCTAGGTAAAAGTTAGGGATTAATGGCAAGTAACTACGTCTGATCTATACAGCGCTTCAGCAGTCATGCCATCCATCAGAGACTCCAGTCAAGGTCATCTTCGACAGAAGCTCAGGATGTCCCGAATTCAAAGTTGGTAGAAAGATAGTGGTCGTTATGTTTCAACGCAGCCCTTTTCCCTGTAAATTACCATTTTCTAACTTTGTAAATACTCTATGGAATCACGCGTTCGGCTGATTTTCATCCTATCAATAAAATTTGAGCCCTTGTGCTTTTGTTTGTAATTCTTACTTGTTTTAGCTTTATAGAACGACATTTTAACATGGTCAACGATTCTTTAAATAAAACAAAAATGAATTTACTTGATAAAATTTTTTCTGCTTTTAAAATAAAGATGGCAATTTCTTTTGACTGTTGAACATCAGAAGAACATCGGTCGCTTCTCCAAAGGTGTTCGAACCTCAAAGTGCAGAATCAAAGTACTCCTTCTAGACCAGTACGCCTGAATGAAGGATCAACAGTGTCAGAGACCATGTTTCGTCTGACATCCTTGGCCGAGTTCCCATCTCCTAAGCCCGACCAACGGTATTCCCCGCAGGGAATATCTCTCCTAAGCAAGGCAGAATTGCTATCTTGAACCAGCGATATTTCTACATGCCCCACTGTGGCCGAGTATCCAGTCGTGTTCATCCTTTAGTTTGTATGTTGCGTCAGTTTTGTCAGCATATACATACATACATCATGCATTATTGATCTACATTCATATTCATATTGCATCACTATCACTCTAGTCGGTCTTATCCCCTAGTGATAAAAGTCCTCTCAATCGAGTTGTCAGATCTTTCCTCATCAGGAAGTGAATCATCTAAGTAATCTCTCTCCCATTTATCTCTGGATTAGAGACGGTCCTTGACCACTTGGATAACTTGAACCTCTGAGAAACAAGAAAACTTTCAACAAATATCACTCTTCGCCATTGAAGATGATATATTCGCTTTCCCGGATTAAGGAAAACCGAGACCAGTTCCTTGGTAGAAAACCAGGATCGAGGGGAAGTTTACTTCAGAAACTAAGACCAGTTCCTTGGTAGGAAACCAGGATCGAGGGGAAGTTTAAATCAGAAAATGAGACTAGTTCCTTGGTAAGAAACCAGGATCGAGGGGAAGTTTATTTCAGAAACTGAGACCAGTTCCTTGGTAGGAAACTAGGATCGAGGGGAAGTTTACTTCAGAAACTGAGACCAGTTCCTTGGTAGGAAACCAGGATCGAGGGAAAGTTTACTTCAGAAACTAAGACCAGTTCCTTGGTAGGAAACCAAGATCGAGGGGAAGTTCACAAATCAGAAACTAAGACCAGTTCCTTGGTAGGAAACCAGGATCGAGGGGATGTTCACAAATCAGAAACTAAGACCAGTTCCTTGGTAGGAAACCAGGATCGAGGGGAAGTTGACAAAAGAAACTAAGACCAGTTCCTTGGTAGGAAACTAGGATCGAGGGGAGGTTTATTTCAAAATAAAACTGAGACCAGCTCCTTGGCTGAAGACCAGGATCGAGGGGAAGTTTACCTTTTCTAAGCATCATCGCTTAGCTAAAGAAGATGAATGCGTAAGCTACCATTCATAACCACCATCAAAATTTCAGGTATTTTGATATTTAATCCTCTTGCACCCCAAATGCCCGAATACCTTCGCCATTCACACCTTCGGGTCCAAGAAGATTAAATAGGGGCATCTGTCATACCCTAAATTTTGACCACTAAGATTTCCCATCATGGTGCAAATCATTAGCACAATATAGATGCACCTTTGTACCCATTAGTCTCCCCAAAGATGGGTGAACACTCACTACAATCAGAACTAGGGTTTCAAACCCTCTCAGAGCTCTTAGACAAAGGATCAATCAAGAAATGACATGATCTTCAACTTGTCTAGCCTCTCAAATATCCACAATGGATCAAGAGGACTCCCACTTCAAGGATTAAGCACAAGGTTGCTCCCTTCTAGGTGGATCAAGCCTCAGGATCGCTAGTGTCACTAAATTAGGGTTTGGTCGACTAGGGCCTCAAGATGGAAATTTTCCTCTGGGCATGAGCCAATGCTTAAAATCATATCCTAATACGCTCCATGGAACATCATAAACCCCATCATCAAGTCAATTTAGCCTCAGAGGATGCATTTACTAGAAATCCGGAATTAGGGTTTCTTGACCTAATTCACCCCTAAGTTGACTTTTGGGACAAAACACGAGCCAAGGCCTCAAGAGAGGATTTGAGGATCCCTAACACACCACATTGATCCATTTGCAACAATGGATTGATCCAAGAAGCTTGAGCAACAAGTTTCAATTTCATCTGAACCACAGTTAGGGTTTCGCGGGAAAAGTCAACTGTACCTTTGACTTTTGACCCAGGCATGCTCCCAAACCTTGGGACACGATTGAATACACCCTATAACACCTATGGAACATGTCCATCATGTTTGATTTAGGTCAAGGACTTGATTTCATAAAGGATCGTACAGTTTGGAATTCATCTGATAAAAGTCAACTGTGCACAAAAGTCCAACTTTGACTTTTTGAGATTTTTCATAAAAATGGTTTTTTAACCCTAAAATGATGTTAATGTGTGATTGGAATCATCATCATCAAGAAAAATCAAGAAAAGTGGGATAACTTGAAAAAGGGGTAACCATAAAAACTTAGAAAATTTTTGAAGTTATGAAATAAAGTGGCAAGGGTACCAACTTTGGAGGATCATAACTCCTAAACCACAAAGCCATTTTTCCCCATCCAAAGCTTGATTTGTAGCCCTCATGGCCCTCTACAAAAGTGTCAACTACACCTCATCCCAATTCATCATGGATTTTGAGTTATGGTTGGATCAAAATGGCTAAAAACCTAAAATTGACATTTTTCAGCACTTAGCCAAAATCTGCCTTGTAATTTCAGCATGAAGTCCCAACTTCAAGGTTGTTTTTTTCCATGATCCAAGTTGAACCAGGTCTAGGGCCAAATTTCAAAGTTGAAGTACGTCATCTCAACTTTCCAAAAAGTCCTAGAATGTCCATATAGCATACTCGAGCAGGGAGTTATGGATTTTACAAAAAGGCTTGCTGCAGCTGAATTTTTCAGGGAAGATTTGAACATTTCTTGTGCCACACGAATTTTCAAGCCTTGTCATCATTTTGGACACATCTAAGGATCAAATCTAAGGGGGGTGATCTAATCCATGAGCCTCCCAAGTCCAAGGAACCAAAACTAGCATGCCAAACCCTAGAAATCCCTAAAAGAGGGTCAAGACTCCAATTTTGGTTTGGAGCATTTAATGGATGCTTAGAGGTGGCATGAACTGAGCTTCCTCCAACTGAATTCAGTCAAGATTCATCCAAAAACTAGGGAACCAAAGGCCTGTGCTCTAACCTCTAGTCAATGGCTAGAGGATACTTGGATTTTCATTGGCCAACATTTGCCAAATCTCTGCTGCAGCCACCATTCACTATTACTTTCAAAACGAACTTACTCTACTATAAATAGAGCTCATTTGTGCTCAGTTTGAGTACATCAAAGCCATCAAACAGATGTTTTCCTCAAATTCTCTCTTTCACTCCAAAATGCCTTCTTTAGTAAGGAAATTCCGAGTTTTTGAGTTAGAGAGCATTTCTATCACAGCTCATGATCCTAACACCTCATAAACATCATATGTAGGTGATCCAAACTCTCACAAGTGACCTATAACACCAACATCACAAAGTCACCTCTCAAAACCTCAAAATTGGACTTTTTTATATTTTTTAAGCCATGTCTTGATTCATTCACTTTCCAAACCAGATAAAACCTCAAACACACTCCAAATATCATCCTTGAACTGTCCCAAATGGTGCCACACATCTAGAACACCATTTGAGAGAGTTGGCATTTTGGCCACTTTTGCCCATTTTGCAAGAAAGTGCTCAAACTTGCTCCAGAGGTTTCCAGCTGATTCCAACCATCCTAAAAGCTTCTAAGAGGTCATTTGAGGGTGTCCAAAGAATCAAATCATTTCTGCAACAAAGCACTTGGTAGGTTGCACAAAATCTCCAAAAAATAGGTAAAATTCACAACTTGAATTCTTTGAATCATGCTTTCCTTTGTTGTCCACATACATGCATCATATTGAACAATTCTTGAACCAAAAATGTAGTCCTTAATGTGTATGATTTGATCCTCCTACTGTTTGCACTTTAACATGTTTATATGTGGAGTTTTGGTTGTTTTAAAATCACAGTCCATTTCTGGTTTTTTGCGTCGTGTGTTCTGTACGTTGAGTTTCAGTGTGTATGTGTGGTACCATTGGATTCTTTGCAAAAAATCGGTCAAGATAGATTTTTACGGATTTTGATTCCGATAAAAATTGAGAGAGTTAGCGCGTTGGAAGTTTGGCGCGAAACGACGTCGAAAAACACATAGCAGTTCTGGTTTTTTGCATCGTGTGTTTTGTACGTTGAGTTTCAGTGTGTATGTGTGGTACCATTGGATTCCTTCCAAAAAAATCGGTCAAGATAGGTACTTTCGGATTTTAATTCCGTTAAAAATTGAGAGAGTTATGAGTGTTTGAAATTTGATAAAAAATGTGTTAAAAACTAAAGTTTCAGTACTGGTTTTTTGCCCCATAAGAGATGTCGAAGATGATGTTGTGAAATCTTTCCTCTTTTTCTTATTTTTATTTTCAAAACTCAACCAATTCTTTTACATAGCAAAAATCATCATTTTCCAATTCATACCCCATAATATTTTAATCCACAAAAAAATCACAAAAAAAAATATTATTTTTAGATTATTTTTAATATATTTAAAAATATTGTTTTAAATTGTTTTAAATGCTTTTAAAATGATTTCTTTTTCTTGATTTTTAAAATCAAAATAATTTTAAATATTCATGTGGATAAAATACTTTTTCATAAACCTTAATCATTGTTTATAACATGATTAATGATTTTATTTGATATTTTTATCATTTTTTACTTGATTTTTCTTTCAAAAATGCCTTTAAAAAATAAAATTGGGGTTTCTTTGATTTTCACCCTAACAAATCTTTTTTCAAAAACTTTGGGCCTCTAATAGAGTGTAAGACCCAACCCTTTTTGTACAAAAATATTTTGGGCCTCACTTATTGTATAAGTCCCGTTGTATTTCAAAAAGTTCGACGCGATCATCATCCGTTGAAAAACAAACCTTGGGCCTCTCCTCAAGCTATAAGACTCATTCAAAATCTTTTGGGTTTCTATTAGAGTGTAAGACCCAACCCCCTTTGAAAACCAAACCATTTTGGGCCTCAATGCATTGTATAAGACCCACCGCGTTTTCAAAAATCTCGGTGCGATCGCCATTTTCAAACAAATGACCCTGGGCCTCTCCTTGAGCTGTAAGCCCCACCACTTGTACAAAAATAAATCTTTTGGGCCTCTAATAGAGTGTAAGACCCAATCCCCTGTTAACCAAAACTTTTTGGGCCTCAAACATTGTATAAGTCCCCCTGCGTTAAAAGAAAACCTTGGCACGATCCCCAATTCAAAAACAAATCATCTGGGCCTACCCTCGTGTTATAAGCTCTATTTCTTTTCTTTAAAACTTTTTGGGCCTCTTGAGAGAGTGTAAGACTCATCCCCTTGTACAGAAAACCTTTCTTGGACCTCAGTCACTTGTATAAGTCCCTCTGTACAAATTCAACAGTGCAATCACTGATAAAACCCTGGGCCTCTCCTTGAGCTGTAAGCCCCAACATCTTGTCAAAATACTTTCTCCTTTAAATTTGAATATACTGTTGTTTTCAATCTTTCTTTATTGAACAACAAACCAAACAGCATGGAAGCTCTACAACCAAGTAAGTGTTTATATGCTTTCTTTACCCGCTTTCATATACATATAACTGTATTGTGGGGCTGTTTCACTGTAAGTCTTCTTTCATAAACTCATATCAACTGTGTAATACTAGTATAGCTATTTAGAGTTTCCCCGGCAACTACGTCTAGCACTAAGCCCAGTTGATCACTCTTATACAAACAAAACTGGATCCCCATAGGATTACCAGACACAGTCTTCCCTCCTCTTGGGGTTAAACAATATGGAGACATGAAAGGCAGCATTCTCGGTGAACCTTTTCACAGAATGTCATCCTTAGACACTGTCAAAGAAACTCTACTCCCCAGAGATGATCTTTTCTCCGTGAATGGCATCTCTTGAGTTTCTTCCAAATTCTCGAACTTTCCTGGCTTGATTTATTCTCTGTGAATAGCCTGTCTTGAATTTATCGGGGTTTAGGGACCCACAAGCTTCTTAAAAGTATCCCCGCCTCCTCTTGGGCGTTGTACAAGGACCCATCGGCTTCTTAGAAGTATTCACAACCTCCTCTTAGGCTTCGTATAAGGATTCTTCCTCCGGGAATGATAGCCTCCTCTTGGGCTTCGTACAAATTGTCCCTCGGCTTCTTAAAAGTTTCCAGCCTCCTCTTGGGCTTCGTACAAATTGTCCCGACGACCTCCAAGAGGTATAGGAACAGAAATTAGCCATCTTAATAGAACAATCTTTCAAAGAGTCTAGATCTTTCTACCGTGAACGTACTACAACTGTTTCTTTAAGCATAGTACAAAAGATAAAACTCTAGACTTGGATAGTCTAATTTCCTTGAGTCTCAGAGACATTCTCAAGTAAGGAAACACCCGCAGACTTGGACAGCCTCAAATACCCTTTGGATTCCCCGTTTCCTTAAAGAACAGGAAACAATCCCGATTCTCAGATCAAATCCATGAGTACAGGGTTACTCATATAAGAACTGATTTTCTCGTTGAACCAACATACTGGACCTATCACTCAACTGAAACAGTACCCTTTTAGCCTCCATCTCGGGCTTCGTACGAGATACAAAGACTCTCTTGTTGAGTCAAACCTTCCAGCTTCCATTTCAGGCTTCGTACGAGATACAAAGACTCTCTTGTTGAGTCAAACATTTTAGCCTCCATCTCGGGCTTCGTACAAGATACAAAGACTCTCTTGTTGAGTCAAACCTTTTAGCCTCCATCTCGGGCTTCGTACGAGATACAAAAACACTCTCTTGTTGAGTATAAAAGACTCTCTTGTTGAGTCAATCACCTTTTAGCCTCCATCTCGGGCTTTGTACGAGATATAAAATCATTCTCTTGTTGAGTATAAATCACTCTCTTGTTGAGTCAAACCTTTAGCCTCCATCTCGGGCTTCGTACGAGATACAAAATCACTCTCTTATTGAGTATAAAATATTCTTCTGTTGAGTCAACCCTTTTAGCCTCTCTCTCGGGCTTCGTACGAGACACATAAAAACTCCCTCTTGTTGGGCCAATAGCCTCCTCTTAGGCTTTGTATAAGAAAACCCAGGTTGAGCCAATCAACCTTTTAGCATCAAAGCTGTGCCTCGTTCACAGTACACAAACATCAACAACTTTTTCCCCTTCATCTAATCGTTGTATGCGGCAAGCCTCTGGATTATTTACATCCATGCCACTGTCCCTCTTTTAGCATGAGAAATTCCTAAGGAAAGATAACATTGCTCTACACTGAGTTAAAGTCTTCTCCTTTAGGTTGGAACCCCCTATAAAGGAAATTATGGCATTGCCGATTCACATATCTCGGTTAAAGTAATTCTCCTTTATAAACAGTTGTGACAAACAGACCCTCTTTAGAGATGACAAATTCTCTCTAAAGACAACACCTTTTAGCTTCACATCTTGGGCTTCGAACAAAATACAAATAACACCTTTCAGCTTCACATCTTGGGCTTTGAACAAGATACAAACCACCTTCAGCTTCATATCTTAGGCTTTGAACAAGATATAGATCACCTTTCGCTTCACGTCTTGGGCTTTAAACAAGACACCAAAACACCATTTCCTCCCATAGAATAGGAGGAACTACGATCGCTCTAATTTCCCTGTTTCGGTAAACGGGAATACGTATGCATAAGATTGAAAGAAAAATCTTAGCGAGCACACTAATAAAAAAACCTAAAGTCCTCTATCTCCACCCAATCTGACAAATTCCCCATGAATAGTCCCAGTTTTCCACCTTAATAAAGTAAGAAGAAAGAAAGGCCCCATTACCATATAGCATCCGTAACCTAACAGACCGCTGTTTAAACTCAGTATGCAAGCAGGGTTAATTGGAGACATCTATTTCCCTTCCTTAGTCAGCTCACAATAGGATAAAAAATGAATCGACCTGTAGTAAACCCCAAAGAGCGACAGCGCTTAAGAACCGCGTCCAAAATCGCTCGCTACAATGACAAGCTAATATTTGAAAGTTAATTCCACCATTGTTTCTCTAACCAAATTAAGGCTCCCCCTTAGATGATGTTCCCCCTAAATCCAATATTCTTAGGAATGTTTGAAAGCTTTTAAAATTCTGCACAATTTGTTAGAGAAACCATACAACATACTATAATCTTCTCCCCCTTTGTCATTACCAAAAAGGAAAGGGAAAAAGACTTTGGAACAATTTATTATAGGTTGCATGAATATGATAAAGAAGAATATCACACATAGATAAAACTTGTTCAACAAATAACAACATACCATCCAAGTACAAAACAACACATTTGAACTCGACAAGTCTTAAACATGTAGAACTTAAAAACATGATGAAAAACTAAACTTAAAACATAGAACACTAGATGCATACATAAACTAAGAACAATTTAGTCACTTTCAGAATTTTCCTCCATTTCCTCATCATTATCTCCTTCTCCTTCCTCTTCACCATCATCATTTCCTCGTTCTTGTTCATGGGTGGCTTGGTTGCGGAACATGGACCGAAATAGCTTCTTGAGAGACTTTATGACATGGGTGGTTTGTTGATGGTTGTGGGTCATTGTTGTCCTTAAGCTCTGAGAAATTCATTTGTAAACCCACCTTCCGGAGCAACAATCAGGGCAACCACTTCATCTTTGTAACGGTATGTTCCATTAGGTGCCACAATAATTCCGATGTTTTTAGTAACCGTTGTTGCTCTTATTTCACATACCCTAGAAGTCATTGGATTATGTGGCCCCCTTTTGAGCAATAGCTTATTATACTCCATAATTTTTGACACAATTCTCGCATATGGTAAACCGCCAGAAAGAGATAGTTGATGTTCCATGTGATGAAAAATCACATATGCCCAGTTGATTTTTAGACCCATTTTCATTGCCCTAATGAGTTGTACTTCCAACTCACTTACTTGGGATTGATTTGAGTGCTTTGGGACCAAAATGTATGCCAAAATATAGTGTAGCATACGGTCACTAACAGACAAGAAAGCAGCATATTTGAGAACCCTTGTAGCATTTGATGGTTGTTTGGCAACAAGTGCATCATAAGTTCCTCTAGAAATTTCCACAAAGTATGCCAAACTATCAAAATCTTTCCAAGTCCTAGTGTTAGGTAAAACACCTTGACGAAGTTCTTCACCATCATGTGGAACACCCAAACATTTACCTAGTTCTTCTAAATCCATTGCAATCTCCTTATTCTTAACAGTAGCAGTAAGTAAGGGTTCATCTAACTCATCTTTTCCAAAAGTGACATTATGATAAAATTCCCTAATAAGGTCTGGATAATAAGGCCCAACTTCACAAACAAGATCCTTAACACCAGATTCTTTCAACAATGTCTCAAAGGTAAAACTATGATCCGGAAAGGCTGAGAAATTAACATATTTTACCTGCATTAGAGTTCTGATTCTGACATTGAAATCCATTCTTCGAAGTTTCACAGGTTGCATGTGGTGATCTTCAACCGAGTCAGAACTTTCTCCCATTTTCTTCTTGCCATTATCTTTCCTTGAAGGAGCCATGGAAGCTTTGGAAGCTTTTTGGAAGATGAGGTTTTTAGGGTTTGGAGAGAGAATCCGAAAATGGATTAGAGAGAGGTGTAGGAGGATGAAATATAGTAGAGTGGGTTTTAATTTCCTTTGAATGTAGTAAAGGAGATGAAGTTGGAAAGAGTGGAAGAATGAGTGGAGGAAATAAGTTTAATGCATTTTATGACATTTAGATGCAATTAACTTAGTCTATAAATCACTTTTGACCAACAAATAAAACAAAAACAATTAAACATTCAGAACAACAACAAAAATAACGTAACATTTAATTTAAAAAAAATTCAAAAAGTAGCAGTGGTAACTGATTACTTACCATCTGTTAACCGGTTACTGCGTGTAAAAATGACGTTCTGGGGCAAAAATTACAAAGGTTAAACGGTTACTTACCCTTTGTTAACCGGTTACACTGGCAAAACTTGCAAAAACAGTAGCTTTGCAGCTCAAAAATCATGAAATTTTTCCAAAAAATTTATGTTTGACATGTTATTAGACATAGTAAGGCAACTTTGAGAGAAAAATATAGTTCATAAAAATTAGATTAAGTAAGTGTAAAAACAAGAAATAGCACCTTTTCAACATAAAGCAATTTTTAAATAACACTCGTAACATTTAAAAACTTAAACTTTTGTGTACCTTGGCTTCATTTGAATGTGTAATGAAGAAATATTGAAGAGTTATAGATCACCTTCATCTAAAATGCCAAGTTCTCAACGAATATTAAAAAACTGTTCTTTTGCGAGTGGTTTTGTGAAAATGTTCGCTAGTTGATTATGTGTATCCACAAATGTGACTTCAACATCTCCTTTAAGCACATGATCATGTAGAAAATGATGTCGAATGTCTATGTGTTTGGTTCTTGAGTGCATGACGGGATTCTTTGTAATATTAATTGCACTTGTGTTGTCGCATCGAAGTGGTATGCATCCAAGATCGATTCCATAGTCACTTAATTGTTGCTTTAGCCAAAGATTTTGTGCACAACAACTACCCGCTGCTATGTATTTCGCTTCAGCCATACTAAGAGCAACACACGCTTGTTTCTTACAGGACCATGAAACTAAAGCATTTCCTAAAATGTGGCATATTCCACTCGTGCTTTTTCTATCAGTTTTGAAACCTGCATAATCTGCGTCAGAATAACTAACTAAATTACACATACTACCTTTTGGATACCATAGACCAACGTTCGTCGTTCCCTTAAGATACTTCATGATTCTTTTTACAGCAGTGAGATGTGACTCCTTTGGTTTTGCTTGAAACCGGGCACATAAACACACACTAAACATTATGTCAGGACGGCTTGCCGTCAAATATAATATAGAACCAATCATACCTCGATACTTAGTAATATCAATGGAAGCACCAGATTCATCTTGATCAATATAGGTTTTGGATCCCATTGGTGTAGCCATAGCCTTGCATCCATCCATGTCGAATCTTTTCAATAATTCTTTGCAATACTTGGATTGGTTGATGAAGATACCGTCCTTTAGTTACTTAATTTGAAGTCCAAGAAAGTAATTCATCTTACCCATCATAGACATCTCAAACTCTCGTTGCATCATCAATGAAAATTCTTCACAAAGATCTTTGTTCGTTGAACCAAAAATGATATCGTCGACATAGACTTGAACTAACAAAGTATTACCTTTTGCTTTCTTAATGAACAATGTCTTGTCAACTTTGCCTTTTACAAATCCCATTTCACAAAGAAAATTGTTACGACGATCATACCATGCTCTTCGTGCTTGCTTTAGGCCATAAATAGCTTTCTTTAACTTGAAGACATGTGAAGGATTCTTGAAGTCTTCAAAGCCTGGGGGTTGTTTGACATAGACTTCTTCATTGATGTAGCCATTCAAGAATGCGTTTTTGACATCCATTTGATATAGTTGAAAATTTAATGAACATGCGTAAGCAAGTAATAAACTAATAGCTTCTAACCTTACAACCGGAGCGAATGTTTCCTCAAAATCAATGCCTTCCTCTTGATTGTAACCTTGAGCCACCAATTTTGCCTTGTTCTGAATAATTATCCCATTCTCATCAAGCTTGTTCTTAAACACCCATTTGGTACCAATGATGTGTTTATCACTTGGTCTAGGAACAAATTCCCAAACTTGATTCCTTTCGAATTGGTTTAACTCTTCTTGCATAGCAATAATCCAATGGTCATCACTTAAGGCTTCACCAACTTTGGAAGGTTCAATTTGTGAGACAAACGCCATGTTTAAGCAAGAATCTTTAAGATTTAACCTTGTTGCTACACCTTGACTAATATCACCAATAACTTTGTCAATTGGATGATCTCTATGAGTCCTCCATTCCTTACGTAGATCATCTAAATTTGACTCTTGTTGAATCGATTTTTCTTGGAGTTCCACTTGATTTTCTTTTGAAGTATCTTCTTGGGGAACTTCTACAATTTCATCATCATCACATAAAATAATATCCTCCTTGGAGGGGTTAGATTCATCAAACTTAACATGCATAGATTCTTCAATTTTTAAAGTTCTTTTATTATAAATTTTATAAGCCTTACTAGAAAGAGAATAACCAAGAAATATACCTTCATCCGATTTTTCATTGAACTTACCAAGATTGTCTTTGTCATAGTTTAAGACAAAGCACTTGCATCCAAAAATGTGAAAGTAAACAATGTTTGGTATCCTCCCTTTAAAAAGTTCATAAGGGGTCTTCTTTAGAATAGGTCTAATGTTAACACGATTACTTACAAAACATGTCGTCCTCACCGCATCCGCCCAAAAATACTTTGGAAGATTTGAGTCGCTAAGCATTGTCCTTGCAAGTTCCACCAATGACCTATTCTTTCGCTCCACCACTCCATTTTGTTGAGGAGTCCTTGGTGCCGAGAATTTTTGAGATATTCCATGTTCTTCACAAAATTCTTCAAAGGAGGCATTTTGGAATTCTCCACCATGGTCGCTTCTTATGGAGGCAATTGAAAGTGACTTCTCATTTTGAATTTGCTTTGCATATTTCTTGAATGCCTTGAATGCATCACTTTTCTGCACTAAAAAGAATGTCCAAGTATATCTAGAGAAATCATCAACAATAACTAAAGCATATACATTACCTCCGAAGCTTCTTGTTCATGGACCAAATAAGTCCATATGCAACAATTGTAGTGGCCTTGAAGTGGACACCACATCTTTAGATTTGAAAGTTGACTTGGTTTGTTTCCCCTTTTGACATGCATCACACAAATTATCTTTGACATATTTTATCTTTGGTAAACCAATAACTAAATCATTGTTAATTAATTTATTTAAATGCTCCATATGAATGTGAGCAATCTTTTTGTGCCAAAGCCATGAATCATTATTGCTTGCCATAAGACATTTAACCTTCAAAGAAGTGCCATCAAGGGAAATCATAAAAATATTGTTAATTCTATTACCTTTAAGCAATACCTCATTAGTGACTTCGTCTTCTATCAAACATTCATCTTTAGTGAACTTGATTTTGAATCCTTTGTCACAAAGTTGGCTTATGCTAATAAGATTATTCTTTAAGCCTTCAACAAGAAGCACATCTTCAATTGTTGTGAAAGGTGGTGAACCAACATTGCCTACGCCAAGAATCTTTCCTTTATTATTATCTCCATAAGTAACATAACCCTTGGCCTTAAGCACTAGACTTGAAAATTTGTTTACATCTCCGGTCATATGCTTTGAACAACCACTATCAAGATACCATAGATTTGAAGTGGTCTTCAAGTAAACCTACAAAACAAATTAAGTTTTGTTAGGTACCCAAATAGCATTGGGTCCTTCATAATTATTACCTTTATTTACCCACACATAATGCCCACTTGCAATACTAAAGTTTCTTACATAGCAAGCATTAGGTGTATGGCTAATAATACCACAATAAAAACAAGTAGGAACAAAATTGCTTTTATATCTAGAAACATATGATTTCTGTTTAGGAAATCTCTTCGTAATGGGAGTTCTTTTCTTTTTAGGATAAGGATGCACATTCTTAGGTTTGTTCACGTTCTCCTTAGAAGTTTGGTCACTAACCTTAACAAAGATTTTTTTACTAGAACTTGGTTTAGAAAATTTTGAATAACCAAGTCCACTTTTATCATTTGAATATCTTTGTTGACTAAGGACCGCTTCTAAACTAATTTGTCCTTTCTCATATCTTTCTAGGACTCTTTTTAATTGAACAATTTGGAATGAAAGTGATTCACAATTTTTACACACCAACTCTTGTTTTTCTTCACTTGCTTTCTTTTGTTTTTCATCTTTTGACTCTTTTTCCATAACATCGACTTTTTCTTCTAAAGATGTTATTTGACTTTTTTGTGAAGAAATTGTTTTACATAAGACCTTACATTCATTTAAGAGTTCATTTATGGCTTCTTGTGCATCATTATCATAAAGAGAAAATTTAGTACTAACCTCGTCATTTTCATCTTCGGAGTTATGTGTAGCCATAAGTGCTAGTTTTGCGCTTTCATCGCTCTCCGAGTCGGATGATGAACTAATTTCGTTGTCTTCCCATGCAATGTATGCCTTCTAATTTTTTGATTCCTTCTTGACTTTAAAACTTCCTTTCTTTGCAAGTTGTGGACATTCGGGTTTTATGTGACCTTGCTTCCCACATTCATAGCATGTAATGTCTTGAGATGAAGTTGAAGTATCCTTTTTCTTAAAGTGTTTCTTCCTTTTAGCATAAAAAGACTTATCTTTATTTCCAAAGAATTTTCCAAGTCTTTTTACTAGAAGCATGAAATTTTCTTCTTCCTCCAATGAGTCGTCATTTTGTTTTCCTTTTGCATCTACCTTTAAAGCAATACCTTTGGACTTCTTGTCTTGAAGTTGATGTTTTTCAAGTTGTCCAAGTTCTAACTCATGTTCTTGAAGTTTACCAAATAGAGATGTGGAAGTCATCGTAGAGAGGTTTTTCTTTTCCGATATTGCTGTTACTTTTGGTTGCCATTCTCTTGTCAAAGATCTTAGAATTTTGAGATTTAGTTCATCATTTGAGAATGTCTTACCAAGTGCTATTAAGTGGTTAGTCAAATGAACAAATCTTTTATGTAATGCAACAATGGTTTCTCCGGGCTGCATTCAGAACATTTCATATTTTTTACTTAGAGTATTTAGTCTAGATCTTTTAACTTCAGCCGTTCCTTCATGTGTTTCTACTAAAGTATCCCATATTTCTTTTGCCGATTTACATTGACAAACACGAAAGAACTCATCAATACTTAAGGCACTTTGAAGAAGATTGATAGCTTTCTTTTCATTTAGAATTTTTCTCTTGTCTTCTTCATCATATGTACTTTTTAATTTTGCAGTACCAACACCATTGACTACATTCACAGGATTATGTGGACCATTCTCAATAGCTTCCCATATACCTTCTCCTTGTGCTTCAAGATGTGCTCTCATACGAATCTTCCAAAAATCAAAATACTCTCCAGAGAAAAGTGGGGGCTTGTTACTACTTCCACCGTCTTTGAAAACCGGGTTTGAACTTGTGGAAGCCATACTGGATCTTTAGGAACAAGTTACCTAAGACCTGCTCTGATGCCAATTGTAAGTTATAAATGTGCCTAAGAGGGGGGGTGAATTAGGCTCTTAGAATATTATCCAGATTTTTGACGGTTTTTGAATTTTCCTTTTCCTAAAAGTTTCTAAGTGAGGAAAGCAGTAAATGTGGAAAGTAAAGAACACCGAGACGTATAGTGGTTCCCCTCACAGGTCAAGAGTACTCCACTCCCCTTTCAACATGAAAAAGAGTTTACTATTGTTTTGACTTTACAAGACTCTTCCTAGTCTTTCTATACAAGTCACTAAAAATCAACCACCAAGAACACCCTCTTGGATTTTACAATTTTAAAGTCCAACCAAGAATAAATCCTACAATGGACCTCTTGTATCCACAATCCGGATCACAAGGAAAACCTTACAAACTTATCTTTAACAATACTAAAAATAAGTTGTAAACAAAATATCACAAATCTGAATTTTATTTGAATAAGTGCAGAAAGTTGGATTCTTGAATGTATATGAATTTAACAATTGATCTTCTCCTTTGTAGCAATCACTCTAAGAATGTTATATAAGTGTTCAACACAATTGAAATGAAACAAATGCAGTATGTGTGAATATTTTATGCAAAGGTTTCACTCTTAGAAAGTTTGTTAAGAACACTTTGATAAAATGAAGGTTTTAGTAAAAGAATGATTGTTTGAAATTTTTGAGCAAGGAGGTGAAAAGAAATTCTAAAAAATGAGAGTTTATATATCATATAAACACCTCCTCAAATGGTTGCAAATTGTCAAGAGATGCCATGCTTCAAAATGAAAAGATTAGAAATATTTTTTCGAAGAGATGCAATTATTTTTGAAACTGGAATAGTGGTAACCGGTTACTTCATGTAACATTCATTTTATTTTTGAAAATTTGCACAGAGTAACCGGTTAACGCCCTGTGAGTAACCGGTTACTTGCAGACAATTTTGTGAAAATATGTTGAAAACATAACTGAAACCTTTAAATTGATGCTAAAATATTTTCTAATGATCATGACATGAATAAAGACCAGTTTGAACACTTGTATGCACATTGCTAAGGAGTAATTGATTATACCTTTGATTAATCCTTGACAGTTCTTCAAGACTTGAACCATTGTGCAATTTTGTTCACTCTTCAATGTAGCTTCAAAGTCTTTAATCCAATTCCATTTGAGCAAGCATAGCATATGACATAAGCAATGTTGTCTTCATCAAAATTCTTGAGAAGCCATGTCTTCACATATTACATTTATATAAAACAAAATGGAACAAGTGGTATAGAAATTTGAAACAAAGAGCATGCATATTGATCGTGAAGGCTGGATTAGATCCTGTTGAAGTGTGCCACCAAGAACGTCTGAGATGCTGGGCGTATGGAAAGGAGGAGGGGGTGTACCTGCAAGGCACTCCGACGCTCAAGTAAGAAAGGGTCATAGAAAAGGGGCAAGTATAAAGTATTAGTTCGTAGGGTGAATATTGGATACCTGACCCTCTCAAATGAGAGGGTTTATATAGAGCCCCCTAGCCCGTGGTCAACGGTCCTATTTTCGGGGCGAAATAACTGTTTTCTTGAAGAAGAAGTAACTGCCCAAAACTAGCCGTTATGTCGGGCAGGGTGCCCAAAACTAGCCGTTATGTCGGGCATAAGCATGGTTTCGGGCACATGCCCTTAGTTGTTCGGGGAGCAAAGAAGCCGTGCATAACGGCCAGTATTTCTGGGGAGGAACGATGCAGTCCTTGCCCGATTGGAGGGGCAAAAAGGTAACTTTTGCCTCTTTGTGGATTAGACTTAGCCAATTTGGCCGTTCTGGGAGCAGAAGTGGGTTGGGCCATGTCTAGCCATTGGTCCAGTCCAGAACAAGAGCCCCGAAGTCGTTGCTCCCGAGCATGGGAGTGATGACTTAAGGATAGCTCGATGCTCCGAGGAGCTAGCATGAAGTCGTCGTTTGGCGACGAGGAGGATTGTCTCGTGGTGTCCGTGACCCCTGGTGTCCGTGGCATCCATGAACGTGACTGTGTTGCCCGTCATCCGGGGAGACTAACGGTTATTTAGAATTGGAAACGTTAGGGCGCCACGTGTGCCTAGAGCTCTGTATAAAAGGGGGAAGTCCGTTTCATTTTGAACTTTTCGCTCTTGTTTCTCTTCGTCTTCTTCGGAATTCCTGCCCGTCACCGTCGTCTGCTATTCCGCCCACCGCATCAACTTCTGTCCCATTTTTCATCTTCTAAATCAAGTAAGTTTGCTTATTCTGTGCTCTTTTACCTATTTGACAGTTGTTTGTAGTCTTGCATGCGGTTAGGTTTAGGTATAGTAGATGAAATAGACTGATTTCCGGTGATTGTTGGTGGTGTACGGTGGTTGTGCCATTTTCCACTTCTGATGCATCATCGGACTTCTTAGTATGTTTAAGTGAGGAGGAAGGTTCACGGCATCGTTGCAACGATGATTCATGTGTAACCGTCGTGATTTTTCATCTTCTGGGTTGGTGATGAATTATCCGGTCGAATACTCCTAGATTCCGGTGACGCTTTTCGGTTTCCGGCGAAGCTTCAAGCGGAGACTGGGTATGAGCGCGGGGAAGCTCCTCGCCTAGGGATGACTTGTCTCAAGCGTCTCTTCGCGGGGAGGTTTCTGAGTTTTTCTTTTGATGTTAGGGCTTAGGCCGGGGGCGTTGTCCTCAGCTCTTTGCGTGCCCTTTCACTTAACTAGCGGTGGAAGGGTGGATTTGATCTATTATCGAATTCACTTTTTTCTCTGCTTTTCAAGTGATCGATATGGCGATAGGGCCAGATGGAGAAATTATCTTGGACTCATCCGAGGAAGAGGCGAGTTCCTCGGACAGTAGTAGTTCGATGACTTCAAGTATCCCTAGCGAGGTCGGGGAAGAAGGGGAAATGGAAGATATGGAAGAGGATGTCGTCGAGGATTCCGCGGAGGAGTGGGAGGTGGCCGATCATAGGTCCACCTTTGCCACGTATTTAGGGGATGTTTTTATGGAAGTTGGGCCAGAGGGGGAGTGGAAGGTGCACTTTCCCTCCGAGGATGATCAGGTCTGCACGAATTTCGGGGATCGCTTCACTATGTACGAATATGCCTTTAAAGAGTTGGGGTTGAGATTGTCGTTCACTGATTTTTAGCAATCAGTGTTTGTACACTTGAAGTTGGCCCCTACGCAGCTGAACCCGAACTCACTGGCCTTTATACGGCCGTTTGAGCTGACCTGTGATTTTTTGAAGATAGGGGCTACTCTTCCCTTATTCTTCACAGTCTTCCACCTTCAACGGCAGCTGTCGGGGAGGAAGTACGGTTGGGTTTCATTGAAGCAGCCTCACAAGCTGTTCAAGCCTTTCTCTGAATCGATACGGACGTTCAAGGAGAGGTACTACATTATTGAGCCCGTATCGGAAGCCGCCCAGGACAATACTTATCTCGGGGAGATCGAGGTCGACGAGGAGGGAAACGAGCTGTGCGACGAGGCTAGGAAGTTTATCGGGGAGAGAGTGTACAAGTTCCCCATCCACTAGGGACCTGGCCATTTCACCAAGAAGCCCGACGATTACGTTCTTTAGTCGCACGAGTTAGACGAGCAGGATGCCATTGCGTATGAGACACTGGTGAAGTATGTTAACTCTTTCTTGCTTGCTCAATGCTGGACGAAGAAGGGTGAACCGATCTTTGAGGAGAATAGTAGTCAGAGGGTTGAATACCGCTTTATTAATACCAAGGCACTCCTGGAGTGCAAGACTCCTGCGGAAGCCCAGAAGCTGCTCTGTAGTCTTAGTTATTTTAATTTTCCCGAACTATTTTCTTTTCTCGTATCTAACATGCTCGTGTTCTGTTTGTGCAGGTGAGATGCCTCAGGCCCATGAGAGGATGGTGAAAAATGATCTCGCGAGGAACAAGCCCGAAACGGCTCCTCCGAAGTCTTGATTTTCCAATGTGCGTGCTCCCACTCCTGCTCAGTCTGCTGCGGGGACCTCTTCTCCCACTCCTGCTCCCCATGGATCTCCCCTGCCTTTGGCTTCACAAACCAAGCGACCGAGGGCCAACGACGACGTGGATCTCAGTAGGGCCCTAGAGAAAGGGAGGTTCGAGCTTCCCCCTTGCATACTCGATAGAAGATTCTTTGAGGGGAACTCCTTGATCATGCCGCAGGCAGAATCCCTTCGACTAGAAAGCATGGACTGCCCGAGCAAGAGGGCGTTGGTGGCCCAGGATGCCTCTGTACTGGTCAAAGTTCTGGAAATGGCGGCCATATATGCTAAAGGGGATTCTGTAACTGAGTCTGAACTCAAGGCTGCTAGGGCTACCATGGCATCTCTCATGGATGAGGTGAAGAGTGCTGACGATGCCCGACAGAAGGCTGACGAGGAGGTGGCCAGGCTGAAGAAGGAGAATTCTATGCTGGCAGCGGAGAAGAAGGCGGCTGAGGAGCTGGTCTAGCAGCTGAGGGCGGTCAATGCCCCGGGCGAAGATGAACCTGGGGATGTGAAGGAACTGAAGACAAGGTCCGAGCTAGTTGCCCGTATCTTGGCGGCCGAGGATGATAATATCGTCATTGTGGGCGAATCCTTCAAGAATGTTGTGTCTCAACTGCGGGTGGTGAACCCCGGACTTGAAATTTCTACTGACGGTACTCATTATCTGGCGCATGTTGAAGATAGTCGGATCGCTATGCCTGACACCCTTCTTGAAGAGAATGCCGAAGATCAGCCGGTGGAGAACCAGGAGCCTCAGCCCGAGCCTGCCGACCAGATGGATGAGTGAGGGATTTTCTTTTTGTTGTTGTAATTTGTCCGGCCTGCGTACCTTGTATTTGTTGCAACCTATTTTGAGGGCATGGCCCCCGGTCTATGTAATCCAGTACAATCACGGTCCTAGTGTCCGTTTCTCATACTTAAATTATGTGTCCGGTCTTGGTGGCCGGTTCTGTTATTTGCATGGTTTTACTTGTTTTTATTTTTTGGTAAGTGTTGTATTCATGCTCGTTGTGAATGCATGCTTGCCCGTGATAGGGAATATTTGACTTATGTGAAGTTTCAGGGGATTGCTCGTTGTAGATGTGTTCGGCAGTGAGGGGTACTGGTCGAACGGCCGGGGAATATCCTTGCGGGGTTGCGGAGCTCAGGTCACGTTTGAGGCCTGAGTTTGCGGCGTGAACGTCCCATCGCGAGCTGGGGTTCTTCCAGTCGTGGTACTTTGACAACGACGATGCTCGATTGAGGACCCTTGTCGAGCAGATACTCAGATCGTTACTGAGCGGGGTTCTGCTTTATTGGTATGTGATGCTTGTACCTAGACGTGCATAGTGGTCGGTAGTTGACGTTCGTCGTCGTGATGGTTCGAACCGAGAATTAGGGCCTTAGCTATAGTATTGTTTTAGCTTTTCGGCATTCCATGGTCGAGCAAGTTCTTCCCCGTTGAGATGTTCTAGGTAATGGGACCCATTCTCTGTTTTTACTCGGACACGATAGGGTCCTTCCCAGTTGGTGGCTAGTTTTCCCCCGCGAGAGTCTTTGTGGTTTCTCCTTAGAACAAGGCTTCCCACGTCGAAATCTCATCGTATCACCTTGGCGTTGTGCCTGATGGTAATTTTTTGTTTTAGTGAGGCTTCGCGGAGGGCTGCCCCAGTTCGGATTTCCTCGACGAGGTCGAGTTCTTCTCTTAATGATTCGTCGTTCATCTCCTCGTCTAGGGGCGACTCTGTCTGCCTGGAGGGTACGTGAACTTCGATGGGGATTACAGCCTCGGTCGCGTATGCTAGATGGAAAGGTGTTTCCCCGGTTGTAGAGTGTGGAGTTGTGCGGTATGCCCATAACACACTATGCAACTCCTTGACCCAAGCCTTCTTTATTTCGTCTAGCCTTCGTTTGAGGTCTCGAAGGATGGCCCCGTTATCTGCTTTAGCCTGCCCTTTTGTTTGAGGGTGCTCGGCAGACACGAAGTGTTGCTTCGTGCCTAGTTGGGCGACGAAGTCTTGAAACCTCCTGTACGTGAATTGTGTCCCATTGTCTGTTACTATCGCTTGGGGGATGCCGAAATGTGCAAGAATGTTTCGTTTGTAGAAGCATAGTATATTAAGGGCAGTTATTTTGGCCAAAGCCTCCGATTCTATCCATTTTGTGAAGTAGTCTATGCCCACTATTAGGTATTTGTTCTGATTTGATCCTACTATGAAGGGTCCTAGGATGTCTAGGCCCCACCAGGAAAATCGCCACGGGGAGGACATAGCCTTGAGCTCGTTAGGTGGACCCAGGTGCATGTCCCTGTGCCGTTGGCATTTATCGTATTTCTTCACGTGTTCTTTAGTGTCGCGCTGCATGGTCAGCCAGTAATATCCTGGTCGGAGGGCCTTCCGGGCAAGGGACCTTCCACCGAGATGTTGGGCGTTGATTCCTTCGTGGATTTCGCGCAAGATGTGTGCGACCATTTCTTCCTCGACACACTTGAGTAGCGGCATGGAGAATCCTCGCCTGTAGAGTTTATCTTCGACCAGGATGTAGGAACAAGCTTTTCGCCTAACTACGCTGGCCTCTTTTGGGTCGGACGGAAGTTCGTCTTTAGCGAGATAGTTGTAAACAGGGGTTATCCAGCAGTGGTTGTCGCCGATCACCTGTACGTCGAGGGTCGGGGAGGCCCTCTCGATACTGGGTCGAGGAAGTACCTCCTGTATGACGGACTTGTTTCCGTCTTTCTTCTTTGTGCTGGCTAGTTTAGATAAAACGTCTGCCCGGACATTATATTTGCGGGGAACATGTCTTACCTCCACCGCTGTAAACTTCGTCATTTCCTTTTTGACCAGTGCTAAGTATTCGGTTAGGTTGTCATTTTTGGCTTGATATTCTCCTCGGACCTGAAGGGCCACGAGTTGTGAATATGTGCAAATGATGACTTCTTCTGCGCCCAGGTCCTCGGCTAGACGTAACCTAGCGAGGAAGGCTTCGTACTCAGTCTGGTTGTTAGAGGTTGGGAAAGACAGGGTGAGCGATACTTCAACGATGATTCCTTCGTTGCTTTCCAGTATGATGCCTGCACCGCTTCCTGCCAAACTACAGGAGTCGTCCACAAAAATGGTCCATTTGCGCGCTTTGCTCGCGGGGGAGTTTGCGAACGTCATTTATGCGATGAAGTCAGCCAGAGCTTGGGCCTTGAGGGCTTTCCTGATTTCATATTAGATGTCAAATTTGGATAGTTCAAGCGACCATTTGAGCATTCGACCGGCCATATCTGGTCATCCCAGCAACTGCTTTATGGGTTGATCTGTTCGAACAGCGATCGTGTGGGCTAGAAAGTAGTGTTTTAATCTTCTGGCTGCATTGATGAGGGCCAGAGCCACTTTCTCTATCTATTGGTACCTTAACTCTGGTCCTTGCAGTGCTTTGTTCGTGAAATATATGGGCTTCTATCCATCAGATGTCTCGCGGATGAGAGTTGCGCTCACTGCTTCGGTTGCTACGGCGAGGTATAGGTACAAAGTTTCACCATTGTCCGAGCGAGAGAGGACTGGTGGCTCTGAGAGTGCCCGTTTCAGATGGAGAAAAGCCTTGTCACATTCCTTGGTCCATTCGAACGATGTATCCTTGCGGAGGAGTTTGAAGAACAGTAAGGCGTGCTGGGCAGATTTGGCCATGAAACGAGATAGTAGCGCGAGCATCCCGTTGAGGGACTGGATGGATTTCTTTGACTTGGGCGTTGGAAACTCGGAGAATGCTCGGCACTTATCGGGATTGGCTTCGATTCCTTGCTCCATTAAATAGAAGCGAAGGAATTTGCCTGCTCGGACACCGAACGTGCACTTCTCTGGGTTAAAACGCATTTGTATTTTCTGACCTGTTCGAAGACCTTCGTTAAATGGGCAGTGTGATAGGTTTCCTCGTGGGATTTTATAATCATGTCGCCATATAGACTTCGAGCATGTCGTATATCTCTCCCCGGAAGACCTTGTTCATCATTCTTTGATAGGTCGCTCTGGCGTTCTTCAGGCCGAAGGGCATTACGTTGTAGTAATAATTGCCCGATTCGACCGTGTATTTTTTGTCGGTCATCACCATTGGAATTTGATTATAGCCTGAGTAGGCATCCATGAACGATAAAAGTTTAAAACTGGCAGAATTATCAACAAGTTTATCAATATTGGGGAGGGGATAAACATCCTTCGGGCATGCCTTATTAAGATCGGTGTAATCAATGCACATTCGCCATTTGCCATTAGATTTCTTTACAAGTACAACGTTGGACAGCCAAGTGGTATACTTGGTCTCCGAGATAAATTTGGCCTCGAGGAAGTCCCTTACAGCTTTTTCTGCAGCCTCCGTTTTCTCTGGAGACTGTTTTCTCCTACGTTGTGCTATGGCCTTGACGGCCAGGTCAATTGTCAATTGGTGGCAGGCGACGGACGGGTCCAAGCCGGGTATCTCGACGGTGCTTCAGGCAAAGAGGTCGGCGTCCTCACGGAGGCATGCTTTGAGCCACTTCCTCGCGATGTCGGGCAGGTTTGCTCCAATCTTCACTCCTCGCTGAGGGTCGTCGCCGAAAAAACGAGCTCGAAGTTGCCATCCGGGATTGGGCGCATCGGATGGGAGCTGCTGTTGGACGAGTTGGTTGAATCTGCTCGGTCCTCCTGTTGCTCTTCTTCGGGGAAGCGGCTTTCGAGGTCGATGGAGTCGACCCGAGGCAGAGGATTGGCTTCCTCGGAGCTTCTGGGTAAGACTGGCTTGCTTGATACCTTTGGCTTGGATGCAATGGCGTTAAGCCCCTTTGTGGCTGCTTCAAAACACCGTCGTGCAGCTTCGATGTCGCCGTGGAGAGTGTCGACCATCCCTTTTGAAGTGTAATACTTTATCTTGAGGTGGACTGTTGAAGGCACAGCTACCAACTCGGCCAGAGTTGGTCTTCCGAATATGCACTGGTAAAGCGACGGGCAGTCGATTACCAGAAATTGTACCTTGACGGATCTGGCCATCTCAGCTGATCTAAAGGTTATGATCTGTTTGATGTATCCCCATGGCTTGGTCACTGATCCGTTGAATCCCTGTAAATCAGACCCCACATAGGGGGTAAGGTGTGATTCGTCCAACTGAAGTGTTGAAAACAATTGGGAGTACATAATGTCGACCGAGCTGCCCTGGTCGACGAGGATTCTACGAACGTCGAAGGTCACCATTCAGGCTCTGACGAGCAAAGGTATGCTCGAGTTTGGAGATCCCCCGAGGAGCTCTTCCCGGTAGAAGGAGATGGGGATAGAGCCCTTCTGGGCCTTATCGAGCGTGGTCACTCTATTGGAGCTTGTGTTGATCAGATGCTTGAATTTTTGTTTCATGAAGCCCACCGTGACATTGTTGAAGCCTCCGCCAGAGATAACCATGGCGGAGGGAAACGTCTCCCATGGGCTGTGGGCCGCAAAATAAGCAGGGGCGCTGAGCTTGTCCGGGACGTAGAAGTCCTCTAATCGCGATATAGACATAGCGACCTAGATGCTGGCCTCTTCCGAGGAGGGTACCTCTTCCTCTATTTTCTTGGACTCCTGGGCGTCCTGCCGAGGAGTGTCCTTCTTCTTCGCGAACTGTTTCAGGTGGCTGTCCCTGATCAGTATCTCGATAGCATCCTTTAAATAGATGTAGTCTTCAGTAGTGTGGCCGTGACTCTTGTGGAAACGACAGTACTTCGATTTATCAGTGTTGGGTTTGGCCGACAGTTGTTTGGGGAAGCAGACCCCTGCCTGTTAGAATTCCGAATTCGCACACTCAGACAGTATCTTCTCCCTAGAGACAGTCAGGGGGTATAGTCATGGAATCCTCCAGAGGGTCCCTTGCTGTCGTGGGAGTCCCGAGGACGGTCCTCGCACCTTCTTTCGCCTCGACGAGATGTTGAGGCTTCCTCGCCTCTGGAGGCCCGAGCGTTCTCTTGATGGCGTGATGCTCGGACGTTGCTGGCCGCAACCTTCTCTTCATACTGAATGTGCGATTGGGCTTTGAGGAGGAGGGCATATAGGTTCCTCAGAGGTGTGAGGCCGACGGCCTTAGAAAACTTGGAGCCCGGGCGGAGTCCTTGCTCGAGCAGAAACTTTTTCATTTTGTTCGTTGTAGGGACCTGTACTGCTTCTTTGTTGAACCTCTCGATATATGCGTGGAGAGGTTCGTCCTTTCCTTGGATTATGGCTCCAAAAGAGGCCTCGGTCTTGGGGTGACGGCGAGAAGCTGTGAAATGCCGTGAGAACATTCTGCCCAGTTGCCTCCATGAGGTAATAAACTCTTCGGGCAGCTACTTGTACCACGTCATCGCCCCTTTTCGGAGCGTGGTCGGAAATAGCCAGCACTTGATGGCGCCTCGTATGCCACGGTAGTCCAATACCGCATCGATGTTCTCGATGTGCTCGTCGGGGTCAGTAGTCCCGTCGTATGTGCCCAGTGACGGGGGCTTCTCCAGGCCCTTAGGGAGACGGGTAGCCAAGATTTCCTGGGACAATGGGCCGTGAGGCTCATCGTCGCTGCTCGAACTGGTGAATGACGAGGACCGAAGGGTACGCTCGCGGCGCCGGTTTCTTTGGGGAGAAGGTGAGTGGTTCCTTCGGGGAGAAGGTGAGTGGTTCCTTCGGGGAGAAGGTGATCGGGCCCGGCCTTTAGACTTGACCGGGGTTGACTGCTCATTCCTTCGGCTTCTCTTGTGGCCGAGAGAGTGCTGGCTACGCGAGGAAACCTGGTCACGCTTCCGGACGGCGCGAGGGTTAGGTTCTTGGCGCAGTCTTCGGTCGATATCTCTCTGAGGCTGCGGGCTCCTTGATCTTCGTTGGTTCCTCCTCGAAGGAGGGGATCTTGGACGGTTGGACTCTTCTAATGCCCCGATCCTTTCGTTCTACTGTAGGATCAGGGTGTTGGTTTTGTTGATCGCCTCCAGGAGGGCCGCCACGGCCGGGTCGGCGTTGGGCAGAATAGGAATGGGCTGGATGTCCAGCGAAGGCTGATCGTTGTTGCGGTCAGCAGGGGTAGGGGAAGGAGAAGTTGTGGCCCCGTCCCTCAGAAAACGGGTATCTCGGAGAAGAGATGATGGGCCGTCAACGTCAGTCTTGTTGACAGGGAGGACAACGGTTTGGAGAGCACCTTTGGCGTGATCTTGAGAGGCCATGATGATGATCTTAAATTTGCTTTGATCTTTGGTTTTCGGGGAAAGAAATATGGGGAGAAAAATGATTCCCACAGACGGCGCCACTGATCGTGAAGGCTAAAAATCCTGTAGAAGTGGGGCACCAAGAACGTCTGAGATGCTGGACGTATGGAGAGGAGGAGGGGGTGTACCTGCAAGGTACTCCGACCCTCAAGTAAGAAAGGGTCAGAGAAAAGGGGCAAGTACAAAGTATTAGTTCGTAGGGTGAATATTGGATATCTGACCCTCTCAAATGAGAGGGTTTATATAGAGCCCCCTAGCGCGTGGCCATCGGTCCTATTTTCGGGGCGAAATAACAGTTTTCCCGAAGAATAGGTAACTGCCCAAAACTAGCCGTTATGTCGGGCAGGGTGCCCAAAACTAGCCGTTATGTCCGGCATAAGCATAGTTTCGGGCACATGCCCTTAGCTGTTCGGGGAGCGAAGAAGCCGTGCGTAACGGGCAGTATTTTTGGGGAGGAACGATGCAGTCCTTGCCCGGTTGGAGGGGCAGAAAGGTAACTTTTGCCCCTTTGTGGATTAGACTTAAGCAATTGGGTCGTTCTGGGAGCAGAAGTGGGTTGGGCCATGTCTAGCCATTGGTCCAGTCCAGAAGACATATATTTGTGTAAAACGAGACAACAGCAAATGCAAAGTCGTAAAACCATATTACCTATATTGTTCTTAAGAAGACTTCAAACCAATTTATCTACATAATACAAACTTTAAATTATCATGATGAGAAATCTATACACAAAAATAGTAACAAACTCACACTATAAGTATCATGATGAAAAATCTATACAAAAAAAATAGTAGCATACTCACACTCTAACTAATAATCATAATACCCAGAGTAAATCGTACAACAACAGCATACCCAAAAAGCAAGATAATCATTAAGCAAGATGATAATGTACCACTTACAATTCATGAAGTCACAAACCACTATCGAGCTTGAATAACGGCAGCTCTAACACAGCGTCACCAACATCAAAATGAATACACAAATGGAGCAGTAGAAAATAAGCGGAGAGTCGTTGTAGCTTGTTGACAACGTTGTTGTAGAGTGACGGAAGATGTTAGAGTGAATAGTGGCCATTTTTGGTTGTGTTTGATGTCTATGTTATTTCATGGAGTGATGTGTTGGAGTATGTTGCTTGTATGAAGAAGGATTATTTTATATATGTTCATGAGGTAAGTTAATAACAAAGACAAGGTGGAAATGGTTTGGTTGATATAGATGGAGGAAGAATGTTTTGGTTAGGAGTTGTGTTGTAGGCTTCACATAAAGGTGTTAAAGGTGAAGGTTTGTGGAGAGTTTAGAAGAAAGGAGATTTGAGGAGAGTATGGAAAGGAGAGAGTTGAAGAAACAATGGCGATGGTGGTGAATAATGGAGTAGAAGGGTCATGTTATTAGATGAAGATCAAGTGGAAAAAGATGGAGTAGTGTGATTTTTACTGAAAGTTATTAGTTAGTTTAAAGAATGAGCAAGGAAATATGATGAAATAAGTGTTTTAATTGTGATGCATGTTATAAAGGTGTCAATAGTTAAAAACACACGAAGAAAGAAAAACACAAATGAAAAATGAAAAAAAGTTGTGAGGTACTGTGTGCGTGCAGGTAGTGGCGCAGGCTTATGGTCCGGTGTGCTATGCAAATAGGTTTGTGTAGGAAGCTGAGGGAGCATGTTGTGCTAGTTTATACAAAAATATAATACAACAAAATATACTCTAAAACTTAAATATTAAGTGTTGCCAAAATAGAATGAAAACAAAAAGAATAAAAATTGATTATTAAAAAAGAAATAATAAAAATGAGATAAAATATTAATTATTAAAAAAAAATAAAAATCTAAAATGAAAATCTGTTTAGTAAAGTAAAATCAAAAAGATTATTAATTAAAAATTAAAATTAAAATCGATAAAAAAATGAATAATTGGACCCGTATCGAAGTGCTCAGAAAAATAAAATGAATATAACAAAACGATCAGCGCAAAATATATGTATTGGAAAAATACAGCGTTTGGTCAAATTTGGAAATAAATTTTACCCGCTAAAAAGAATTAAATTGTTCATAATGCGACCGAAAAGTGGTCAAAAAATTTAAATGAGCACGCCAGGTTAAACAACACAAAGCGTAGATTAATATCACTGACGTTTGCAGACTCGTTTTAAAAATTCTCCGTCCACTAATTCTACGCACAATTGCCTTTTAATTTGACCGATTCAGCTGTAAATCCAACAAGTTTATTTCAGTTGATAAATTGGGTATCATGTGAGATGAAATGCGTGATATGCTATGCAGATGATGAAAATAAAAAATACAGAATCTTATGGTCAAAAATTAGGGTATGACAAATAGGCAGAACCTGTAATTTTTCCAATTCGCAGGCTTCGCCTTGAGTTCGCTGGGCGAACCTAGAGCGAGTGTTCTCTAGGTCTCGCTAGACAAACCCAAGGAGAACATGACAACAATTTTAATTTTTGAATTGTGCTGAGATTTCTTGTTTTGATTTTTTTGTGCTTTGCTCTGTTACCAATGTGTCATGTGTTTTGTTTACTGGTTATGTTTGGTGTTGTGTAGATGACACCTCTAAGAACAACTTCGTCAAAGAAAATAAAGGTCGGAAGCTCATCCCATCCGAAACCAATCTCATATGATACCAATCTATTCAAAGGAGCAAAGAAGACTGTAAGATATGTTGCTCTGGAGAAAAAGAGCATATTTCCTGAGAAAAGGTTTAATATCAACCCCCAAGGCTCCTACCGGGCGGTAGCCGCGATTCTTCACGTAAAAAAGTGGGACAAGTTAATTACACCTGATGATAGTTAAAACGTGGAACTCGTGAGAGAGTTCTACGTTAATGCCCTTCCGGACGACAATGAGGTCTTTTCTTAGACTACACAGGTTTGCGGAAGAGAGGTGAGGTATGATCGGGATACTATTAACCATGTTTTGGGTAGACCTTTCACCTCGGGGGAAGATGAAGTGGATGAGTATCATCAGACTTTAGGCTACATAGAGACATCGAGGAAATTTCTGGTGCCTTGCTAATGGAAGGCAAATCGGTGGAATTGAACCCATCTGTGATTCCAAAAGATACCACAGGGAGGATATGCATCCTCTAGCACGACTGATGTGTCTCTTGGTGTTAACAAACATCAAGCCGAAGTCGCATACCTTCATTGTGCCCATTCCAGTTGCACACTTGATCCACAGCATTTTGATTAATACACAGATTGATGTGGCTAGGATTATTGCTGACGAGATGCACAGAGTTGTTGAGAGTGGTATCAAACCGGAGCCATGAGCTAATTGCCCCTTGGTTTTCCCATGATTAATCATGGCTTTATATGTGCATTCGAGGGTGAAGTTATCCTCCTACCATTAGGTGACCATCCCGGCTGCCATTGATGACAATTATATGGATAAGTTTTGCATGCCCGAGAGCATGAGAGGAGGACAAACTTTTGGTGCTGGTACTGGTACATGTTTAGGAGCTGGAGAGGCTTCTGGTTCTAGAGTTGCAGGCTCTCAGTGCTTTGACCCATTTTAGAGGGAGATCTGTAATTACAATTGGGACTGGATGGTGGCTACTCAGCGTGCCATGATTGATATACATGACTCTATGCAGGTGTTATAGCTACAGTACCGCGAGCCTTTCGTGGAGCGTTTGATGATGACTAGGGAGCAGTTCCTAGCTCATGCTGGTTGGCCTGAGGCCAGGCCACACTTTGGAGAGGGGACAGGTGTAGTTGATCCTGGTGAGGCTGATGATGCTGAGGAGGATGGAGATGATGTGGATGATGGTTGTGATATCAATTCTGGATCTAGAGAGGAGATTGATTTGGATGAGGAGACCGAGCCGACGAGGACTAGTTTTTTGATGTTTTGAGCATGATCTTAGGCTACTTCCTTTGGTTGCTACAAAGTTAAGTTTTCTGTTTAGCTTAGATCATTGCTATAATTGTATTATTTTGATTGTATTCTCTTTTGCATTGTACAATATCCACTTGGTGAATTATTTTGGATAATGTTTGTATGTACCACTTTTGGGTACTAGTACTTTTGTTGGTGTTTTTACATCATGACATTTTAATGTTATTTCAGTTGAATTCTTCAGTTCACGAATGTTCAACTTTCGTTTTTTATGTTGTTTAAGAGTTGGATTCTTCAGTTTAGAAATGTTCAACTCTAGTAGTTTTCTATGGTTATTGGTAGTTTGTTTTGCTATTTAATGTTTCTTTCTTTGGTGATTGAATGTGGGAACTTCTAGATTGGTTTTTATTTGCTAAAAGTATCCAATGAAGATTCTCCCAAGTTTGGACAGTGGTGATAATATTTGATCATGTAAATGCAAGCAAGGTACATGGTTACCTCTTTATAGGATGCTAGAATGCTTAAGAATTTTTTTCTTTGTGCAAATGTAATTTTGTTTCATTTTGAACTTTGTTTGAATGCTTGTTTCACTTAGGTTCCAATAGCCACAAATTTGTGAGAAACCTTCATTGTTTACTAAATGTAAAGGATGACTCATAAATTTTGTTTAATACATTTGATTCATGCTTAATCTTGTGATTATTTTGATTTTGTGGAAGCATTATAAATTATCAAGGCAATTGTTGATATTGAGCACAACCATATCCCAAAAAAGTAACTTACCCGTGAGTAGTGAGAATTTTCTAACCCCTTTGAGCTTAATAGTTTAGATCCTAATTTAGTGACGAACTTGGTGTTTGTACATAAATCAAAAGTTAGTTCATCATTGAATTGTGTAGGATTCTAAAAAAAATTCTTTAACCTTTGAACAATGTTCTAAATTGTTTTCCTTGCCATAAAAATCAAGGAGCATTCACTTGAGGTTTGGTTGAATTCAAGTTGGGGAGAGTGAAAAGAAAGTGGTAGGTTACTAAAAAAAATTTTAAAATTTCAAACAAGCATTGAAAAGAAAATTGTGAATATGATTGTGAAAAAGAAAAAGAAAAATAGCATGCTTGTTTGAATGAGAAAAAAATAGAAAATGAATAATGTGCATAAAGGATGTTGGAAGGGTTAACAATTGAAAAAGAAAGTGTTGGATGAAGTTGTAGTGTGTACATAAACTTGTATAGTGAATGATTCTTTTGCATTGGCAATTTTGAATCCATGGCCTTATAAATATCCCTTTGTTGTGAACCTAAACAAGCTACAACCTTTAAATATCTTAGTGATCTTTTTGCTTCCATGAATTCATTATTGATTGATTAGATGAATGTATGAATTGGATTGTAATTGCATTGTTTGTTAGGTGAGCGAAATTGCCCCGCGGTTGTAAACGCGTTAATTTCTTCATTCTTATATGAAGAGGAGTGTTAGAGTGATTCAAGCATGAGAATTTAGTTGTTAATTGAAACATTGCATGATATTTGCTTAAGAACTAAATTCTTTTTCATTACTCGATTCTATGGAGTGGTGAACATTGCTTGTGCGCATTTGTTTGTTTATTTGAGCCATAAATCCATTCTTGGTTGAATTAAATGCTTGAGCAAATCCTCTTGTTTTCAATGAGAGGCATACTTTGCTTGAGGACAAGAAAAGATCTAGTTGGGGAGAGTTTGTTGACTGCCAAACATGTTTTAAATTGATCCATTTTTTTTTGGTATTTTTCATCTCATTTGTTACGTTTTGTTTGATTTACTCCATGTTTTCAGCTATTCTTCAATTATGTTGAAAATACCTTTGGTTGCTTTGATTTGAGTGTTATTGTGTAGGATTAAGGCATAAAAAATCAAAGTGTAAGACATAAGTAATTGGACAAGGAAGCCAAAGGAAAAGAAGAGATTCAGCATGTTCGTTGGGCCAACACCCAGCGAGGAGTAGCACCGACTGTTCGCTGGGCGAGCTCATGGCGAGGCCCTAGTGAACCATCTGAGAATGATGGCAGTCGGAAAAGGGCACTAAGTTCGCTGGGCGAACTGGTAGCAAATGTTAGCTGGGTGAGGTTGCAGTGAAGGACCAGCGAACCGTCCCAAATTGAAGTCAGTAGCTAAATGACCATAAGTTCGTAGTGCAAACTTTTAGCGAAGTAGTTCCCAAGGCGAAGAATTGCTCGCACAACGAACTTTGTAAATTCCTCAGGGGAGGTTTAATTGTTCAGAGGCACTTCAGGTTCCATAAAGTAGAGTTCGATGGGCGAAGAATGAGTTCGATGGGCGAACTTGACAGATTCTAGTTGTACTATATAAGTATTTTTCACACTTTTTGGGGATCATAATCCATTTTTCACCTAGATACCTCATTTTTCAGCATTTCTTCACCAAAGAGTGATATTTTGAAAAATAGAAGCTGGATTCGCATCCAAGTTCGATTCTTCGATGTGAATGCTCATTCATCTTCTCTCAGTACTTGTAAAGCAAGCTACCATGGTTATGGGTAGATAATCTCCTTTGTATCAAAGGTAGAGGTAGTCTACCATTAGCTTTATGTATTTCTTTTTATTGGTCTTGTATGTGAACAAGTGATGATTAATATATGAAGAATATTTTTGTTCTTAATGATCCATTCTTGTTTTGTAAAACTCTAGACATAGAATTTATGGAACTTGACCTAAAATATTCATCTATCGATTTATAGATTGGAGAGATCAATCTATGGTTGATAGTTGTTTTGTGTTGAACTTAAAGCTTACTATATTGGTTGTTATATGGAGAGACCGTGTGGTGATGAATACGGTATTTCTCACATGCGCGGCCCTAGAGATAGATGGTATTGAGAGAATACGCGATGATATTAATCGGATCCGACTTCACATGCAAGATTGAAAGAATACATATAAGTTAGGGTAGATTAAAACTACTTTTGATATACTTTGTTAATCAAACACTTTAGAATTTATAAGTTTTTCTACTAAAAACATGACAATTTATGAACAAAACTTTGAAAAACCTTTTTCTTGAAACGGAAAATTATTTAATGACAAGCATCCAAATATCAGGACAATCCCTGTGGAAACAATAACAAAAACCCACCTATATTACGATTCGAACAACTTTTCAACTTTCACTCTTTACTTTCTATATATCTCTATGGTATTGTGTCCTCTCAAGTTCCAATCAAGTTCAACCCTTTTTTTATGTTTCTAAACCTATTTATAGTGTTTGTGCCCTACAGATGTCGCTTGGCGAGTTATTGCTTCGCCTGGAGAGTAAAGTTTCTTCAGTGTGAAGTATCTACCACATCATCATCTTAAATCGCCTTGTCTCTCCTGGCGAGCTTCCTCGCTGCAACATTTTTCCATGCGAGAATGAAGCTTTTTCTTTCTAGAATGTTTCTGACTTGTGTCTCCTGATGCTCGCTAAAGTTTCCTTGGGCGAGATGGCTCACTTGAGGCACCCCTGGCGAGAATAAGGATTTTGATTTTGGAAAGTTTATGTTTCTCCTCTCCTGGGCCTCGTTGTTGGCTCGATGGGCGAGCTGTCGCCTGAGTCTCGCTAGAGGCTTGCTTGGAGAGCTTAGTTATGTTCTTCCATATGCTTGAGTGATCATGTTTCCTCTAGAACCAAAATACATACAAATATCATTGAAATCTGTAATGAAATGGTCAACACAATTACTATCCTAAAATAACCCTTATCTTAACTATAATTGGGAGGTTTTTCCACAAGAAACTTACATACCAAGTAAATAAGTGCCTTTTTCACATGTATAAAATAAACATACTTTGGCACTTATCGTGTGTGTGTGTGTGTGTGTATCCATGGTTGCTAAATGCCTAGATTTATAAATTCCAGCGACTTTAGGTTGCCAATTATGGTTTAGGCATCTCAAAATTGTAATAACCATTTCCTCATTTGAAATGTTTTTCCTAGAGTTCTCATACGACTCATGATATGGATAAACCATTTTTGCATTTGATTTATGTTATATTCAAGGTTTTCATTTCTTTTACAAGCATTTTTTTAGATTCAAGTAAAGAAATAACATCCTTGTAGATTGTTACTGTGGTAAAGCGGCAAGCAAAAGTAAGTAAGTTTGGAAGAATTATGGGTTTTATCGTATACACAGGGATCAGTGCGAGGGAAATAATGTCGTTCAACGGACTTTACATTTCTAAACTTGTGGTGAATAAATTTGGTTGGAAGATCAAAGGTACCAAAAATAAAGGTAGAAAATATAAAGACGGAAAATATAAAGTAATGACTTTAAAATAAACGGAGCCTTATTGGGATTGGAACTTCATCAACTAATAACACATGCATTCTTCTAACCAAGTTAAACGCAAATCAATCATTCATCTGATATCCTCACGTATCACCACAACAGAGGTTATGTCTAACACAACATCAAGAGAACAACCGTATTGTCTTATTGGTGATGTCTCACGCAACTCAACAACACAGAGTATTAAGAACGGATACTAAAGCAAATGTTAAGTCTAAATCTATGTCTATGGTTTAGAACCTAATAGATATTCATCCTAGATCCAGAGTTGAAGAGAATATGTCTATAGCAGTTCAAATCAAAGATAAACTAGTAAACAAAGATGACACCCATATCAGATAAATGATTGCTTCATATAAAGTGCCATGATCAGAATACATACATACGCTTAACCTTTTTTACATGCATTCAACTAATTTGCCAAATGTATGTGAACATAGTTTCTCATCTCTATTAGCATGCATCCTTATAATACCGTATTAATCCTACTCATGCTACTAATCAACACAATAAAATAAAAGATACTAGTGAATATCAACTAACAAGACTATGTCAAAAATTTGCTCATTGATAGATGAATATCTTAGATATAAGATTCGAAAATGTTTTGCCAAGACCTACAAATAAGAAATCAAAGACAACATCAATATTGAATCAAAATTAGTTCACAAAACATAGATTAGATGAAACACATAAGGTATCAAAAGATTACATCCAAACCCAATAAGAGATTGAAGATCTTACCTTCTCCCCCTTAGGGTTTGTGTTTCTCTCTCTAAAATAGACTTGGAATGAAGAGAGATAAAGTTTTTGTCTGAAAAAATACAAGTTATCTCAAAAATATCTAGAAAGTTCTCTTATATACAAGCTACAAAAAGTGCCTATAAGTGGCACCGCGCTAAGCGCCATTAGAACGCGCTTAGCGTGATCAGTTCGAAGGCAAAAAATTCCTAAAAAGCATGCTAAGTGTGGTTAGAGCACGCTAAACGCGGTCATGGACCCTTAGCTACTGGCTTCATCTCAAAAGCACGCTGAAACTGTGCTGGAAAACGCGCTAAGCACTAGTTTCCATCATTCTTGCCGAAAAATTTCACTTTAAAAATTCCTCTCATTATCTAATTGCCCAATGCGCCACATCAGGCAAGAAAACTGATTCTTCTTCATTTCTTTGGCCTTCTTGTCTAATCATTTGTGTCTTAATCATTGATGTTTTATGCCTATATTCTTCACAATAACACACATATCAAAGCATTGAAAGGTATTTTCAATATGATTAAAGAAACACATAAAAACATGGAATAAATTCATCAAAACATGAGAAATGAGTTGAAAAATGCCAAGAAAGATGGCTCAAACTAAGTCATATTTCGCACTCAACAACTCTCCCCAACTAGATTTTTGCTTGTCCTCAAGCAATGTATGCCCTTATGAAACAAAGAGGATTTGCTCAAGCATAAGATTCAACCAAGAAAGGATTAATGGTTCAAATTCAAACAAGATAAATTTGCTCAAACAAGATGATATACTCAAACATGAGAATGCACAAAAACAATGTTCACCACTTAATAGAATCGAACAATGATAAATAATTTAGTTCTTAAACAAATATCATGCAATGTTTCAAATAACAACTAAATTCTCATACTTGAATCACTCTAACACTCCTATTCAAAATGAGAATGAATAAATTAACTCATTTGCAACCGCGGGGAAATTTCACTCACCGTACAAACAATGCTAATAATAATCCAATTCATACATTCATCTAATCAGTCAACAAATGAAATCATGGAAGCGAGTGATCAATAAGGGCTTTTAAGGTTTTAGCTTGGCCGGGTTCATAACAAAGGGACATTTCTAAAGGTCATTGAATCAAAGTTGCCAATGCAAAAGAAACATTCACTATATAAGTTATTTAAACATCACAACTTCATTCACCACTTTCTTTCCTCTATTGCAAACCTTCTCAAACTTCCTTTTGCACAATTATTGCATTATCTATTTTTCTTTTTCAAACAAGCATCTTTTTCTTTTGTTTTTCACATTCATATTCACACGTTTTCTTTTCAATGCTTACTTGAAATTTTTCAAAATTTTTAGCAACCTACCATTTTTCTTTTCATTCTCCCCAACTTCAATTCATCCAAACCTTAGGTGAATGCTCCTTGCTTTAGATGGCAAGGAAATCAATTTAAATAATGTTCAAAGGTTCAATAAATTTTTTTAAAATCTCACAAAATTTAATGATGAACTAAACTTTCAAATTATGTACATAAACCAAGTTCATCATTAAAATGAGATCTAAACTGTTTAGGCTCAAAGGGTTAACAAATTCTCACTAATCACGGGTAAGTTACTTTTAGATACAGTTTTGTTCAATATAAACAAATGCCTTGATCATTTCTAATGCTTCCACCAAATCACAATAATAAAAAGATCAAGCATGAATCAAATGAATTAAACAAAGTTATCAGTCATCCTAGCATATAGTAAACAAGGGAGGCTTCTCACATTTTGTGGATTTTGGACCTAAGTGAAACAAGCATTCAAACAAAGTTGCAAGATGAAATAAAAATACACATTTGAACAAAGCACAAAATTCATGAATCATTCTAACACTCTATAAAGCTGTACAATTTACCTTGCTTACATTCACATGTTCAACATCCTACCATCACCATCCAAACTTGGGAGAATCTCCATTGGATACTTTTATACAAAAAGCAAATAATCTAGAAGAAGTTCTCATTATTCCTCCCTAATCAACACTTGAGAAAAAGTGAAAGGAAACAAGTATATTTACAATATAAAAAAATGTACAAAGCTCAAAAATATAGAAACTATTGCAATGCGATTCAATATCTAAACATTAATCCCTGGTAACAACGCCATTTTGTTGCTATGGTAAAGCGGCAAGCAAAATTAAGTTTGGAAGAATTCCAGGTTTTATTTAGGGGTGGCAAAACGGGGCCGGCCCGTTAGGCATGCCCGTTTTACCCGCACTTTAGTGCGGAATGGGCCAATGATTTAGGCCCTCACCCTCTAATGTGTCCGCCCCGCCCCGTCCCATTTTCTTCGCGGGGTTTTGCGGGCATAAGCATTTACATAAAATTTTGCATTTTTAGGCTTAAAAGGTACAGTGCCCGCGGACTTTCCCCGCCCCGCCCTCACTTTTTTGCGGGGTGGGCCTAGGTTTTAGGCCTGCATCCTCAACAATGACCGCCCCGCCCCGCCCCGTTTTTTTGCTGGCATTTGCGGGGCGGGCCCATACGGGGCGAGCATGCCCGTTTTCCACCCCTAGTTTTATTGTATCCACAGAGATTGGTGCGAGGGAAAGAATGTCGTTCAACGGTCTCTACATTTTTAAGCTTGTGGTGAATAAATTTGGTTGGAAGATCAAAGGTACCAAAAATAAAGGCAGAAAATATAAAGAGGGAAAATATAAAGTAATGACTTTAAAATAAACAGAGCCTTGTGGGGATTGGAATATCATCAACTGATAACACATGCATTCTTCTAAACAAGTTAAAAACAAATTAATCATTCATCTGATATCCTTGTGTATCACCACACCAGAGGTTATGTCTAACACAACATCGAGAGAACAACCCTATTTTTTTTTTGGCAATGTCTCACACAACTCAACAACACAGAGCATTAAGAATAGATACTAAAGCAAATGTTAAGTCTAAATCTATGTCTAGAGTTTAGAACCTAACAAATATTCATCCTAGATCCAGATCTGAAGAGTATATGTCTATAGCGATTCAAATCAAATATAAACTAGTAAACAAAAATGACACCCATATCAGATAAATGTTTGCTTTATATAAAACGCCATGATCAGAATATATACATACGCTTAACCTTTTTTACATGCATTCAACTAATTTGCCAAATGTATATGAACATAGTTTCTCATCTCTATTATCTCGCATTTTCACAATACCATATTGATCCAACTCATGCTACTAATCAACACAATACAATAAAAGACACTAGTGAATATCAACTTACAATACTATGTGAAAATTTTGCTTATTGATAGATGAATATCTTATATCTAAGATTTGAAACGGTTTTGTCAAGACCCAAAAATAAGAAATAAAAAACAACATCAATATTGTATCAAAATTAGTTCACAAAACATAGATCAGATGAAATACATAAGGTATCAAAAGATTACATCCAAACCCAACAATAGATTGAAGATCTTACCTTCTCCCCATTAGGGTTTGTGTTTCTCTCTCTAAAATATACTTGGAATGAAGAGAGATAAAGTTTTTGTCTGAAAAATACAAGTTGTCTCAAAAATATCTAGAAAGTTTCCTTATATACAAGTTACAAAAAGTGGTTATAATGGGCACCGCGCTAAGCGCCATCAGAGCGCGCTTAGCGAGATCAGTTCAAAGGCGGAAAATTGCCATAAAGCGCGCTAAGCACGGTTGGAGCGCTCTAAGTGCGGTTAGAGCGCTCTAAGCACGGTCATGGACCCTTAGCTACTGCCTTCATCTCAAAATCGCGCTGAAATCGCACTGGAAAACACATTAAGCGCGAGGTACCATCATTCTTGCCGAAAACTTTCACTTCAAAACTTTCAATCATCATCCAATTGCTCGAAGCATCACATCAGGCAAGAAAATTGATTCTTCTTCATTTCTTTGGCCTCGTTGTCCAATCATTTGTGTCTTAATCATTGACGTTTTATGCCTATATTCTGCACAATAACACACATATCAAAGCATCCAAAGGTATTTGCAATATGATTGAAGAATCACACAAGAACATGGAATAAATCCATCAAAACATGAGAAATAAGTTAAAAAATGCCAAGAAAGATGGCTCAAAATAAGTCATATTTCGCACTTAACAACTCTCCCCAACTAAATTTTTGCTTGTCCTCAAGCAAAGTATGCCCCTTATGAAACAAAGAGGATTTGCTCAAGCATAATATTCAACCAAGAAAGGATTAACGATTCAAATCAAACAAGAGAAATTGGCCCAAAAAAGAGGATATGCTTAAACATGAGAATGCGCACAGACAATGTTCACCACTTAATAGAATCGAACAATGATAAAGAATTTAGTTCTTAAACAAATATCATGCACTATTTCAAATAACAACTAAATTCTCATACTTGAATCACTCTAACACTTCTCTTCAAAATAAGAATGAAGAAATTAATGTGTTTGCAACCGTGTGGCAATTTCACTCACCTGACAAACAATGCTAATAACAATCCAATTAATACATTCATTTAATCAATCAAAAAATGAAATCATGGAAGTGAGAGATCACTAAGGGTTTATAAGGTTTTTGCTTGGTCGGGTTCACAACAAAGGGATATTTCTAAGGTCATTGAATCAAAGCTGCCAATGCAAGAGAAACGTTCACTATATAAGTTATTTACACATCACAACTTCATTCACCACTTTCTTTCCTCTATTGCAAACCTTCTCAAACTTCCTTTTGCACAATTATTTCATTCTCTATTTTTCTTTTTCAAACAAGCGTCTTTTTCTTTTGTTTTTCACATTCATATTCACACTTTTTCTTTTCAATGCTTGCTTGAAATTATTCAAAAATTTTATCAACCTACCATTTTTATATTCATTCTCCCCAACTTGAATTCATCCAAACCTCAAGTAAATGCGCCTTGCTTTTGATGGCCAGTAAATCAATTTAAACAATGTTCAAAGGTTCAAGAATTTTTTTTAGAATCTCACAAAATTCAATGATGAACTAAACTTTCAAATTATGTACATAAACCAAGTTCATCACTAAAATAAGATCTAAACTGTTTAGGCTCAAAGGGGTTAACAAATTCTCACTACTCACGAGTAAGTTACTTTTAGATACAGTTGTGCTCAATATAAACAAATGCCTTGATCATTTCTAATGCTTTCATAAAATCACAATAATCAAAAGATCAAGTATGAATCAAATGAATTAAACAAAGTTATAAGTCATCCTAGCATATAGTAAACAATGGAGGTTTCTCATAATTTGTGGCTTTTGGACCTAAGTGAAACAAGCATTCAAACAAAGTTGCAAGATGAAACAAAAATACACATTTGCACAAAGCACAAAATTCATGAATCATTCTAACATTCTATAAAGTGATACAGTTTACCTTGCTTACATTCACATGTTCAACATCCTACCATCACCATTCAAACTTAGGAGAATCTTCATTGGATACTTTTATACAAATAGAAACCAATCTAGAAGAAGTTCTCATTATTCCTCCCTAATCAACACTTGGGAAAAACTGAAAGGAAATAAGTATTTATACAATATACAAAAATGTACAAAGCTCAAAAATATAGAAACTATTGCAATGTGATTCACTATCTAAACACCAATCCCTGGCAACGATGCCATTTTGTTGCTGCGGTAAAGCGGCAACCAAAAGTAAGTTTGGAAGAATTTCAGGTTTTATTGTATCCACATGGATCAGTGCGAGGGAAAGAATGTCATTCAACAGTCTCTACATTTCTAAGCTTGTGGTGAATAAATTTGGTTGGAAGATCAAAGGTACCAAAAATAAAAGCAGAAAATATAAAGACGGAAAATATAAAGTAATGACGTTAAAATAAACATAGCCTTGTTGGGATTGGAATTTCATCAATTGATAACACATGCATTCTTCTAACCAAGTTAAACACAAATTAATCATTCATCTGATATCCTCATGTATCACCACAACAGAGGTTATATTTAACACAACATCGAGATAACAACCGTATTGTCTCATTGGTGATGTCTCACACAACTCAACAACACAGAGCATTAAGAACGGATACTAAAGCAAATGTTAAGTCTAAATCTATGTATAGAGTTTAGAACCTAAAAGATATTCATCATAGATCTAGATCTGAAGAGTATATGTCTATAGCGGTTCAAATCAAAGATAAACTGGTAAACAAAGGTAACACCAATATCAGATAAATGATTGCTTCATATAAAATGCCATAATCAGAATACATACATACGCTTAACCCTTTTTACATGCATTCAACTAATTTGTCAAATGTATGTGAACATAGTTTCTCATCTCTATTATCACACATCTTCACAATACCATATTGATCATACTCATTCTACTAATCAACACAATAAAATAAAAGATACTAGTGAATATCAACTAACAAGACTATGTCAAAAGTTTGCTCATTGATAGATGAATATCTTAGATCTAAGATTTGAAAAGGTTTTGTCAAGACCCACAAATAAGAAATCAAAGACAACATCAATATTGAATCAAAACTAGTTCACAAAACATAGATTAGATGAAATACATAAGGTATCGAAAGATTACATCCAAACCCAACAAGAGATTGAAGATCTTACTTTCTCCCCCTTAGGGTTTGTGTTTCACTCTTTAAAATATACTTGGAATGAAGAGAGATAAAGTTTTTGTGTGAAAAATACAAGTTGTCTTAAAAATATCTAGAAAGTTCCCTTATATACAAGTTACCAAAAGTTCCTATAAGTGGAAACGCGCTAAGCGCCATTAGAGAGCTCTTAGCGCGATCAGTTTAATGACGGAAAATTCCTAGAAAGCGCGCTAAGTGCGGTTAGAGGGCGCTAAGCGCGGTCATGGACCCTTAGCTACTGCCTTCATCTCAAAAGTGCGTTGAAACCGCGCTGAAAAACGTACTAAGTGTGAGTTGCCGTCATTCTTGCCGAAAACTTTCACTTCAAAAGTTCCTCTCATCATCCAACTGCTCCAAGCATCACATCAGGCAAGAAAACTTATTCTTCTTCATTTCTTTGGCCTCCTTGTCCAATCATTTGTGTCTTAATCGTTGATGTTTTATGCCTATATTCTACGCAATAACACACATATCAAAGCATCCAAAGGTATTTGCAATATTATTGAAGAATCAAACAAGAACATGGACTAAATCCATCAAAACATGAGAAATGAGTTGAAAAATGCCAAGAAAGATGGCTTAAAATAAGTCATATTTCGCACTTAACATAGATGGAGACAATTTGTTCTTTTGTTAGCTTTTTACAAAGACGAAAAAGATCTTCGTAAGAGAAGTAAGAAATTACCTTATCATCTTGATTATATTCTATGAGACAAATGTTGGCTTCTCATCATCTAAATATTCCATGTCATTGTCCTCCCATGCGATGTAAGCTTTCTTGCCCCTTTTATGAAGTTTCTTAGATTTCTTTTAATTTTGATTTACCTTTTTCCCTATAGGACAGTTTGGTGTTATGTACATTTTTTCCCACATTGAAAACATGTGGGATTGAATAAGTTATTTTCTTCACATTTTTCTTACTCTTCTTTCTTTTGTTTCTCATGCTTCAAGAATTTTCTAAAGTTTCATACCATGAGTGACACGTCTCCACCTGAATTAGAATGTTCAACTTTGAGAGCTAGAATTTTTATGTTTTTCTTTCCTTCCTAATCCATGGCAAGCCTTTTTATCTCCATTTCGTGTTCCTATAATTTACACACACACACACACACACACATAGGGAGAAAGAGAGAGAGAGAGAGAGAGAGAGAGAGAGAGAGAGAGTATGTGTGTGTGTGTGTGTTTGTGTATGTCCTAGATTCACAAATTGTAGTGACTTTAGGTTTCCAACTACAGTTTAGGAATCTTAGAATTTTTATAACTAATTCCTCATTTGAAATTTTTTTCCAAGTGTTCTCATACGACTCACGATATGGGTAAACCGTGTTTGCATTTTGTTATTGTTCTTTTTAGGTTTAATTATGAAAAGTTCATACCCGTGAGATAATGTTTCCAACCTTACCATCTTTACCTTAGTAGTTCATTCATGGGTAATTTGGAGGATGTCCCACATTTCCTTTGGAGTTTTACAATGAGAAACCCACAAAAAATCATCAACGAGAGCGATAATGATGACAATTTTTGCCTTCAAATTCTGCTGCACATTTTCTTTATCATATTTTGTACAATCCTTTTCAGATTTTTTTACTACAACACCATTAACGTGTAGGAACAAATTTACCATCCTTCAGAACCTTCCAAATACACAATTCATCCTTTATATGATAAAATTCATTATCTATTTCCACAAACTATAACCATACCCACTAAATGGTGGGGTTTTATTTAGTGATTATCTTGAAGTCATTTTCCTCATGGGACAATTAGTCTTTAACATGATTTGGGATCTGGGGCCACTTGATGAACGAGTGATTCAAAGCACGAGAGAGAGGGGTGAATTATGATATTCAAAATTCATGATTAATTTAAAGGTTTTATTACTTAAAAAAATTGTGTTATTATCCTCAAGATCAGAGAGAAAACAAGCGAAAATAAAATAAAATAGTAAGGTAAATAACAAAGGTTAAAGAGATAAGAGTTAGAGAGATGGCACTAGAGAATTATAAAGGTTCGGCTGAATGTTGGTCTAGTCTTGTCCCCTGTAGATCTTCTTGAGATTTCACTATAATATTGAGCTTTTAAAGTTTATTCCCACAAATCCTTGATACAATTAAATTGAGAGATTTTACACTGGCTTATTTCCCCAACCAAAAGAGAGCTTTTCCATGGGATTAACTAATGACCCGAGTAAAGATTTCACCGACTGATCTCAATAACTAAACATAAACTTTGTAGGTTGAGTTCTATAAACAAAAAGAGATTTTTAAAGGCTGGTCTCAAGAACCATAATCAACTCTTCAAGAGTATCACACTATTGAAAATAACCATAGTGGCACGACACCAATACTACTTTTTCCTCACAAGTAGTTTTCACTCACAAGCCACAAAGACAACTTAGATGAAAGAAAATATTTAGAGAGAGATAAATTGTAAAGAATTAAGAAAACTACAAATTTTAGTGTGAAATAAAGTGATAAGATTCCTCCTTCATATAGGAAAAAATGGGCTCAAAATGGAAACAATCCATAGGCCAAATTAATGGCCTAATTGATTAAGCTAATCGATTAGGTGTTTCAAATAATTAATTATTGTGACTAAAAATGGAAGGTTTTGATATAGAGTTGTTACCAATCATTAAGAGACTATCATAATCGATTATTTACTCGATTAGGCATCATCTAATCGATTAGGCAAGAGGTTAAATCAATTAGACAGTTATAAAAAATCTCTTAATCAAGCAGACAATCCCTAAATCAATTTGTTAGCCTTAAAAATATATTTTGGCAATTTTGTTAAGTAAAGAGAGGTCTTAAAATTATTTTAAGTATGTGTGTGAGTTGTCTTAGTATATTAAGAGTCACTCTTCTAATTTCATAAGACTCTGGTCACTCAAACAAACATGACCAAACAGGCTTTAACACTTCCTCTCTTTCACAACTTTGAAACTTTCATGTTCCTTTAAGAACTTTAATGGAGAGTTGAGTCTTATACTTGATGGTTCTTGAGATATTTCAATCTAAACACCAATATCAAAGAGTTGGAAAGATATACAGATCAATTAAGTACTTTAATGGAGTGTTAAGTCTTATACTTGATGATTCTTGAGATATCTTCAAGCTAATCACCAATATCAAAGAGTTGGAAAGATATCATTACTTACTTCAACATTCATTAGTGTTGTTGTCATCAAAACATAAAAAAATTTTGTCAGCATCAAGATCACCAGCTTCATTTCTGCAAACACATATATCCACACTTTGTATAAGTTGGTGGCTAAGGTTTTAGCGGCTAGGTTGGAAAAGGTTGTGGATTCTATTATCTCTCCAAAATAATCCGCCTTTCTTAAGGGCATACTATTGATGGGCAGAGTGGTGGCTTCAAACAGAGCGAGTGATCTGGCCAGAGCCTCTAAGAGAGAGTGCCTAGTGTTTAAAGTGTACTTTGAGAAGGCATGCGACTCTTTTAGTTGGTCGTTCTTAGACTACATGTTATGGAGATTAAGGTTTGATGTGAGATGGATGACTTGGATCAGAGCCTGTGTTATTTTAGGTAGCCTTTTTATTTTGGTTAATGGTTATCCGATAAAGGAGGTTAGTATTTAGATAGGTTTCAAGCAAGGGGACCATTTGACACCTTTAATTTTCCTTTTAGTGGTGGTGAGTCTCAACACTTCATTAAAAAGGGAGATATCGGTAAGAGTGTTTGTGGGGTTTAAAGTAGGTGTGGAAGGATTAGAAGTGTCTCATATTTAGTGTGTAGATGATATCTTTATAGTTAGGGTCTCATGGGTGGATAACCTTTTGACTATAAATATGATTCTGAGAAGTTTTGAGCTTACTTCTAGCCTTAAAGTTAACTTCTCTAAGCGTTGTATCTTTAAAGTCAATGTCAAGAGGGAATTTTTGGAGTTGGCTGAGGTTTTTCTGCATTATCGATCAAGCATCCTTGAGACAAGTGACTCCAAACATAAGAGGGAAATGAATTGGTGAGTTTTAAAAAACTTTGATTGAAAACAAAATCTTTGAGAAAATCATGGTTTAAAATAATTTGTAAAACAAACAAAGAAATAAAAAGCAGAATCACGAAGCATATGGAAAATCATTACATGGCCTAACCTCCAACCCGAGCTAAGATCTTACATGGGTTGATCTCGAAATAAGATGAGATTTTATATGGGAGGATCTCAAACCTTCAGAGCTTTTATAGTGGGATTAGCTCAAGAACATTTGTGGAGATTTTACCGGTTGATATTCACGAACTAACAAGAGCTTTTGTAGTAGGCGTAACTCACAAATTAAACAAAGACTTCCTAAACAATCCCCAAACCAAACAAGACTTTTTAAAAGTTTAAATTTCAACCAAAAAGCATCTTACATTAGATACTTTACTCAAGGGTATTACTCTATTGGGTAAATTATAAATATGCCTTTCACTCAGAACAAAGATCATCACTAAGCAGAAGAACACTCTCAATGTACTAAATCAAAAATTCAAGTGAGAAAACGAGAGATTTATAGAGAAAGATGAGAGAGTGAGAAAGTAGGATCAAAGACCGTTTTCTGAGTTCTTTGAAATAGTATATGATCTCTCTATTTATAGGCCAAAGTGTGAGATAAATTTAGAAATAATCCATGGGCCAAATAAGTATCATAATCGATTTGACTAATCGATTATTTGACCCTAAAATGGAATGTTTTATTTCAAGATGTTTCCAACCATTAAGAGACTTATTCAATTTATTTTAAGCATCACAAATTAAAATAATTGATTATAACACTAGGTCTAATATATTATACACTTATAAACATGCTTCTAATTGATCAGACAATTCCCTAATCAATTAGTTAGGCCTTTAGACATTTTTAGGTGGTTTTAACAAATTATGCGAGGCTTCTAAAAAGTTTTAAGTGTGTGTGATTTTTCTTTAGTAATTCCAGAAATATCCTTGTGCCTTTACAAGACTCTGGTCACTCAAGCAAACACAATCTTGCGAGCTTTCACACTTCCTCTTTTTCACAACTATGAAGCTTCAAGTCTTGGAATCATTATCTTTGATTTTAGTATCACACAATATTTTTGAATCTTTAGCTTGACAAGGCTTGATATGTCTTCAAGTTGATTACAATCATTAGAAATTTGAGATACCAAACCACCAAAGAATCTTAAAACAGAAGTCTTCACTCTAATGTCATTGGACAACAATGTTGATTTCAAAGAGATGACTTCATGATCTAGGAATTTAAACAAGAGCATACTCAAAGTGATAGCTTGATGAAATATCTTGGTACAAAGAGAATCTTCGACCACTTGATCTATCTTTGAGAGATAAATACTTCATTGGATATCGTTGGATATCATATTTGTCATCATAAAAACCAAAAAGTTGATTGCAGCTTTGATATTAACAAACTTCACCATTTTGATACCTTAAAAGTACCTGCAAACATATAGATACATGGAGGGGACTTAATCTCAAGTGGTTAAGGAGGTTTCCACGTGATAAGCTTCTTGGAGGAATAAGTTTGCGAGTCTTTGTGGAAGGGTTATTTTGTTGAATTTCGTTCCTAAATTAATACTTATCTTATATTTATCTGTCTTAAAGATGCTAGTTAAAGTTTGGAAGAAGTTAGTTGGGCTTCAGAGGCAGTTTCTTTGGGATGGCTTAAAAGGGTGGACTAAGGTTGCTTGATTGAGGTGGGAAAATGTGTGTAAGCCTAGGAAGGATGGTGGTTTAGGGGTTAACAATCTTAGGCTTATGAATTTTTCTATGTTAAGTAAGTGGAGGCGGGAGTACTTGAGGATATGTCGCCTATGTGAAAGGATATTATTTCCTCCAAGCATGGAGTTCAGTTGTGTTGCTCCCGGGTGGGTGGTAGCGGGCCAATTTAAGGAAGGCCTCTCATTGGTGGAGAGGAGTTTTGAATCTCGGTTATTCTCCTGGACAAGCGTCACATTGGTTTTCCGATTCTTATAACAAAATGGTTGAGGATTGTTTGAAATCTAGGTTCTAGCATGATGTCTATGTGAGGTTGACCCTGTTGTGTGTTTCTTTTGAGATACTTTTCCTCTTCTTTGAGCAAAAGTCTCTGGTTGTGGGCTTTATAGGGCATTGAGTATATGGTGTTTGGGTTTGGGATCATTGGTGGAGATGGTCTCTCAAAGTCTGGGAGGAAGAATTATTGGTAGAGTTACTTAGTTTGTTACCTATTGTCGTTCAGTAGGGTCAGAAGGATGTTTGGTAGTGGATTCGTGATCCCACGTAGGGTTTCTTAGTGTGGTTAGCCTTTGGTAGGCTTTCAACTATATTGGCTAGGTTCTAGAAGAGTTAGGGGTCGTCTAAAGTTGTAGTCTTTTCTTGACAGTTGCTTCAGGATAGATTATCGACTGGACAAAATCTTGCTAGACGCCAGATTGTGTCTGCCCAAAATGGAGTGGGGTGTGCAATTTATTTAGGACAGTTGGAGTTGGTAGATTTCTCGTTTGCCCACTGTGAGGTGGTTTCTTCTCTCTGCTATAAAGTGTTTAGGTGGTGGGTATGCCTACTTCACCCCCCCCCCCCCCCCCCACATTCAATCTTAGAGGTATATGAGGTTGTCCAAAGGCTTTATGAGGGGTAAAAAGCCCTTTTTAGGTCTGGTTTCAATTTGACGTTTAGTAGTCTAGGTGATTTCGAAAATGCGGGATAAAGTTATTTTTGGTCAGGAAAGAATGAAGGTAAATCATTGAATGACTTTGATTATTGGTTTGACTTGGAAGTGGGTTCATGCACACGCTTCAGAATCTGACTTTTCTTTGCTTGACTAAGAACATGATCCACTTCGGTGCCTTCATTTTTATAGGTGTGCTCTGTGGTCAGCAGCCCTTCTTTGGTGTTTTAGGTGGTCATATTTACCTCCTCCAAATTTTCTCTTTATGGGATATTATGTGTGATGTCTCGGAGTATCCTCTCATTTGTGTGGGTGGTTGGTGTTATTTTGGAAGGTTATGTTGTTAGATGTTCTTTTATTTTCCCTTCTCTATTGTTTGTTTTTATGGTTCGTTTTTCTAATGCACGTTTGGTACTCTTGTTTAGTTTGTATTTTTAACACTTTTATTTTATTTATATATAATTTTCGCTTTGCTTTTAAAAAAAAACTATAAACTTTAATCACACTTTATTATAAAAATACTATTATTTTCAACCAATAAAAAATGACTATAACTTAGGAGAGTATTTTTTATAAAAGTCTTCTACTTTTCTATCTACTACATACTTTTAAAAACACTCTTCCTTATCAAAATATTTTAGAGCACTAACTTAAAAAATATTTAAAAATGTTCTAGAAGATAATAAAAAAAACTCTTGAAGGTAATTTTGTTAATGTTATTAATAGAATTATAAATTTTTTTTTTGCTCTCATATATTAAACTCGGTTCATTTTTTTTCCTTTAACATAAAAAAATATTCATATTGATCTTTTAATTCTTAAAACTTATCATGTTAGTTTGTTTTATTTAATTAGTGACAGAAAAACTAAAAAATTAATAGTTAAATTTGTTGTTAATTAAACGAAAAAGACTAACATGATACATTTTGAAGAAGTAAGTGACTGAAATGAAATCAGAACCAAAAAGGTATTAAATAAAAAAAAAATACTTGACAAAAATTTCAATACTCGAATTCTTTTTTACCATAATTTTGAGTATTTTTTAATCAATGTTTCAGACTAAAAGATAGTACATTAAGAGCCTGTTTGGTGCGCAGGATAAAAGTCAGGATAGAATATTGGTATCATATCATGTCTCAATCAAGTGTTTGATGATACAACAAGATATGATAAGTTAATCCTGAAACTTATCATATTCTGCCTCACTAGTTCAAATTTTATCCTGAATATGAGCCGAGTTAGAATCCGGCAAGATAGGATATGAAAATAATTTACAAATTTACTCCTATAAAATATAATTTAAAAAAAAAATTAAATATGATAAAATATAAATAAAGATTAATTTGATATAAATTAAAAAATATCAATAAATAATTTCTTAAAAATATGTATGATTTTGTCATAATAGTAATTTTGTAATATTATATAATATAAATAATTAAAACATAATAAATTGAAAGTATTAAAAATAAAATAGTTAATGTGTTTGGGCCAAAATTCTTGACTGGATATAGATTAAACACAAACCTCAACCTTGGAATGAGGAATTAAAGTGGTTGAGCAAGAGTACGAAAGCTAAAGGATGAAGATCCTCCATCTAGCTGCTACGAAGACTGTCTATAGTGTGTGAAAATACCATAATGATATTTGTTTTGGTAATGTTGTAGATAAGAATAAGATGGTGGGCAATATTATAGATATGATTGTTTATAGGTAGGCCCGATCCTGTGCATGTGCAAACCGTGCCACAGTGCAGGGCCTCAAAAATCAAGGGGCCTCATAATTTTTTTAAATATATATTAAACTAAATGTTTCTATATACTATTTTAGTTCAAAGGTTCTGTCCCTCAAGTCACCTATTTTTTTTGTTCTATTTTACAAAGATATTATATATTTTTTTCAATATCGTTTAAAAATAAAAAAGAAATATTATTATTTTAAATTAAATTATTACAATTAAATAAATAATTTAATCTTGTCTAACTTATTTAAAAAATAATTATTATTATTAAATTTAAATAATTTTTTTGAAAATATAATTTAATCTCGTCTAAGTATTTATAAAGTTTTATAACATTTCTCACTAACTTATCCTTCTTTCATATTATTATATTAACTCTTAATGAAATTTATAAGTATTTTTTAACAAAAAATATTAATATATTATTAAAAATATATATTAGTAAGAGTGAGTATCAAAATTTGTTTTGTACAAGTTCAATCAGATCTTTAACATGGGGTTTTAAAATTTTAAAGATCTAATTGTAAATCTATTTTTAATATGTAAAATTGTAAATATTAGTGTGAGTTGACACTAATATATATATTTTCTTGTAAGGGTAGTTTTGTAATATATATATATATATATATATATATATATATATATATATATATATATATATATATATAACGTTATGATATTTGTTATCATGTGTAAATCAAACACATGATAGGATAAGTCTTATGCAGTCTATATTATATTTTATTTTTATCCTGCTTTATATCATATTATGTCTTTATCATATCCTGCGCATTAAACGGATCCTAAGTGATTCATTTAGAATAAAAAATATTCTAAAATGAAAGATTCATTTCACTTTTTAATTTATTTTTTTCAATTCTATTCTTTAATTAATACTACCTCTGTTTTTTTATTATAAGTAGGGCTGAAAATGAGTCGAGTCGAGTCGAACTCGCCTTAGCTCAGTTCGACTCGTTAAGAATTAGCCGAGTTCGAGTTCAGCACGAACTTTTTTTTCAGCTCAAACTCGACCCGTTAAGAATTGGCCGAGTTCGAGTTCATCACGAACTTTTTTTTCAGGTCAAACTCGACTTGTTAGAAGTTCACGAATATCTCGGTTCAACTCGTTAGGTTTATCTTGTTAGGTTCAACTCGCTTATTTCACAGACTTAAAAGTAATTTTTTAAAGTCTATTTTTTTATATATATATTTGACATTTTAAATTAATATTTTTTAAATAAAAAATATAGAAATAAAATAAAAGTTATAAGATTGGAATTTATACGATGTTAATTTTATTTGTATAATTATTCGTAGAAATATTTTACTCACTTGAGAGTATAAATTATCAATTAAAACCGTTAGATTAAAAGAAAATATGAAACTAAGATTTAGAACAAATTTTTAAGCTTACTCTTAAAGACAATATAATCTATCTCATATATAATCGAATTGACTCATGAACCTAATGAGTCGAACTATGTATAGTTCAAGTTCAGATCATTTAGTTAACGAGCTTAGTTTTTAGCTCATATTCAGCTCATTTGGTTCATGAACCTAGTTCAACGATTTAATTTTCGAATCGAATTTCGAACTATTTTCGAGTTGGTTTGATTTATTGCCAGCCCTAATTATAAGTCACTTTGAGAAAATATTTTGTACCACAATAAAAGTCGTTTTATAATACCAATGAATAAGTAATGTTATTTTTCCTATTATACCCTTAAATATTTATTATTCTCTCTCTTTTCAATTATGTAAATTTGTCTTTTCAATACCATTAAAGAAGAATAATTTAGTAAAACTCTTCGTAATTTTTCTTTTTTATACCACAATTATTATATTTCTTAATACATGTGAAAAATAAAAAACAACTTATAATAAAAAAACAGAAGGAGTATTACTATTATCATTCTCAATACTTAATAAGAACATTTTAATAAAAATATCATTCTTTTTAATTTATTTTTTTATTAATTATTTTAATGTATTTTTTTATTAATTTATGTGAAATGTTCAACCAAGTCGCTCAATGTGAGACAATGATATTTTTAAAATTTTAAAAACAATCAAAGCCAATAATGAGAAGAAAAATAATTGATACATGATTGTCGTATTCACATTAACCCACACGTAACAAGAAGGGAAGTGATAAGGTGGGGTCGTGTGTTGTGTCCCAAAAGTCAAAATCAAAGTTAATGAAGTGGTTATGCACAAAAAAAATAAAAGTTATTATAGTGATGACTTTGTGTGTGTAATTGAATAGAGAAAAATGAAATAAAAGTTTACTGTCAATTAAGTATTATATTATTATCATTGATGAAATGCTAAAATATCTCTTTTAATTTAATTAAAAATTTTAAATTCGAAAAAGCGGTTTTGAACGTGCAATATTAGCAGCCAATTATAACTTTTCTCGGTTTGAGAAATTATTTTTTATAATTACGCCGATTTATAAAAAATAACGAGTTTTATATGATTTTTAATTAGCTTTATAAATTTAATTGATAATTTTAGTATTAAATTATTTATATATTATATGTCATTTACAATCCTTAGATCTTTATAAATATTTAATTTGTGTTATAATTATTTTTAAAATTATATTATTTTAGAAATGATAAAAGAATTTTTGAAAATAGAATCAATTGTTTTCATATGATCTTTTCATTTTTATTTTCATTAGGCTGACAATGAACCGAACCAACTCAAAAATAGTTTGGAATACATAATTTGATTCGTTAGCTTCATGAGTCAACTCGATTATATATGAGAAGAATTATATTGTATTTAAGAATAAGTTTAAAGATTTACTCCAAATCTTAACTTTATAGTGTCTCTTCCGTACTAGTTATGGCAGTAAAACTGACAATTTGCATTTAGAGTTATCCTTGATGGAGGTATTATGACATTTACGAAAATAACATGTATAATGAAGATTGCAAGTGTTGTAATCATTCTGTGATGAAAATGTATAAATTTTTAGTAATTTTTAGTGTACTATTTCATTAAATTTGTAAGGTTCCTAAATATTTAGATGAGGTTGTGGATTTTTAAGACAAATTTAAACTCTAATTGATTAGTTTTTAAATTAGACTTTCAAATGTATCTCTTAAAAGTTATGTAGTTTTTGAATTAGTAGATTTTTGAGATAGTTTAATTTTAATTTTATTAACATTTTCTTTTTAAAAATCATTAACTTAAAATGTCAAATATTTATATAAAAAAATAGACTTAAAAATAACTTTTAAATCTGGGAAACAATCGAGTTGAACCTAATGAAATGAACTTAACGAGTTGAACCAAACTGTCCGTGAACTTATAACGAGCTGAGTTTGAGCTTAAAAAAAGTTCGTGCCAAACTCGAACTGAGATTTAAACTGAACCAATTTTCAACGAGTCGAGCTGAGTTGAGACGAATTCGATTCGACTCGATTTATTTTCAACCCTAATTTTTATTATATTTTTATTTTTTATTTTTTAGACAAAATAATAATAATTCTTAAAACTTATCTATACCTAACGAACAATATTAATATATGACTGTTAAAATATATTTTACGAACTTTAAAGTATATTTTAATTTGATCACAAAAATAAAATCTCTTCATTGAAACTACACACTTAATGGTATTTAAGCTGCGACAGTTGCAAGAAATGCAAACATGCAATTTATTGTGTTAACCACTACAATAATAAGATAATATATTTTATCATTGATGCTGATGGAACTTAAATGTCACATTTTTTACATGTCAAAAGTTGATTGGTATTTTGCATGAAAGTGTTAAACGAAGTCCTTAGATATTACTACTACGATCTTATTTATAAAAAAATTGTTTTTTAAATTAATTAAATAACTAAAGTTTATATTTTTTGTCTAAATATATTATTTATTCAATAAATTTAAAAAAAAAATTTTGTTTTATAAATAAATGAGATATTCAATGACACCAATAATAATCATGTGTAGGGATGGCAATGGGCAAGATATAGGTAGGGTACTATAGTATTCGTACTCATACTTGCTGTTGAAAAAAATTCACGTACCCGAGTTTATATTAGGTTAGGTATCAAAATTGGCATCCGTCTCCGTACTCTATAAGTATATAAGTGTCTGTACCTGTATCCGTTATCCGCATTTCTAATAAACATAAGTATATCAAGTATAAAATATCATAATATTTTAAGTTTTTAAAAATATTAAAAAGTTTTTAAAAAATTTTATTGTTGAATTATGAAATAAATGATCACGTATATTAAATATTGATTTTTTTTTAATTTTATAAATATTTATTTTTATATAATAATATAAATTAAAATATATAAATATATATTGTGCGGGTATGGGGTGGACTGGGTACTAAAGTACTCATCTCCGCACCCATTCCCGCTTATTTAAGTGGGTAATTATCCGAGTCCTTATCCGTACTTATTTTTACAGATTTTTACTCTATTTATTGTGGATAATTTTTTAAATACCCACCGAAGATGGAGCAAATTGTCATCCCTAATCATATGTCTCTATTTTATTAGACGGAAGGGCGTAACATAATCCTTCCATTAAATTTCAACCATGGATAAGAAAGAGAAAGTTGAGTCAAAGAAAAAAATATAGATGATTTGATGGTGATGGATTTTGACACATCTAAAACTTGATGTATCAATCTTTGTTGATATCTACGAGTATAAAATTTATTTAAAAATCAGACTAAATTGGTTGGTCGGACCGGTTGAACAGTAAACTAGAAAGAGAATCAGTTTGGTCTAATTATTGAATCGAATATGCCATTGAACTAGTGGGAATTGATCAAAACCGGTATAAATCGCTAAAAATCGGTGAATCGACTGTTTTAAAAAACTGACGGTTTAAATGAATGTCTTTTATTTTCTTCATAATAATAATAATAATGTTGTTTTGATAATTTATTTATTTTTAAATAAAATTAAAATATAAATAGATTTTATTCAAAACTTATTTGGAATAATTTTTATTCGTTTATAATCGATATTGTTCAAAATTTATTTGAATTGGTATTTTGTACAATTTTGTCATGCATTATGACTATGTCAAGAGTTTGAATTTAAAGAATAAACTTGTAAAATTATGATATTTTGAAATTTTATAGGTGTTTTAGTATTTTTTAGAGACCAAATCATCCGATTCAACCGATTTATTAAATATATAATTTTTTATAGAGCCCAGTTTATTCAACAGAATTATCCAGTTTAATCCGATTAATTATACGGTTCGATCAATAATTCAGTGGTTTAACCGATAAATCAGCGACCCAGTAACTAATTGATTTGATGTGCAAACAGGTTTTCAAAACATTGGTAAATCTTTTTTATTTGATTTTGATATTATTAGACATTAAATTATTAATATATTGTACTTAGACAACAAAATTATTAATTAAACAATATGCATACATTAAAAAAATTTATAAATATTTTTTATGTACATTTAAGTAAACATAATATATTGTTAACTTTATTATTTAGTAATAGTCAAAATATCTACATATATTGTGTAAAAAAAATACAATGAATATCATTATTCTTGTCTCTCTCTCTCTCTCTCTATATATATATATATATATATATATATATATTATGAATAAGTGTTTTTTATCTTGAGATTTAATCTCAATTTTGAAGGCGGGGTAAACAAATATATCGTGGAAAGTGCGTCACTTACTACTAACGAAAAACACATATAATCGCGATTGCGAAAGATCTATAATAATGGTTGAACAACCATTGTTAGGTAGTGTGTGATTGTATGTGGGTTATTTACAACCATGGTCCAATGAAAATCTGGAAAGTGCGTTACCTATAACCACAATTGTTTTAAATATCCGCGGTGAAAGGTCTTTCAACATTTTTTATTTTTGTCCTATGTTTTGTCCTACTACATTGATAACTTTCATCACAATATATAATATTAAATATTTTTAACACAAGAACAGGAACAATAACACTAACATCAACAAGAACAACAATAAGAACAATAACAAAACCAACAAGAAAAACAAGAACAAGAACAAGAATAACAAGAACAATAACAAGAACAACAAGAACAATAACAACAACAAGAACAACAACAATAAGAAGAAGAAGAAGAAGAAGAAGAAGAAGAAGAACAACAACAACAACAACAAAAACAACAAGAACAACAACAAGAACAACAAGAAAAACAATAGCAGCAACAACAACAATGAAAACAACAAGAAAAACAGCAAGAACAACAAAAACAACAAGACAAATAAATAGAATCATTAAATAATAACATTTTACCTGACACAACAACAACTAAAGTTGCTAAGTTGAATCCATGTTTTTCATGTCTGGTTCAATTTGGAGAAGATATGATGGAGTTCTCAAACATGTTAACGGGAGAAATGTTTTTGAGTTTCATTTATAGAAGAAATGATGTTTTCAAGTTTGCTTTAGTAGAGGAACAGTGTTTCATAAATGGAAGAAGTTTGGAGGCAGAAGGTGAAGTTTATCTAAGTATGTCTAGAGCAAAAGTGAATGAACTAAGAGCGTTATATATCTTTAAAAAAAATGAAGAAGGTGTCACTTTTCACCACAGTTGGAATTCCAACCGTGGTGAAAAGTGGCATAAAAATAAGTAAACAATAAAAAAAATGTTGGTGATGGGATTCGAACCCATGACTAGACAAACTTTTCACCACAGGTGGAATTCCAACCGTGATGAAAAGTGGCTAAAAAAAGTAAAAAACCAAAACTGCTGGTGTTGAGATTTGAACCAATGACCAGACATCACTTTTCACCATGGTTGAAATTCCAATCGTAGTTAAAAGTAATTCCTTCCTACTTTTTACCACGGTTGTTATTAAGGGCCGTAGTGGAAAGTCTTTTAATAAAATACAATAAAAATGTAAGTGCCTAATATCACATATTACTTCAGTTGAATGAATATCATGTTACGGAATGTAAATTCTGTAGTAGTGACTTTTCCCTTCGGGTTAATTGTCAATCGAGAGGAAAACAAGAATTGGTCAAGAGTTTGATCCCTCAAAACAACATTTTTGTATTTTAAAAATTGGAAAGTGTAACACCCCATTTCCACCTGACATTTATAATAAAAATCAGAGTGATAAAACTCCAACATAAAACGGGATATCACATTTTTCAACTTAAAAATCAATAACACAATAAATAATCATGAAAGATACATAACACGTTCAAGGAGAATTCATAAATCATCATATAGTCTTCAAATAACTCAACTTTATAAAATACTACGCAGCGGATTCATAATCAAAGTTGTAACATCCTTGTCCAACAAAATCAACTTAAAAATAAAATAACAAGTACTCTTTAGTAATTCAACTTAAAAATTCAGCATTTAAACAACTAAACAAAAACAAGACGTGCGTCATCTCCCCGAGTGCTACGTATCAGAGCGACAATCACCGACTCGAACTAAAGGTAACCGGTTATTCCTCTCGATTACATGCGCATTGCCAACATAGGGACAACATTCAAACAGAAGGGGTGAGATATCGGATTTTATAAACGAAGTATGATAAATAATACATAGATAGGAATCATATAATTATCACCACTTCACATCAACAACGACACAACAATCAACAACAACTTGAAAAATGCAACTTAATGCGACTCGACTATGTTATGCATGTGGTACCATTTGGAGTAAAACTCCCAACTTAAAATTGCCAGTGTATCGAGGCATCAAGGCATAAGCCTTCAACTTTCAGCTTGTGCCAATCCAGGCCAACGTGGTGTGAGCATCGACTCCGACATAACAATGCAAGTATGCTATATGGCATGTACGACTCGACAATGTAAACACACAACAACGTCAACAACATAAGCAACTTATACAACATGAACAACTTAGTCAACTTTGGCCATTTAGCCTTCAACTTAAAATTTATCTGTATATCCGGACGAAACAACACAATCAGCTGTACCTGCAAATCAACTTTTCCGACATAATTTCAACAAAAATCACCTAGTAAATTACCCGACTTACCCCGACAATTTTCGTTAAATTCCGGGCAACTAAATTTTCCGCCTAAATCAGCTAAACCAACTAAAACTGTACTGTTTTAACTTCTGCGATTTATACGAACTTATTATAAAATTATGTTTTCTTTTCTGTTACTACTATCAATTAATTTACTAATTCTTTTATCTTTCTGATATAATTCTTCTGCTACACTTACAACACATCTGTTATAAAAATCAGTAACTCTTACTTCTGCCAAAACTTCTTGCTTCTGTCAAAACTTGTTATATTTTTCAGATCAGCATCATACTTTCTTCAACTTCACTCTTATGATTACTATTATTATTAATTCATCTCATTTCCTAAATTAAGGACATCTTAAAACTCCATCTATGAAATTAAATACAGAACACATTTGTTTTTCCTTAAGACCAAGTTCTGTATAGGACAAAAATGCCACTCCCCTTAATTATGGGTGGCTTGCGCCACCCTTGCTAATGAAATGAGTGGCTTGCGCCACATACCTTGTGGTGGCTGGCGCCACACATACACTGTGGTGGTGGGGCCCACCTTAATCTCCTTTCCAAATAAGTGGCTTGCGCCACTATCAAGTTTTCACACAGGGTGGCTTGCGCCACCCCCCTTAATATTTTTTTTTTATTAACGAATGACTAATTCCCTCCTCCATACCAGTTACAGACCAACCATACGAAATTCACCCAAAACATTGTCACAACAACATAATCATTCACAGACAACAATGATTTCACAGAATCTTAACAACACAAAATCAACACCACAGTAGAGAAATTATATAACCTAATCCTACGTATCAATCATCATAACCCGGTTATAAAATTCAACCCCACCCTTAACTTGGATTAAAGGCAGCTCTAAATTTCGATCGGATTCCGGGGACTTTGGCACCGGCAGCAGTTTTCTCTCGGCCTCTTCTCTCACGTTCTTCCTCTTCTTCTCTAACTGATACAAAACCTAACTATTTCTTTCTATTTCTTTTATTTTATTAAAATACTATTATTCTAATATAATATCTAAGGGGCCTAAGTCTTACACCCCTTAATTTACTATTTTCTACACGATTCCAAGCCCACTTAATCAAACACTCTCCTACAACTATAATATTATTTCTAATATTATTTCTACGGCTTACCAACTTAAAATACCGACTTAACGACTTAATTCACCGCAACACCAAAATCAACCGAATAATTCACAAATAATTAATTAAATATTCAATTAAATAAATAATTAATATTTGGGCGTTACAACTCTCCCTCACTTAGAATATTTTCGTCCTAGAAAATTTACCTGATTCAAATAACTCGGGATAGGAGTCTCGCATCTTGCTCTCCAATTCCCAGGTCATGCTTTCTCCAGTAGCTCCCAACCAGACAACCTTCACTAACACGATCTCTTTCCCTCGTAGAGTCTTCATTTCACGATCCACGACTCGCACAGGCTTAGTCTCCACCGTAAGATTATCCCGTACTTGCACGTCGTCCATACTAACCACATGAGACGGATCTGAAATGTACTTCCGGAGTTGTGACACATGAAACACATCATGCAAATTCGAAAGATTTGGTGGTAACGCCACCCGATAAGCAACTTTCCCAACTCTGTCCAAAATCTGATACGGACTGATAAAATGAGGAGTGAGCTTCTTAGACTTCAAAGCTCTCCCAACACCAGTCACAGGCGTGACTCTCAAAAACACATGATCACCCGCTTGAAATTCTAAAGCCTTCCTCCGCTTGTCATGATAACTCTTCTGTCTACTTTAAGAAGCTTTCATCTTCTCTCGGATCAACTTCACTTTCTCAGTAGTTTCTCGAACTATTTCTGGCCCAAGCACTACTTCTTTTATTCCGGACCACCAAAATATTTTCTTCAAGTCTTGATACATTTTAGTGGCTCCCGGATGAATACTCAGATTACTCCTATGGCCCTCCTCAAGAATCCTCTTTTTCATGTCTACATCATCAGGAATACAAATTCGATCATGCAATCTCAACACACCTCGTGCATCTATCTTAAAGTCACTCTTCTCCGATTGACCGCAACTACTCATGATGTCTACTAACTTCACATCCAGCTTCTGAGCCTCTCAAATACTGTCCAGAAAATCATTGTTAATCTTTAACATACCTAACATAATACTCTGCGGTGTCACTTCACAAACCAAACTCATATCACGAAACTGCTCAATTAATTCCAATTCCTTAATCATCATTGCTGACATATGCAAGGTCTTTCGGCTTAAAGCATCGGCCACAACATTAGCTTTTCCTGGATGGTAATTCAAACCGAAATCATAATCTTTCAGCAATTCTAACCACCTTCGCTATCTCATATTCAACTCCTTCTGATCAAACAAGTACTTTAGGCTCTTATGGTCACTATAAACTTCGAATCTAGAACCATAAAGATAATTCCTCCAAATCTTCAGCGCAAAAACCACTGCAGCAAGTTCCAGATCATGCGTAGGATAGTTCTTTTCATGAGTCCTCAACTGTCGCGACGCATAAGCAATTACCTTATTGTTCTGCATAAGCACACCTCCTAAACCCATCAACGAAGCATCACAATAAACCACAAACGGTTCTCCTGGATTCGGTAATGTCAACACCGGAGATGACGTCAACCTCTTCTTCAGTTCGGTAAAACTTTCTTCGCACTGAACATCCCACACGAAAGCTTTACTTTTACAAGTCAACTTAGTTAACGGAAGAGCCAACTTAGAAAATCCTTCGATAAACCTCCTATAATAACCAGCTAGTCCCAGAAAGCTTCTAATCTCAGTAGCCGACCTTGGAGTTTCCCATTGCAACACAACATCTACCTTAGAAGGATCCACGGCAATACCACTACCTGAAATCACATGACCAAGAAAACTGACTTCCTTCAACCAAAACTCGCACTTGGACAGCTTCGCATACAACTTCGTGTCTTTCAAAACTTCCAACACTGTTCTCAAATGTTCCTTATGCTCTTCTTCTGACTTGAAATAAATCAGAATATCATCAATGAATACAACCACAAAACGATCCAGATAAGTATGAAAAATGAGGTTCATGTATTCCATGAATACTCCCGACGCATTAGTAACACCGAAAGGCATCACTGAATACTCATAATGTCCATACCGTGATCTGAACGCCGTCTTCTGAATATCCTCATCTTTCACTTTAATCTGATGATAACCCGATCTCAAATCAATCTTTCTAAACACACGAGCACCCACCAACTAATCCATCAAATCGCCTATTCTCGGAAATGGATACTTGTTCTTAATTGTTACTTTATTCAACTGTCTATAATCAACACAAAGTCTCATACTTCCATCTTTCTTCTTTAAAAACAACACTGGAGCCCCCCACGGTGATACACTTGGTCTTATAAACTTCTTCTCAAGTAATTCCTCCAACTGCTTCTTTAATTCAGACAACTCGGATGCCGACATTCTGTACGGTGCCATCGAAACAGGTCTGGTACCAGGTACAAGATCAATTGCAAATTCAACCTCTCTCTCTGGTGGTACATCAGGAATTTCATCAGGGAAAACTTCAGGAAATTCACTCACCACTTGCAATTCCTCAATCTTAGCTTTGCTCTCAATAGACAACGTTGCCATCAACGAAAACATCTGAGCTTCTTCTTTCATCAATTGTTGTAACTCTCTAAAAGACAACAATCCAACTCCTTCCTCTTCTGGAGTAGAAAACCTCACCGATTTGTGATAACAATTTATATGAACGTAGTTATACTCTAACCAGTTCATACCTAGGATTACATCCATTCCGGTTAGCAGCAAACATACCAAATCAACATAAAATTCTTTATTGAAGATTGATAAAGGAAACCTTAAACACAGAAGAGAAGTAGTCACCGATCCCTTAGCTGGAATCTCGACGATTAATTCTCCATTCATAGCAGATAACTTAAGACCCAATCTTTGAACACAATCAGCAGAAACAAAACAATGTGTAGCACCAGTATCAATAATAGTAATTAAAGGAGTACTATTAATGAAGCATGTACCTCTGATAAGTCTGTCCTCGTTAGCTGTCTGAGTTCCTGCTAACGCGAACACTTTCCCGGTCTGAGCTTTCTTTGGCTTCTGACACTAACTACAAATATGCCCATCTTCACCACAATTAAAACAGATCATCTCCTTGTGCTTGCAATCAGATATTGCATGTCCAGTCTTACCACATTGGAAACATCTCTTCACCTCAGTAGTACACACATTACTCTTATGACCAGGTTTTCCACATTTGAAACAAGTTATGCCAGCAGGACCATCTCCCCCACTAGTCCTCTTGCCCTCGGTCGCTCTCTGTTTACCCTTTCCAGCTGGAGCATCATAAGGCTTGCCACGATTCTGTTGTTGCTTGCCTCTTCTATCACTAACAATCTTGTAGTGAGCATTGTTATCCTCTTCATAAATTCTGCAATTGTCAACCAAATCAGAGAAGACACGAATCTTCTGATACCCAACAACTTTCTTGATCTCAGAGTGTAACCCGCTCTCAAACTTGATGCATTTAGAAAACTCAGCATCATCCCCGGTATAGTACGGATAAAACTTAGCAAACTCAACAAACTTCGCATCATAATCAGTAACCGACATGGTTCCTTGCTTCAGCTCAAGAAACTCAATCTGCTTCTTACCACGAACATCCTCTGGATAATACTTCCTCAGAAACTCCCTTCGGAACACATCCCAAGTGCTAACTTCACCTGTAGTTTCTAACCTCTAACGAGTCTCTAGCCACCAGTCATCAGCCTCGACTGCTAGTATATGAGTCCTATAACGAACCTTCTACGCTGGAGTGCAGTCCATCACACGAAAGATCCTCTCTATCTCTTTCTACCAATCCAATGCTCCATCAGGGTCATACTTGCCCTTGAACGTAAGTGGATTCTCCCTTTGAAAAGTTGTCAAACTACGAGATCCAGCATTCTCATCAGCGTTCGGCAGGTTCTGCACAGCTTGGGCCATTGCTTGCATAGCAGCAGCCATTGCAGCATCGTTTCTTCCAGCCATCTCAACTTATCACTGCAATATGAACAAAAGTTAGAAATAATTAACAATACTCGATTGTTAACCAACTACGACTCGACATTTGGCCGGACGGACCGACCTGCTCTGATACCACTAATGTAACACCCCATTTCTACCCGACATTTATAATAAAAATCAGAGTGATAAAACTCCAACATAAAACGGGATATCACATTTTTCAACTTAAAAATCAATAACACAATAAATAATCACGAAAGATACATAACACGTTTAAGGAGAATTCATAAATCATCATATAGTCTTCAAATAACTCAACTTTATAAAATACTATGCAGCGGATTCATAATCAAAGTTGTAACATCCTTGTCCAACAAAATCAACTTAAAAATAAAATAACAAGTACTCTTTAGCAATTCAACTTAAAAATTCAGCATTTAAACAACTAAGCAAAAACAAGACGTGCGTCATCCCCCCAAGTGCTATGTATCAGAGCGACAACCACTGACTCGAACTAAAGGTAACCGACTATTCCTCTCGATTACCTGGAAGTTGCCAACATAGGGACAACATTCAAACAAAAGGGGTGAGATATCGGATTTTATAAACGAAGTATGATAAATAATACATAGATAGGAATCATATAATTATCACCACTTCACATCAACAACGACACAACAATCAACAACGACACAACAATCAACAACAACTTGAAAAATGCAACTTAATGTGACTCGACTGTAAAACCCACGTATACATACATACATCAAGCATATATCATACATGAATAATACGTCTGGTACTGAAATATATACGTACAAGTTCCTAGTTAACACATTATATACATTAAATGCCCTAAATACAAAGTTCTAAAGCCTACGGCATAACGTATACAAGATGTCCCCAAAAACACTAAGAACTAGATCAATACAATGATCTCAAAATAAAACGCCATAGCGGAAGCCATGCCATCTCAAAACCACGATCCGTAAGGAAAAGTCAAACCACTTTGTCCTTACCCTTCGCCGAACCTGCAGAACCTGTGATGTAAACAACAACAGTGGGGTGAGATACATCAAATCTCAGTGAGTTCGCTATCTTATAGTCCTCTCGGCTTTACAAGGTTCTAATAAGCCTAACTCAAGTCAAAGGGAAGGGAAGTGACTTGAGTACACACACTATAAATATATTCACACTCGTGAGCCTGTAAACTCACAATAATACCAAAGTAAGTTCTGAGCCTGTTACTCCAGATTCTCACAAATCAATAACAGTACCAAGGCATCCCCTATTCCCGTCCGCTTCTACGTCTAGAAGACGACCCGAGTCATGGATCCTTGTATTTACTTGGCATACGAATTGGATTCGGGATCATCGGCCCGTACACCATGATTCGTCACTTTACACGGCCCGTACACCGTCACAAGTCTCTTTACCCGTAGGCTCCAATCGTACTATACGCGGGAATCAAACCTGCCAAGTAATTGTCCATACGTTTCAGAGGAGGTGCTCGAGTCTCATGAAACTACACCGCAAGATAAACCGGTTATTATTACTAGACACACGCCTCGGCCTCTTGCACGAGCGTTGTCACAAGGTTATTCGACACTATCCGACAATTGTTCACGGTGATATTCCTCACTCTATCTATTTTATAGTTTTAACATGCATAACAATAGGAATATAGGCAATCATTCATCAATCACACAATTTAAAACACATAATTCCACATATCGCATATTACGCCGATTAACGGTTCCCTCCGATTTATTTAATCGGGCACCAAAACCAGTATTTCTCCCTTCTATTAAATAGAGGTTATTCACAGTTTCACATCGATATTAAGAATGTGCAAAACGGATAAACGATGCAAAAGTTATGAAAGAAACAAAATTTCATACACAGCCATGTTCGCTAGGTGAACGTCCCAGCGAGCCTTAGCTCCAGCCTTCGCTAGGCGAAGCTCCTGGAAAATGCACAAACAGAATAAAAATAGACATAAAGTTCGCTTCGCGAACACTCAGGCGAACACTCGCCTCTCCCTTTGCCTAGCGAACAACTCAGCGAAGCAAGGCAGTAGCAAACAGAACTGAAAACACCCAAAGTTCGCTAGGCGAATGTCCCTGGCGAACACTCGTTGACCTTCGCTGGCGGGTTCGCTTGGCGAACCCTCAAAAATCCGTTCGCTGGGACTCACCCTAGGTTCGCTAGGCGAAGCCTGGAAAATCCCACTTCTCCACAGCGCTGTTCTTGAACCCAAAACCAATTATTTTCCAATCATAACACATCCAAACCTCCTAATAGTCATTAAAACATGGTATAATCATAACAGCAAGCATTTAACAACGATTATCTCGCATTTCATCCGTTAAATTCATGATTTTAACATAATTACTCATTTTCTCACAATTCCAACCTAACTCTAAAACACATGGAATTCTACATCTAGTGTATCTATCTAGAACCCACCTTATACAGAGGATGATGATGAAGAAGATGAGTTGATTCGATGAAGATTGGATGATGGTTGAAGATTGAATGTTCTTGAGCTTTTTCCTCTTCTTTCCTTTCCTTTCTCTCCCCTTTCTTTCTATCTTTTCCTTTCTTTGGTTCTAAAGAGGAAAATGAAGGAAAAGAAAAAGATATAGTAAAACATCGTCAATTACCACACTACTAATTGCCCAAAAAGTCTCTAAAGTCCAAATATTTAACTATCTCAGAGTCAAATAATATTAATTGGATTTACTCTAAGTCCAACAGTTACCCTAATTATCTCTGCAGATAATTTATCAGAGTACATTGGGACCCAGTTGATCACAACTAATATTCTCCGGAATGAAATAATTTACGGGGTATTACATCCTTCCCCCCTTAAATAGAAATTCGCCCACGAATTTAAAACAATTACCAGAAAAGATGAGGATAGACCTCCCGCATCTCCGATTCCAACTCCCAAGTTGCATCACCCGGATGCCTCTCATCCCACTGGACCTTAACAAGAGGAATCTCTTTATTCCTTAGCACTTTAGTTGCTCTTCCAGCGATACGACTCGGTTGAGGCTTAAATGTCAAATCTGCTTCTATCTCAATTGTATCTGGTAAAATTGGCTGAAGAGGATCTGGGACAAATTTCCTAAGCTGAGATACATGAAAAACATCGTGCATCTCAGACAGAGAAGGCGGTAAGGCTAATCTGTAGGCTACTTCACCAATTCTTTCCAAAATCTGATATGGTCCTACGTATCTCGGACTTAACTTCCGCAATCGAAACGGTCCTTTCAACCGTAATATCGGAGTAACTTTCAAAAACACGTGATCGTCTTCGTCAAATTCCAAAGGTCTTCGCCGATTGTCCGCATAGCTCTTTTGGCGATCTTGGGCCTGTTTAACTTTTTCCCGAATCATTCTAATCTTTTATGTAGTTTCGTGAATAATCTCGAGTCCCAACATCCTATCTTCGCCAACCTCCGCCCAACACAATGGCGTTCTACACTTCCTCCCATATAATGCCTCATACGGAGCCATACCAATACTTGCGTGATAACTATTATTATAAGAGAATTCAATCAACGGTAAAAGTTCTATCCAATTTCCTCCACTTTCAAGGACACAAGCCCTCAACAAGTCTTCCATTGTTTGTATTGTCTGTTCCGTCTGACCATCCGTTTGTGGATGATTCGACGTACTCAACCACAACTTTGCTCCCATCGCTTGTTGAAAAGCTCTCCAAAATATCGAAGTGAACTTCGGATCTCTATCCGAAACAATACTAGTAGGAATATCATGCAACCTCGCTATCTCCGAAATAAACAACCTTGCGAGATGACTCGCCTTGTAAGTAGTCTTTACGGTCAAGAAATGAGCAGACTTCGTCAACCGATCCACAATCACCCAAATTGAATCATAACCACCTTGGGCACGGGGTAATCCCACGACAAAATCCATCGAAATACTATCCCATTTCCACACCGGAATTTCTAAAGGTTGCAACAAGCCACCCGACCTTTAGTGCTCGATCTTCACTTGTTGACACACCGCACATTCCGACACATACTTCGCAATATCTCTTTTCATCCCGGACCACCAATAGTCTCTCTTTAGGTCTTGGTACATCTTAGAAGATCCCGGATGTATAGTAAAAGCACCCTTATGCACTTCTTCCAAAATCCTCCTTTTTAACTCCGTGTTGTCCGGAATACAAATCCTTCAGTTAAATACAATAACTCCGTCGGTATCTCGCACAAAACCCGGTTGTAATAACACTCCTTGAAACTTCTCATCTAACCCTTTCTCTTGTTGGATTTCTTCCCTAAGAGTAGAATTGATATCCAAATTCCCCAAAATCACACAATTAGGAGTCCAATTAAATTGAAGATTTAGATATCGGAATCTCTCCAATAAAGTATACTCTAGCATCATCAACTCGGCATTATGCAACACCTTCCTACTCAATGCATCCTCCACTTTATTCACTTTACCCGGGTGGTATCTTAGTTCCAAGTCATAATCTTTCAAATATTCCATCCACCTCCTTTGATGCATGTTCAACTCCTTCTAATCAAAGAGGTACTGTAAGCTCTTGTGATCGCTAAACATCTCAAACCGTACACCATACAAATAATGACGCCACACTTTCAAGGTAAAAACAACTGCTGCTAATTCTAAATCATGCGTTGGATAATTCTCTTCATGGACTTTCAACTGTCGTGAAGCATAAGCCACTACATGTCCATCTTGCATTAACACCCCTCCTAACCCCATCTTCGACGCATCACAATATACCTCATACGACTTTCTAGGATCAGGAATAACCAAAACAGGAGCGGTCGTCAACCTCTCTTTCAAGCTCATAAAACTTTGCTCACAAGCCAAATCCCATTCATAAGAACAATCTTTCCGAGTAAGTCTCGTCATCGGTAAAGCCAGTTGGGAAAAGCCTTTAATAAACCTTCTATAATAACCTGCTAGTCCCAAAAAGCTTCTAACTTCAGACACACTCTTCGGTCTCTCCCAATTTATCACTGCTTCAACTTTGGATGGATCAACCACTACACCTCCTTGAGATATGACATGTCCAAGGAAATTCACCTCCGATATCCAAAATTCACACTTACTTAGCTTGGCAAAAATTTGTCTCTCTTGCAAAATGGATAAAACGATTCTTAGGTGTTCTCCGTGCTCTTGAGGGTCACGAGAATAGATAAGAATGCCATCAATGAAAATCACCACAAATTGGTCCGAGTAAGGTTGAAATACCCGATTCATATAATCCATGAAAACTGACGGAGCATTCGTCACACCGAAAGGCATCACCAAAAATTCATAATGACCATAACGGGTTCTAAATGCAGTCTTTGGTACGTCTAAACTCTTCACCTGAATCTGATGATAACCCGACCGTAAATCAATCTTTGAGAACACACAGGCTCCTTTCAATTGATCTAACAAATCGTCTATCCTTGGCAATGGGTATTTGTTCTTGATGGTGACCTTATTCAATTAACGGTAATCAATACACAACCGCATTCCTTCATCCTTTTTCTTTACCAACAACACTAGAGCTCCCCAGGGTGAAACACTGGGTCGAACAAAATGCTTGGCCAACAACTCTTCCAATTGGTCCTTTAATTCTCTTAATTCAAGTGGTGACATCCGATACGGAGAAACGGATATTAGAGCCATTCCCGGTATCAGGTCAATAAAGAATTCCACTTCCCGTTCCAGAGGAAGAGAAGTGATATCCTCTGGGAAAACTTCAGGAATGTCACAAACTACCGGAATACTCGAAACTTGAAGGTTACTACTTTCCTCCTTAGTAAGAATCATAAGAACATATTTTTCCTCCTCAAATAAGAAATTAATCATTCCAACCGTACCTTCTAAAATAGTAGTTAACACATCCTTCGGAGTAGCTTCAGTAGATGGAATAATGATTAGTTTTTTTTCACACCCGATAAATACCGAATTAGCCGAAAGCCAATCCATTCCCAGAACAACATCCACTTTCTTAAGCGGCAAACCAATAAGATCAATCTAGAAGACTCTTTCATTCACCGACAATACACAATTTTCACACATTAACGGTGTTTCAACAATTTCATCCATGGCAGTAGTAACCACCATGGGTGGAGACAAAGGAACAACTTGCAACCCAGGTCGCTTCACGCACCGCGTGGACACAAAAGAATGCGTTGCCCCACAATCAAATAAAACAAAACAAGGATTTCCATTCACAAAACACGTACCCGTAATCAAGGAGTTATCACCCTTTGTCTTCCTTGCATCCAAGGTATACACTCATCCAGTATTCTTTTCTTGCATCTGATTCCTCTTCTGAGGACAATCCCTCGATAAATGACCCATCTTGTTACACTGATAACATCTTATTCCTTCCCAATTGCACCTCCCAAAATTATTCCTACCACATGTACGACATACCGGAGGCGCACTAGACTTAGAACTCTAAACTTGCTTCCCTTTGAATGATTGTTGCCTTGCTCTAAATTGTTGGTTCGATCTCCCACGATCACTTTGATTCACCCTACTTAATTCTCCTTCTGCTTGTACCTTCTTCAAACTATGCTCCGCCACATAACACTGTCGTAATAATTCAGCATAGCTAGTAAATTCTCTCTGGGACACACTATGTAAAATTTCAGCCCTTAACCCAAACAGAAAATGATCAATCTTCCACCTCTCACCAGGAGCATACATGGCTTATCTAGAATAAGCGGCCATAACCTCGAACTTTTCCGCATAAGAAGCCACTGTCAAGTTACCTTGTCTCAGCTGCTGAAACTCGAATTCTTTTTGAGACCTTAAGGAACTTGGAAAATACTTCTCCATAAAAGTTATCTTAAACTGTTCCCACACTTTCGGTACCTCTTGAATTGTCATTAATGCTGAAGCGCTTTCCCACCATCTCATGGCAGGACCCTTTAACAAGTGAGAAGCGAAAACAACCTTATTTTCTTCACTACACTGAATGATCAAGAAAATGCGCTCCATACCGGATATCCACTCATGCGCCTTTATGAGATCTAATCCTCCCTAAAACTCCAGAGGATTCATGCGAATGAAATCCCTAAAGGTTCCCCCTGCAGCTTCGGGAACAACCACTGGAGGATGCACACCACCAGCCATTTGTTGTACCATTTGTTGCACAACTGATTCTGCTGTTGCTGCATCTGTTGCATGAATTGATACAAAAGGGCATTTCCTTCGTCCCCTGGCAGATTTGTCCCAGCTGGAGTAGTTCTTGGTCTACCACAGTTGTTTCTGCGCCGGTCGGCCATGTTCCTAAATGTCATACAGATAGGATTAAGTTGATCAGGCTCAATACCATAAATATAACACCTAAGACCAATGGCGACATAGCACACATGAAACGGAAAGAAACACTCATACTATTTCATGGCTAGGTCGAGGATACGACCTGCTCTGATACCAACTGTAAAGCCCACGTATACATACATACATCAAGCATATATCATACATGAATAATACGTCTGGTATTGCAATATATACGTACAAGTTCCTAGTTAACACATTATATACATTAAATGCCCTAAATACAAAGTTCTAAAGCCTACGACATAACGTATACAAGATGTCCCCAAAAACACTAAGAACTAGATCAATACAATGATCTCAAAATAAAACGCCATAGCGGAAGCCATGCCATCTCAAAACCATGATCCGTAAGGAAAAGTCAAACCACTTTGTCCTTACCCTTCGTCGAACCTGCAGAACCTGTGATGTAAACAACAACAGTGGGGTGAGATACATCAAATCTCAGTGAGTTAGCTATCTTATAGTCCTCTCGGCTTTACAAGGTTCTAATAAGCCTAACTCAAGTCAAAGGGAAGGGAAGTGACTTGAGTACACACACAATATAAATATATTCACACTCGTGAGCCTATTAACTCACAATAGTACCAAAGTAAGTTCTGAGCCTGTTACTCCAGAATCTCACAAATCAATAACCGTACCAAGGCATCCCTTATTCCCGTCCGCTTCTACGTCTAGAAGACGACCCGAGTCATGGATCCTTGTATTTACTTGGCATACGAATTGGATTCGGGATCATCGGTCCGTACACCATGATATGTCACTTCACACGGCCCGTACACTGTCACAAGTCTCTTTACCCGTAGGATCCAATCGTACTAAACGCGGGAATCAAACATGCCAAGTAATTGTGCATACGTTTCAGAGGAGGTGTTCGAGTCTCATGAAACTACACGGCAAGATAAACCGGTTATTATTACTAGACACACGCCACGGCCTCTTGCACGAGCGTTGTCACAAGGTTATTTGACACTATCCGACAATTGTTCACGGTGATATTCCTCACTCTACCTATTTTATAGTTTTAACATGAATAACAATAGGAACATAGGCAATCATTCATCAATCACACAATTTAAAACACATAATTCCACATATCGCATATTACGCCGATTAACGGTTCCCTCCGATTTATTTAATCGGGCACCAAAACCAGTATTTCTCCCTTCTATTAAATAGAGGTTATTCACAGTTTCACATCGATATCAAGAATGCGCAAAACGGATAAACGATGCAAAAGTTATGAAAGAAACAAAATTTCATACACAGCCATGTTCGCTAAGCGAACGTCCCAGCGAGCCTTCGCTCCAGCCTTAGCTAGGCGAAGCTCTTGGCGAATGCATAAATAGAATAAAAACAGACATAAAGTTCGCTTCGCGAACACTCTGGCGAACACTCGCATCTCCCTTCGCCTAGCGAACAACTCAGCGAAGCAAGGCAGTAGCAAACAGAAATGAAAACACCCAAAGTTCGCTAGGCGAACGTCCCTGGCGAACACTCGCTGACCTTCACTGGCGGGTTCGCTAGGCGAACCCTCGAAAACCTGTTCGCTGGGACTCGCCCCAGGTTCGCTAGGCGAAGCCTGGAAAATCCCACTTCTCCACATCGCTTTTCTTGAACCTAAAACCAATTATTTTCCAATCATAACACATCCAAACCTCCTAATAGTCATTAAAACATGGTATAATCATAACAGCAAGCATTTAACAACGATTATCTCGCACTTCATCCATTAAATTCATGATTTTAACATAATTACTCATTTTCTCACAATTCCAACTTAACTCTAAAACACATGGAATTCTACATCTATTGTATCTATCTAGAACCCACCTTATACAGAGGATGATGATGAAGAAGATGAGTCGATTCGATGAAGATTGGATGATGGTTGAAGATTGAATGTTCTTGAGCTTTTTCCTCTTCTTTCCTTTCCTTTCTCTCCCTTTTCTTTCTATCTTTTCCTTTCTTTGTTTCTAAAGAGGAAAATGAAGGAAAAGAAAAAGATATAGTAAAACATCATCAATTACCACACTACTAATTGCCCAAAAAGTCTCTAAAGTCCAAATATTTAACTATCTCAGAGTCAGATAATATTAATTGGATTTACTCTAAGTCCAACAGTTACCCTAATTATCTCTGCAGATAATTTATCAGAGTACACTGGAACCCAGTTGATCACAACTAATATTCTCCGGAATGAAATAATTTACGGGGTATTACATCGACTATGTTATGCATGTGGTACCATTTGGAGTAAAATTCCCAACTTAAAATTGCCAGTTTATCGAGGCATCAAGGCATAAGCCTTCAACTTTCAGCTTGTGCCAATCCAGGCCAACGTGGTGTGAGCATCGGCTCCGACATAATAATGCAAGTATGCTATATGGCATGTACGACTCGACAACGTAAACACACAACAACGTCAACAACATAAGCAACTTATACAACATGAACAACTTAAAATTTGTCCGTATATTGTGACATTCATTTATATATATTGTTACATGCATGTGTGTTTATAACATTCATGAAATTAATGTTTATTATTGTAGACGAGGAAACAACCAAAGGGATTTGAGTATGATTATTATATAATAAAACACGTGTTAAACATTGTCTTTGCCGATATTGTTGATAAATGGGATCAAGTATATATTATATATGTAATGAATTGTTTACAATGCGCTTATGGGTCCTCAATAATGAGCTTAATCTAGTATATTTTATGAAGACTTTTAATAACAAAACATCATTCTCATGCGAAGACTTTGTAGACATTCGTAAACGTTGGGCGTATATATTCAATGCGCTTAGGGGTCCTCAAACATGATATATATATATATATATATATATATATATATATATATATATATATATATATATATATATATATATATATATATATATATATATATATATATATATATATATATATATATATATATATATATATATGTTTGATGTACATTTGAGTTTGAGTGTTGTAAATAAGATTTTTGATTTGATGAAATAAATAAGTATTTGAGTTTGAGTGTTTTAATATACATCTTCAATTGTTGTTTCTGTTCTGTTACAGTTTAAACAATACAAATTATAAAATGGAACATGTACAATGCAGAAATATATCTTCAATTGTTGTTCCTGTTCTATTACAGTTTAAACAATACAAGTTATAAAATGGAACACTGCAAAAATATATCTTTAATTGTTGTTGCTTTTTAAACAATACAGGTTAAAAAATGGAAAATTTTCAAAATGAAGAAATATATTTTTAAATAAAGCATATAATTAAACGACGGTTTTTAATTATGACCGTGGTTGTATAGTTATAATATATAATTTAACCACATTTGTTATAGAAGATCGTTGTTATATACGTAAAATGCGTTAGGAATCGAACTTGGGACCTTTAATATATTACAACGGTAAGGTTATCAAGCATGATAATATATCGCGCGCTTTTAGGTCTTCTACAACGGTCATAAGACTGTGATTGTAAGTAGCGCATATACAACCATACCCTACGTAACAACGGAAGGTCACGTGTGATGTTATCCCTTTTGAAACCGCTGTTGTATATGTTTTGCTTAGTAGTGAATAAATTGTTTATACCAAAGCTAAAATGGCACCCATAATCTCTTTTTATAACAAAACTATAACATAGGCTGGTGCACATCAAAGAAAGCAAAAAGGGGATTAGCATGCGAGAAACAAGAAATAATTTAATTAAGGATGCACCTTTATATAAGGGGTGACATGTTTTACACGATTGTCTGCATTATTAAAATTGTTTAATCTGAAGGTAAAAAGTGGGTGGCTAGATAAAAGTTTCACAAAATTGGTTTATTTATTGAAACAAATGCTACCAGAAGATAACAATTTGTTAAATCGTTGTTATGAGGCCAAGAAGATTGTGTGTCAAATGAGTTTGGAGTATATCAAAATACATGCATGCCCTAATGATTGCATATTATACAGGAAAGAGTATAAAAATTTGGATCAATGTTTGGAATATCGTGAGTAGCACTACAAGTTGAAGGACAACAATGGTAATGATAATGACAATGTTAATAAGAATCGACCTCATGTTAAAGTGTTATCATACTGGCCAATAATTTCAAGGTTCAAAAGATTTTTTGCTAATGCAAGTTACACAAATAATATTAGATGACATGCAAATGAAAGAAAACATGATGGAAACATTCGCCATGTAGGTGATTCTTTGCAATGGAAGAAAATTGATTCGTTGTTTCCATATTTTAGGGTTGAGCCAAGAAACCTTAGGCTTGGGCTTGACACAGATGGAATGAACCCCTTTGGTAATTTGAGTACTAACCATTCTTCATGGCATGTTCTTCTCATGATTAACAACCTATCTCCTTGGTCATGCATGAAACGCAAGTATATGTTGTTAAGTATGATGGTTTTTGGACCAAAACAACCTGGAAACGACATAGATGTATATCTAAGTCCATTAATTAAAGATTTAAGACTTTTATGGAAGGAAGGCGTTGATGTTGATGATGCATATTCTGGTGAAAATTTTTATATGCGGACAATGTTATTTTGCGCAATCAATGACTTTCATGCATATGGTAATTTGGATGAATACAGTGTCAAAGAACATAAAGTGTGTTATATATGTGATTTTAATACTTGTTTTCATCAACTTGAGTTTGAAAAAAAAAACGTTTACCTTGGGCATCAAAAATTTCTAAAACCCAGTCATCCTTATCGTATATTACATAAGACTTTTAATGGAGAGCAAGAGTTTGAAATCGCTTCTAAACCTTTAATTGTCGATGAAATTTATCAATGAATAGAACACCTTATTATTCTCTTTGGAAAGAATAAAAAAGGAACCATTGAGAGAAATATTTGGAAAAAGAGATCGGTGTTCTTTGATCTTCCATATTGGTCTAACCAGATTGTGCTTATTCTTTAATTAAGGAACGAAACACCTTGAAGAAAATACTTAGTTTCATTCATACCTTTTCATGGAGGAAGCAAGAAGACGTTTGAGATATAAACCCTTTAAAATATATTGATGAAGCAGTAGAGATGAAGGAGATGAACAATTACCTCAACAAAAAACCAGTCCTAAAAATCAATCAACAAATTAATTAAGGAAGAAGAGGAAAGAAGATTGGGATAAAGGAACAAAAGCATAAGTAATAAAAGAAGAAAACATCTCTTGGAAATCTTCTCAACCAAAATAGAGATAAGTTTGAAGAAGAGGATGAGTGAGAAAATAACATAGCAGTGATAAAGATAAGAAGTAGAAAATGTTGCCGATGAAGATGAATACCGAAGAGAAACAAAAGTAGGGATTTTTGTGAAGTACAAAAGTGATGCGATGAGACATTGGTAAAAGAGGAAGGCAAAAAAGTTGGATTGAATAGGTTGGTTTGGGATCAAATATAGTGAAAATCGGTTCAAATCATGCTTAAAGTGAAAGGAAGTAGAAAAAGTAGCATATTTGCCTCCATTTTGGGGATGTGGCAAATTTAGAGGGAATGGCATATTGGAGTTTTCCACAACATCTAATTTTCTTATATTATAGATATAAGATTTTTTATTAACCAATTTTATTGTTGCATTAACCACAAAAATATATGTTATTAACCACATATTCTACTTATAACTCATTAACAAAGTTTACTACCACTACGCCAAACAAGACATTAGACAACGCTTTTTTAGGCCGTAGACAGCGCTTAAAAGCGCTGCCTAAGGTTGCGCTGTCGTAGGTAAAGACATCGCTTTTTATTTATGAAAAAGCGCTCTCTAAAGTATATATTAGACAACGCTTTTTCCGTCAAAAGCGCTCTCTAAAGTGGGCCTTTAGACAGCGCTTTTGAAAAAGCGCTCTCTAAAGTGGGCCTTTAGACAGCGCTTTTGAAAAAGCGCTGTCTAATGTATACGTATAAAATTTTAATGAATTTTTTTATATACCTTTAGAGAGCGTTTTTTCATGATAAAAGTGATGTCTAATGTATGCCTATAATTTTAGTTATCAATTTTTCTATACCTTTAGAGGGCACAACGCTTTCGTTTGTGAACTATAGACAACGCTTTTTCTAGAAAACGCTGTCTTTTCTCTACGTATAATTTTAAAAATTTCTTTTAAAAATCCCATTTTAACCATTTTTTTATGCCGAAACCTGTATAATTCAAGTCATTTCAATAAACCTGTATATTTCACATTTCCATTAACAATTTCTAGTATGGTTCATTAACCATTTCCACTAATCCCATAAATCACATAAACCACATAAACCATTTCCATTATAATTCAAGTTATTTACATTAACTATTCACAAAACTATACAATTACAATCCAAAAACACATAAAGGGCATAAACCATTCACAAAACTATACAATCCCATAAAATAAACCATTCACAAAACTATACATTCACATAATCCCATAATCCTATACCTTATTTAGGATTCTTTTTTCAATAAGGTATTCGCACAATTCCTCCTTAATTTCTTGCAATTTATCCTTCGTGTAATGAGAACACGCGTATTCATCAAAGTACTACATAACAAAATAAAATATGCATGATTTAGTTAAAAATAATAAATTATATGACATATCCGATAAATATTAAAATAAATCCTAAGTTATAAATCCATGCATACCGTAATAGGAATCTCTAATCGATCCTTTTGAAGGATTTCTCTCATAAACCTCAAAACGAAATACCCGCAGTCTATGCCATTACGCTGACGAGGGAACTACACATAGACAAACAAATAAGAATTAATATATAGTTGTTTTGTGTTATCAAGTAGCATCACTAATAAGCAACATTGTGAAAATTAATATACCTCCACTTTGACCCATGTAACGTTGGTTGCTTTAGCCCGTGCTACTCGAGATTCTCTTTGTGCTCGGTATACGAGTATTGCTCTATAAAATAAAAACGTAAATTTAGAACAATCTCACAGAAATAATTAAATATACAAATACACACGAATATTTCGAACAATCTCACTTACGTATCAACCACATCCTTCATATCCTGATATGTTGACCAATCAGTATCCAATGAATTCAGATAATAGACCACTTCTCTTGTAGGATTAATGGCAACCAACAACCAATGTCCACTGTAAAATATAACAAAAGTTTAGATGGATAATTTCTACGCAAAAGATACAAATTAAAGATTAGAATGAAATTATAATGAAAATCTTACCCGTTTCCAGTATTATACGGTAAAAGAAACAAACTTTCTGTCTTGCTGGCCATAAATCTCTCAGTTAAGGGGTCTCTTACTGAAAGTGCATTCATACCAATTGCCAGTGCATTGACAAGGGTGCAAGAGAAGAAACGGAATCTGTTTGACAATTCCGTCCCCCGCATCAATTTTTCATACAAGCACCTTAAATAAAAACATAATAAACATTAGACTATTTTCATTGAAATGTGTAAATAAATTGTTCAACTAAATAAATAATAGATTGATCGGAGTATCAGATGTATGAATGCATAACACCGATGCCTAATTCAATATGCTTGAAAATCTGCTCCATGTCCTCTCTTCCGATTATCTCGGAATGAGGAAAACCAAAAACACCTTCGTCCATGTCTATTTGACGAATAGCACCATCCATCAAATCTGATATTGCCATAAGTGTTTCTAGACACGAGAAAGCGAGGAGGAGCTCTTTTTGCCTACACGGTCCTAGTAGGAGCTTTTTTCTTGCTGGCCTGTTGTGAAGCTTGAGCAGGAACCTAACAATCATATAATTTAGGTAAAGTAGAAAATCATGAAACTTTTGAATTCGGATAATAGAATAACACTTAAAATGTACCTCTCTTTATGATGCAACAGACTCGTTTTGCCGCAAAACCCCTTTATTCTTAGCTGTGGGTTTTTTAGGAGTCTAACATTACCATGTAAAAAAAATGTAAGTAATGGTTCAGAATGATTTTCATAATCGTTCAGATTTGATATTTGAATACTAAGAGATTCGTAATGGTTTTCAACATACCTCATCATCTATGGAAATGAGGTCTAACGGCCATGCAACAAATGAACCTATTTCATCTCGCAGCAATGTAACCTCTGAAACTGAGTCAGGTATGGGTAGTACTGCATCCGTATCTAAAGCGATATCAACCGACACTTTCAGATGTCCATGAGGGAGCGGTTGATGGTGAAGTAACTCTCCCACATGGTTATGCACTTTTCCCTTGCCAACCATGCGATAAGTCGGTAACAACAAATACAGCTGGCAAGATGAAATGCCCTGAAGCAATAATAAATATGTAACTGTTAATGTGTATAAAGATCAGTTAAAATAAATGTGTTAATTTAATTAAAATAAATATGTGCTAATTATCTCGAGAATTTTATTTTGACAATTGATACTAGCTTTGTCACTAGTATCTTTCAAACCGGAACCGCGCTTTTTCGCCTTATATCTCTCTTTATCCTTTTGCAATTCACGGACTTGCGCCTTTAGTTCCTCCATTGATTGCATGACTTCTCGGTTGCTGGGATTTTTTCTCTTTAGATACAAGGAAGATGGAGTCACACCAAGTCCTTTACCTCTCACCCGGCCGGAATACTCAGGAATATTTAGTACTCGACTAAGAATGCTTCTGCAATCCTCCTCGCCTGTGGTTAAGGATTTAGATAGAGTCTCTTGAAATTCATTGACATATTGAAAATTATTAGTGGGGATTACAAATTAATTATATTTTAATAAAATTTTGATTAACTTAAAGACATAATGTTATACTTACACATTCGTCATAAACATGCTGAACATCTCCCCTAACAACTCCATCCTTACCCACACGAGCTTCCTTCCACAAAACATGTACCGAAAGTGATGATTCTTCACTTTTCGTCTCTTCTAACTACACATTTAGTTAAATAATAAATTCATAAAGTATAACACAATAATACAATTAATAAAATCATAGCATTAATATATACTTACCAATTTTTGCTGTAACCGTGCATATCCCAAACGCCCTTTTTTGTATGGATACGCGGGTTTTGATGCTCTTTGGCGATTAATGGCACTCAAATCCTGGATAAACAATTTTAAGTCATATCAGAACAAACTAATGCAACAAGCATATAATACAATTAATAGACATGACAAGATAACATTACATTGAATTTTTCGGTTTTTCGTTTGGCTACAAACGTGCTCCATTCTTCGGGTTCAATCACGTCCGCATACAACTGTGGAAGTTCTGCTTCAACAAAATTTTTATCCGCATCCCTAAGATATTTGTTTGATAATAAGGCTCGGAACCCTCTGTGTCTCTTTCCGGCCAACTGAAGACAATATTTTTTCCGGCTTTCTTCAATATTAAAGGACCTCTACAAAAAAACATACACATATAAACATAAAGTGTGTTAGTATAAGTAAATTAAAGACTTATCTTATCTTATAAACATATAAACATAAAGTGTGTTAGTATAAGTAAATTAAAGTACCTGTATCTCAGTCCATATCTTATCTTTACCAGCTTTCAACTTTGGATTCCTCCAATTATCAATGGTAATTGGAATATGCTGACGGACAAGTGAACTAATGTATGAAGACAACATTGAACCGTTAGGCTCAATTAGTTGGTTCTCATCACTCCAATGTACATCAAACTTGATCCCTTTATCTCTAGCACGGATGATTGACTTCATAATAGTTATTCCACATTTTATTTCACTTTCTACATTCGAAGGTTCATTCTGAGCTTCATTTTCATCACGTGTCTCGTGTGTGTCGTCCTGGTTACTAGCCATTTGACCTCTAAGAAAGAAAAAAACAAAAATTAAATGACAAATATAAAAATCCATAATCCATAATCCATTGAATGATATAAGCTATATATAACATGACAACTAATTAATATTATTGAATGATATAAGCTATAATTTTATAACCAATACCTTTTTCACTAACGTCTCTTTCTTTTCTTGGTTGGAATATGTTATACCCGTCTCTTAACAACACGGACGGTTGGATTGATCCAAATACCCTCATTATGATCATTTCTTGTATATTATTCATTCGCTATAATATTTTCATCTTGATCATTTCTAGTAAATGATTCAATATCAACATCAATATCACCTTGATCTCCAATGTTTTCATCAATTTCTTTGTTAGACAAAAGCACTATAGACCATTTTGTACTTGTCGGATCAGTGACATAGAACACTTGTTTAGCTTGAGAGGCTAGAATGAAAGGCTCATCTTTGTACCCCACCCTATTAAGATCCACTTGCAAAAATTCGGACTTATCCATTCGTACGCCATTATTATTTTCAACCCACTTGCAACAAAATATAGGAATCTGAAACTTCTCATAATCAAACACCCAAATGCGCTCGATAACCCCAAAATATGACAGATTTGCAAATTTGGGGTTTAAATCTTTCACACTTGAAATGTGCATTGCTTCAGCTACCACGGTGACACCACTATTTTGCATAGTACTTTTATCATCTTGTTCTTTGGTATAAAATGTGTATCCATTAATTGCATATGCGCGATAAGAAAACACAACCAAACTTGGACCATATGCTAAACATCTCAACCTTTCTGTTATTGAAGCGGGATCTGAATAATACTTTGAATAAATATGATCCTTAAACCAAGGTATGAAACTTCGATTGTGCTCTCGTACTATCCAATTCTCATTTCTATTCGGATTTAAACCTCGGAGAACATCCTTGTGCATTTCAGCATACGGCTCAACCTCATTCTCATTGTGCAGAACATACAAATGCACTTGATCCCGTTCGACCCTTGATACTGTCATAACTTCATTTCCAATTAACTTTTTTCCTTCTTTTTTATCGACAATATGAGATTTGGGGAGTCCAATTGATTGTACATTGGACAGATATTCAGTACAAAACTCAATCGCTTCTTCAACAATGTATCGTTCGGCAATACAACCCTCTGGTCGACTTCAGTTTTTCACATACCCTTTTAATATTTCCATATAACGTTCTGCAGGGTACATCCATCTCATATAAGCCGGTCCACACAATTGTGTCTCTTTCACCAGATGAACAACTAGATGAACCATTATGTCAAAAAACGAGGGAGGAAAAATCATTTCAAGATCACACAAAGTAATAACTATTTCTTTTTGCAATGTTGGTAAGATCGCAGGATCGATCACCTTACTGTAAATTGACTTGAAGAAAAAACACAATTTAGTTATTGCGCTTCTTACTTTTTATGGCAGAATAGAACGTATACCTATTGGTAGAAAATGTTCCTTTATAACATGGAAGTCATGCATCTTTAAACTTTTTAACTTGAGGTCTTTCATAGACACAAGTCTTCTAATATCTGAAGAGTATCCTTCTGGAACTTTAACTTCACATAGAAATTTACACAATACTTTTTTCTCCTTTCTAGAAAGAGTATACGCAGTAGGTGGTAGATATGTTCGCTTTCCTTTCTTCAATGGTCCTAATTCAGTTCTTATCCCCGTCACTATCAAGTCCTTTCTTGCTTTAAGGCCATCCTTAGACTTTCCTTGTATATTGAGTAACGTACCAATAACACTGTCAAATACATTTTTTTTAATATGTATAATATCGAGAAAACCATTGAAATGACTCATCATAGCTATTGAAAAACCATGGCCAAATGACCTGAAATGTGCCATTTATTTTTTAAAACTTAATATTTTACCTCGGTTTTCCCAAAAACAACCATAAAAAGTTTCTGTGGGTTTAAGCTTTGACTTTCGACGCTTGCAATTTTAAGTTTTATTTAAAACTAAAAAGGAGCCTTTGTTTTTTTTATATAGTTTTTACGTCAGATATGTTCCCTTGATTTTTAAGAAAACTGAGATAAAAACTCTCTTAACAATTTTTTATCATTTAGATTTAATGTTAACTCTCATTCACTTTTTGTGCCCTAGCTAGCGAACGATAATGAAACACTATTTACCTCCAGTGAACGAAACTAAAACACTATTATTCTCCAAGGATGAAGGAAGCTTGAACCTCAAACTAACACTTTTCTTTGAGTCTCTCATCACATTTTCGGTACGTACAAATTCTTCATTACTGTTGTTGTTGTTATTGTTGTTGTTTCCTTCTTCGTTATTCTTGTTGTTGTTGGTATTGTTGTTGTCTTGTGATTGTTGTTGTTATATACTACTCTAGAAGATATGATTTGGGATATTGGAATAGATGCTTTCAAGAAAGCTAGTGTGGTGGATACTTTACAAAGAGACGTGGAAGAGTTGTTGTATCCGGGATGCAAAAGTTTTACAAGATTGTCAGCGTGTTAAGACTATTTAATCTTAGGGCATAAGGTGGATGGATTGATAAAAGTTTCACTTAATTGCTTGAATTGTTAAAATAAATGCTTCTAGAAGGTAACACGTTGCTGAAACGTAGTTATGAGGCCAAGAAGATATTATGTCCAATGGGTTTGGACTATGTTGAAATACATGCATGTCGTAATGATTGCATATTATATAGGAAAGAGTATGAAAATTTGAAGGATTTCCCAAGATGTTGGGAGTCACACTACAAGCAGAAGGAAAATGGTGTTGAAGACGATGACGGTGTAACTAGAAAGTGTGTCCTTCCAATGTGATGTGGTACCTACTGATAATTTAAAGGTTCAAGAGATTATTTGCTAATGTAAATGACGTAGAGAATACTAGATGTCATGTAGATGAAAGTGCGAGTAATGGAAATTTTTTCCATGTAGCTGATTCATTGCAATGGAAGAAAATTGATTCCTTGTTTCCAGATTTTTCCCTTGAACCGAGGAACCTTAGGCTTGGAATTTCCACTGAAGGAATGAACCCTTTTTTTTGGTAATTTTAGTACTAACCATACCTCATGACACGTTCTTCTCATAATTTATAACGTATCTCCATGATTGTGCATGAAGTGCAAATATATGATGTTATCGATGATGATTTTTGGTCCAAAACAACCAGGAAATGAAATAGATGTTTATTTAACGCCATTGATTGAATATTTAAGAATTTTGTAGGAGGAAGGTGTTGATGTTGATGATGCGTTGATCGAAGATTTAAGACTTTAAATTGTGTGCCATGTTGTTTTGCACAAAAAATGACTTTCATGCATACAATAATTTGTATGGGTACAGTGTAAAGGGACATAAAGTGTGTCCTACATGTGAACTTCGTACATGCCACCGTCAATTACAAAATGGAAAAAAGATTATTTATCTTGGGAATAAAAAAATTTTAAGACTGAATCATCCATACCGTAAATTGCAGAAGGCTTTTAATGGAGAGCAGGAGTTTGATGTCTCTCCAAAGCCCTTAACTAAGAAGAAAGTTTATAAAAGATAACAACATATTAATGTTGTATTTGGAAAGAAACAAAAAGGGCCCGTGGAGAAAAATATTTGAAAAAGGAGGTTGGTGTTCTTTGATCTTCCATACTGGTCTAGTCTTGATGTGATACATGTAGAGAAAAATGCATGTGATAGTTTGATTAGAAGACTTGTCAACATCAAAGGCAAGACAAAGGATACTAAGAAATCCCGCGAAGATATGAGGGGTGATGGGTATATGACAATAGTTAGCCCTAAAAGAAATAGGAAATGAAGGCTCTGCAGATTTGAGCAAATTTTTGGTAAAACAAGGCGCTAAATGAAGTGTTCCAACATGTAGAAGACATGATGTCCTAACGAATGTCCTGACATCTTAAACTGATACAACATACTTTTGTCTGGTCCAAGAATTAAGGAAGCAATCAGAGCATGGATCAAGGAATCAATAAACAGAAGATTGAAGCCCAAGGAAGCATAAGACTCTATAAATAGAAGGCTTAGACCTAAGATTTGATACGCCTTAATACGCCTTTTGTAACCTTGCTTTCTTGCGTAAGAAACAAGGGTTTAGCGTTTTAAGAGTCGTTGGCTCTCTAGGTTGTAAGTCTCCCTTTGTATCAGTTGATACATTGTGGCAGATATAGGTGTCGCACAGATCCATAAGCCTTGAGGTATTAGATTGTATATTATTCTTGGAAGAAGCTTTTAAGCAAATCCGAGTTAGCTTGTTTGTCAAGAAAGCTTGACAGATTTCTGTATTGACAGAGATGATGTAGAAATCACAGTTGGTGATTAAGGGAAATGAGCGGGGTATCTCATATCAGGGTTGTAAACGTTTGAGTTTAGCCTTGGTAAAGATGTTCATTGGGTAGATGTTAGGTATGAAGTTGTAAACAGGAGAGTTTAACTTTGTAACAGTCTACAGATAGTGGAGTCTTCTTCCTGGATTGGTATCCCCCAGATGTAGGTGAGTTGCACCGAACTGGGTTAATAATTACTGTGTTCTTTATCATTCTGCAGATTTACATTTTCTGTTAGGGTTTATGATAAACATGTTGGATCAGATGTCGTGACATCTGTGATTGAGCAGTTCTGATATTCAAGGTATCAGTCTGCTGTTGCACCTCTGACTTTAAATGATTATGTAGCACAATGTCTTGACATGTGTTAGGACATTTGATGTCTGCATAGGCCAGAATTTCAATTGGTAACAGAGCAGGCATCCTGTCTGGTTCTGGATGAGATCTTTGGGAGATACTTTCTGGTGTTTAATCAAGGAGGAGTTTTGAAGATCAGATCAATCAACTCAGACATACTCAAGGGTATTAATGGATGAGATGGATGTTCTAGATTGAAGGGAGAAACCCGGAGGTTGTTCATGTTGCTGAGGAGATTTTACAACAACTACATCAGTGGCTAGTTCTCTTGTTGGTGTGTCTTATAAGATGTTGTGATATATTATTAGGGCAAGCAGGATCTGTTCCTTGGTGGTTCCGCTGCATGTGTTTCTGATGGAAGAGCTCTAGAATTATGGGATTCTGGAGTTGTTATTGAAGACAGTTGGTGGAAGGTCTCAATCGTCGGCCTCTATATGTGAAGATATCTGTATTCTTTTATTCCAAAGTCGGGAGCAATGGAGTAAAGGGAGTTATGGTTAGATATCTAGTATGGTGACTTGGTACTTGGAAGCTTGGTTTCTTAGTGCAGTTGAAGTTAGTTAAAGAGGAGAGGAGTTGAGTTTAAGTTTATCAGGTTCTTGCTCTAGGAGTTTGATAAATTATTGGTCGGCTAGGTTGTCAAAGATACTTGAGAATTCTCTCAAGTCCACTCATAAAGGCATATATGTCGTGTATCTGGAGTCTTCTAGTTACTCTACTGACTAGAAGGTGTTTCTTTGAAATACAATCTGAAGAAAGTAGAGGTGATTTATTTTCACCATCCAAAAACAGCAAGGAAGGATTCATCTCTCTTGACCCCAAGAGTGGATCTAATCTGATTGAAGAATTGTTGAGGTAAATAAGATTTGTTCAGAGAAAGTCTTAGTTACTTGAGTCAAGGGTGGCAGCCTTGGTATCTCAACATTGTCTTTTGAAGAAGATACTTGCAAAAAGATTAAATACTTTATAAGTGTTCATGACATGATCTGGTGGAGCTCAACTACAGTAGCGAAGAAGGGTTATTGGACAAAGATTTAAGATCAATTGCTATTTGTGGAATCCACAAGTATTTAATTGATTATCCTTGAAAGTCAAGATTGCTGATGTTCAACAAGATGTTGGAACATCTCATCATCAGAGTTTGTGCAGAATTATGGGAGGGGTACTGCATACGTTTTAGCATCTATTTTGTCTTAGGTGGTGACTTAAGAAGTGGCTTCAGTCGGGTGTGACAGAAGCATGTGTTCTCTGGAGAGTTTCCTGGCAAGAAACTAGTCTGGACTTTGATGTTATTGAAGATAAGGATGAAGATATCATAATCTTGATGGTTACATCTTGGATCAGTTTATTTCTGATCTAGGTGCTTTGGAGCATGGATCTTGCACTTTTTGTTGAAGGTCAAAGTTAAGTGGAAGTTATCTCTGACTTTATACAGTCTGCTCTACTAAGGAAAGTTGCATTCTTTGGTATGGCTATGGTGTAGTCTTGGACTACTTATTTTCTAAAGATTCAGATGTGGCAGGTTTGAAGTCTTTGGAGTTTTAAAGCAGGATGGAGGTTATCTACTCAAACTTGGTTGCTGAATCAAGTCTATGAGAGCATGAAGCTCTTGTTCTGCGAAGGGAAGAGGTTCTTCTAAGTGGCAGAAGGAGGAGCTAAATTCAACAGTTGGATGTCATATCAAAATGTTCTGACATCTAGCTTAAGATCATAGGTCTCAGCTGGTGATGTGGCACATCAGCTTAAGGTAAGGTGATTTACAGGAGAATGGAAGTTGTGGATGCTTCAAATAGGTCTATCTCATGTAGTTTGCGGGAGCTGTGAATGGGAAGATGTTACATGACTAAGAGGCTTGGTGGATCCAAGATGTCTTGCTATGGGGAAAGTAGCTCATGTGACTTGAAGATCTGATTTCATTAGTGGATCAGTGTATCTTGTGGGAGTTCTGAAAAAGATTGAGATCAATCAAAAAGTGGCATTTGGTTGGTTTCATTGTGTGCATTCAAGCAGGATGCTTGAAACTGATTGATCTTGTACAGAAGAGTAGTTAGTTGAAATTGTAAGGAGGTTCTGGTTCTCTGAGAGCTTGTGGCAGAAGTTCTGAGTTGAGGATGGAAGTATACCTTCTTTTGGTGGATGAGAGTTTATTTCTCTCTGGGTTCCTGAAGTTCTCTTTATTCAAACTGGTGGCGCAGTGTTGTGTGAAGATCTTCAGTGTGGATTACTATCCTGATAGTAAGTCCAGTAGTGGAGCATATCAAGAACCATGGTGTGTGGTGTATGTGATGTGTGGAAGATGTCCTAACTGATGTTAGAACATCTTTGGGTTAGTTATCCTTGGTGAAGGATTTCAGGTTCAGTGAGGAACTGGTTACTTGCATCGTGTCTAAGAAGTGTCTACATTGTCATATGGGAGAATGATGGAGTAGAAGAACTGTCTTAGAGGTCTGATGTAAGGTTTTTTTGGAAGACTGGAGTGGATCATGGGTTGATTGCATGAAGGTCTGGTTTTTTATGTGTTCAGAAGTGGATATTCACCAGAAAATCAGAAGTATTCCAGGTTATCATACGGGAGAATGATAAGGAATGACTGTCTTGGATTGTGGGGGTGTCTATCTGTATTGCTTGCTGGGTAAGGTCAGTGGAAAATCTTGCGAAGGGGATGTTGCCCCTGGTTGCAAGTCATGCTAGTACTGGATCAGTTTGGCAGCTATGAAGTTCTGGAGCATGCATACGATAGCTGACATCGTTATAACAAACTAAGGGGCCCCTGTGCGTCTCTTTGAGGAATGTGAAGCATTCTGATTCAGTTGGTTTGTGCCTCAAGCACCTGGAGGTCTATACATGAGAATTCAAGAGGAGTTCGTGTGGTGTGTAGATGGTTGCAGGATGGGGGGGGGATCAATGGGACTTTGATCTCAAGCCAAGAGTTTTTTATGGTTGGTATACATTTCCTCACGGGTAGCATGATGGTGATCATGTGTGAGTGATTATTGTTTCTTGTTAGAGGAAGCAATAAGAGAGTTGATGATTGTGTTCAGCTGGTAAGTTGAACCGAGGGTGCGTTCTTGAAGATATGAAGATGCGTCTTATGTTTTCCATTTATTAGCTTAGGTGTTCTGTGGAGGAGTACTGGTTACCTTAGATAGAGGGAGATGCCCCTTGATCTAAGATGTTTTACTGCGAGGATGCAATTGGAGTTCTGGTTTGCATTTGTGCGTCAAGCAAGCTGTGATTATGTGTCCATCCTGGGAGGATGAGATGTCAAGGAGGATGTCTTGACATTTTTTTTGTATTGTTGCAAGTTGGAGGAGACTTGGCAGTGCATGTGAAATGGTTCTTATTGGATGCTTAAGAATCATTGGTTGAGTCTGGGGGAATTTATTTTTCTCTGCAGACTGTAATCATAAAATTGTGAAGTTTTGTTCAATACAGAAATCTCTGGATGCTAATTGGGAGATGTTTGAAGAAATGTCTTATTATCTTGGTCAGCTCTATTCGTCTTCTGGTTTAAAGGATTATTCTTGGGACTTATAAAAAGGATGAAGACTGTGATTCAGATGGACTAAACAAGACTAACAAAATGTCAGGGTATTATTTAAGACCTGAATATGAGTCCTATCTGACTATGTTGGACGACAGGGAGTGCTTCCTAAGAGAAGGCATGAGTAACATGTGTTTTGTTACAAGTGATTCTTTTTTGGACGGTTACTCTTAAAAGTTTGAACAGTCTTATCCTAGTTGGGCGGTGCACAGTTATTAATGTAGAATTCACCTACCTAAATTTATTTCTCTTTGAATTATTCAGCGGTAACTTCTTTAGACCGTGATTATCTAGAGAAAGTGTTTGGGGATTTAAATAGTGCATATGTTTGAGGCAGTCCAGAGTGTGGGTTATTTTATCCATGTCGTTCATTCGTGTATGGATAAGTAACATATGGATATGGAACTGCATTGGCTTCTTTTGTCAATTTTTGACTAAAAATGGGGAGAAAAGATGTGTGGGTGAGTCTTTCAACATACATCTCTGGTGGTTGTCTTGCAAGTATGATGGAGAGGATGTTTTAACATTCTATCAGAGTCTTTCCCTTTATACCTTGTGATCTGAGTTATGAAACAAGTTGTGTCTTGTGATCTGAGTTACATTCCCTGTGAACTCTGTCTTACAAATGATACAACTGTTTCTTCTTAAGCTCTTTCTGGATCTTCTTGTGAGTTCTCTTATGCCCCTCAAGAGGAAGATTCATCCTTTCGTGGAAAGTACTGGTTTGAGGGGGAGAGAGTCATATACTCTTCCTCATATACACCAACATATAGCTAGGAATTTTCAGGGGTAAGAAAGAGTCTCTCAGATGGGTTCTAATCATATCTACCAAGCTCGCGGTCTTTCTTTTTCTACCAATGGAGTTGTAACCAAAAATATGTCAAAAGGGGGAGATTGAAGGCTCTGCAGATTTGAGCAAATTTTTGGTAAAACAATGCGCTAAATGAAGTGTTCCAACATGTAGCAGACACGATGTCCTAACGAATGTCCTGGCATCTTAAACTGATACAACATACTTTTGTCTGGTCCAAGAATTAAGGAAGCAATCAGAGCATGGATCAAGGAATCAACAAACAGAAGATTGAAGCCCAAGGAAGCAGAAGACTCTATAAATATAAGACTTAGACCTAGGATTTGATACACCTTAGTACGCCTTTTGTAACCTTGCTTTCTTGCGTAAGAAACAAGGGTTTAGGGTTTTGAGAGTCGTTGGCTCTCTAGGTTGTAAGTCTCCCTTTGTATCAGTTGATACATTATGGCAGATATAGGTGTCGCACAGATCTATAAGCCTTAAGGTATTGGGTTGTGTATTGTTATTGGATGAAGCTTTTAAGCAAATCCGAGTTAGCTTGTTTGTCAAGAAAGCTTGACAGATTTCTGTATTGACAGGGATGATGTAGAAATCACAGTTGGTGATTAAGGGAAGTGAGTGGGGTATCTCATATCAGGGTTGTAAACGTTTGAGTTTAGCCTTATTAAAGATGTTCATTGGGTAGATGTTAGGTATGAAGTTGTAAACGGGGGAGTTTAACTCTGTAACAGTCTACAGATAGTGGAGTCTTCTTCCTGGATTGGTATCCCCCAGATGTAGGTGAGTTGCACCGAACTGGGTTAACAATTATTGTGTTCTTTATCATTCTGCAAATTTACGTTTTCTGTTAGGGTTTATGATAAACATGTTGGATCAGATGTCGTGACATCTATGATTGAGCAGTTCTGATATTCAAGGTATCAATCTGCTGTTGCGCCTCTGAGTTTAAATGATTATGTAGCACAATGTCTTGACATGTGTTAGGACATCTACTGTCTGCATAGGCCAGAATTTTAGGAAAAATAACATATTTTCCCTCAGCTAGTCACAATCTGTCTAAAAAAGAAAAACAAGTTTTTGTAAATGTTTGCAGGGTATCAATGTTTCCCAAAGATATTCATCGAATGAGAAGAAACTTGTGTCAATGAAAGATCTCAAATTAGTTGGCTTAAAATCTCATGATTGTCATGTCTTGAAGCAAAAGTTTCTACCAGTGGCTATCCGTGGCATTCTACCAAAAAATGTAAGGATAACTATAACCATATTTTTTTTTATTCTTCAATGCTTTATGTAGTAAAGTCATTGATCCTGGAAATTTAGACGAGTTGGAGCATGAGGTTTCAATTATCTTGTGTCAATTAGAGATGTTTTTCCCTCCATCATTCTTTGACATTATGGTTCACTTAGTTGTTCATCTAGTAAGGGAGATCAAATTTGTGGTTAAGTTTATTTACAATGGATGTATCCGGTAGAGCGATTTCGGAGACTTCGATTGTTGAAAGGTACATCACAAAAGAAGCTAGTCAATTTTGTACAAATTATTTATCAGAAGCGAACTCTATAGGAATTCCTAAGTCTAGTCATGATGAAAGATATGATGGTAGAGGTACTCAAGGTTTAAATGTTAAGACTTTTGGCCGAGATGTAGTTGTTCAAGCACATTTATATATATTGAATAACATGGATGAAATTTAACCTTACTTGACCTCTCACAAAAGTCTTATAAAGGAAAAATTCCCCCGGATGAATGAAAGATGGTTGCAGACATAGCATAAAAAACATTTATAACTTGGTTTAATGAAAGTGTTTCTAAAGAGAGTATTGCATTAGAGACAATTAAATGGTTGTCATGTATGCCTAAGTTTAATGCAATTACTTGGAGTGAATACGACATTAATAAATTTGCATTCTATACAAAATCAAAGGATGATCGTAGTACCATGTAAAAATAACAATCTTGTACTAGCATCTAGAGCGTACTTTGGGGGTCGTTGAGGAGATTTTGGAGATTGATAATGTTGTTTTTAAAGTACCTTTATTTAAGTGCAAGTAGATTGACAGTAACACTGGTGTAGAAACCGATGAATTAGGATTCACATGGGTTGATCTTCGAAAGGAAACTTATAAGAATAAACCATTCATCATGGCAACCCAAGCAAAACTAGTTTTTTTATGTCACTAATCCTTCTAACACTAGATGGTCAATTGTTCTTCATGAAAGATATCTTCCTAATAATACTAATGAAAATTAAGATTTTAAATCAAGATTTTAACTATGAGCCCCTTGTTTCGCAACACATGTACGCCATTCATTTGATGAAAATGATTTAGATGATGTGCATGCTATTCATCTTGATCATAAAGAGGGATTATGGGAAAACTAGTAAGTAAATGATTTATATCAATTAGTAATCTATAATTATTCATTTTACTCATTTTTTTCCTTTCACTAAAGATTTAATGTTGTTGTTGATTATCCTAATTGGTTTCAAATGTTGTTCAAATTATAGGTGCTTAACAACCAGTGACAAATCTTAGCATATAACTTTCGGACAACCTACAAGAGTTTCCACTTTGGTTATTAATTTTGTTGGTTAATCATTTGTTTTAGTTTTTGCTGTAAAATTATAAGGTGTGTGACATTTTGGCTTTGCATTTGGTGTATACAATTAATATTTGTGGTACAATGTTTCTGTTTGAGAAATTGACAAAATGTACAAAAGTTTCTGTTTCAGAAATCTGTAAAATATGGCTCTATATTTTGTGATATGGTTATGTAATACAAGTACAAATGAAAGAAAGTATAAAAAATATAATATTATCCCTTTGGTTTTTACTTATAACCGAGGTAAAAATATTGCGTTATTACATCGCTTTTACACAAAATTGAGATTTTATATTGACGCGCCGTCCAGTTTTGAAAATAATAAAAAGACAGATGACGGGGATCAAACCCATGTGCCGATAAATTTATGCCTCAGTTATTTAGGAACCGATGGGTAAAGTGGCCACTTTTCATGATGCCCTTTGTTACCTCACTTTTGTAGCCGAGGTTAAATTTATTTTGTGCGCGAGGCTAAATGTGTTTTTTTGTTGTAGCAGTGAGGTAGTTCTTGAAGCACATTTCTATATATTGAATAATCTTGATGAAGTTAAACCTTACATAGATACTCACAAAAAAGTTATGAAGACAAAATATCCCCGAATGAGTGACAAGTGGTTGTTGACGGAGCATAAAAAGAAATTCATAAGATGGTTTATTAAAAGAATTTCTAATGATGATAGTGCATCTGAGATAATAAAATGGTTGTCGTACATGCCAAAACTTAATGTGATAACTTGGACTGCATACGACATTTCTAATTTTTCCTTTTATACAAAAGAAAAAGATAATCGTAGCACAATGTAAAATAGTGGGGTTATGGTTGAGATCAAATCCTTGTATTTTTATAGTTCGAAAGATAAGAATCATATATTGGCATCTAGAGCGTTCTATGGTGTCATTGAGAAGATTTTGGAGATTGATTATGTTATTTTCAAAGTGATTTTATTTAAATGCAAGTGGATTTCTAATAATAATGGTATAAAAACCGATGAGTTAGGATTCACACGGGTTGACCTTGGCAAAACAACTTTTATGACCGAACCATTCATCATGGATACTCAAGCAAAACAAGTTTTTTATGTGATAGACCCTTCGGACTTATTGTTGTATCCCAAATTTTATCCTTAGATCCTCTGATCATTGTCATATTTTTTTAGGTCATCTGTCTGTGCATTTTCAGTCATGTAGTCAATTAATCATGGACATGGCTTTTCGTCTAATTTCTGTCACTTTTCTTATGCAGTTATTTTATGAGTTTTAGATTATTTTTTTCTAATTTAATTTTGTTATTTTTATAACTTCTAAGTTACTAATTTAATTTAAAATTTATTCCTTCTTTTTGTATTATTGGTATTGTTTGTTATCATCATTATTACCCTTTTATTTTATTCTCATTATCATAATTTTATTATATCATTTACATTTATTTATCATTATGTCATCTTTATTTGTTACTTCTTATTATTATTATTATTATTTTCATTTTTGTTTGTTTACTTATTTTTTTATCATTATATATTATTATTATTTTTTATCATGTTTTTTGTTTTTTATGTCATTTTTATTAAGTCAAAAGAAGAACCATTGCCCATCCAAAACCTTTTTTACAGCTTGCACGAGAAGCTTTTCTAAACCGTACAAAGCTCATTCGGTAAAGCAAGCTTATGGCTACCAGCCACACTACACCAGCTTTTTCTCTGCACAACAAAGCCTACGCAGACCAAAAAGCCAGAAAATCTTCCAAAATCCTCTCTCTACACACTACTTCTCTCCCTTTCTCCCATTTTCAGCAGACCGTACAAAAAAAACGGCAATTACAGCCTTCCTACAACATCAACATCATCAGAACAAAAACTTGTGGGAGAAGCATTGGAATGTTAAAGAGGAGAGAAACGGATCATAAGACCTTAAGACAAAACTCCTACCATTTACATTTGAAAAACACCCAGTACCAAGAACAAAAATACACTTCACTTCTCTCCAACTCTACTTCATCAAAACCTCCTACACCAATTCTAACCATCACCGCACCACTCTTCCCTCACCTGAATATTCTTCTTCACTTTCATAAAAACAGAACCACCATCACTCTCCTCCCTTCAATACTCCCTCTGCCGAACACCACCAATAAACCACATAATTCTCCCTCTTCCATACAAAAACCACCGTCGGCCTTCATCGTCGCCAAAAGCAACACAGAACCTCAACCCACTTCATAAACCAATCTCAAAACCCTCCAAATCGAACACTCCTTCCTCAATTGTCACCGTCACAAAACTCAACCACAAATATTCAAACACTCAACCTTCCTCTTCCTCTTTTATCTTCTTCCATCACCGCCACAATCTCTTAACCTTCGTATTTCTTCAAACTCAAATCGCATCACACAATCCAAAAAAGAGGAGATGAATCAGAAAGATTGAGAAGAGGAGAGAGATCGAAATCAAACCAAAACTCACAAAGAATCATAAACACTAACCTGGACCCAAAACGGAACTAAATCGGACGCGAACCGCACGAACCAGATTGAAAAAACAGGATCTGAGAAGGTTGAATATGGAAAGGATTCGCTTCGCTTTGATTCTTTTCAGTTTGTTCTGTTTGCGGAGAAAACGGATCGCGGGAGAGGATACAAGAAGTGATGAAGTTTGGAAATCTGAGCATCCTCATTTTGTTTACACCGAGCCTTGTCTTTTTTTGAATAGATGTAATGAGTCAAAATGTTGGATTAGGTATACTGGTGATGGTCTCCTTGGGCTTATAGCCCGTTTTCTTTACTGGCAATCCACCGCATTTTGTTTTGAGAGGTGATGGGTCATGGGCCCATATGACCCTCTCCGTTTAATTTATTTTGTTTTAAAAATTATTCCTTCCAAAATTTTTTTGTTTTAAAATCTTTGTTTCATTTTGATCTTATTGTTTAATCATTTTTTATTTTGGCCAATGACATAGAAAAAATCTTAACTTTGTGGGTTTTTTCAAACCAATAAGTTTGATTAGTATGTGGCCATTTTATTTTTATTTTGTTGGTCAATGAAAGTTAAATATCGAGATTATCGATTTACCGATACAAATCTTGATTGAATACGAGACCGACTTTATTTTTTATTTCAATCCCATTTTCATATTTGGGCCAATGATATCATAGAAATCTTGACTTGTTGATTATTTCAAAATGACTAAAAGTCTTGATATGTATGAGGCCCATTTCTTTATTTTTGTTGGTCCATGAGAGTTTAATTAAAATATTATGGGTTTTACCGATTTAAAATCTTGATTTAGACTAGACCGACTTTATGTTTTATTTCGATCTCAGTTTTATTTTTGTTGGTCAATGAAAATCTAATCTAGAGGTTTTCAATTTATCGATCTAAATTCTTAGTTAGATGATACCGACTTTATTTCCGCTTTGAGCCCATTCTTCTTTATTTTAGGGCCAATGATCTCACAAAAATCATGCTTTGTTGATTTATCAAAATCAATAAATCTCTTGATTAGTATGAGACCACCTTTTATTTATTTTTATTGGTCGATGAAAGTTAAATATCGAGATTATCGATTTACCGATATAAATCTTGATTAAATACGAGACCAACTTAATTTTTCACTTCGAGTCCATTTTCTTTTATTTGGGACGAATGATATCACAAAAATCATGACTTGGTTAATTTATTCAAAATCAATAAAAGTCTTGATAAATATGAGGCCGTCTTATTTTATTTTTTAGCTTGTTGGTCAATGAAAGTCAAACATCAAGATTATCATTTTTCGATCAAATCATGATTAAGACGAGACCGACTTTATTTTCACTTCCTATCGCATTTATATTCATTTTCATGTTTCGATCAATGAAGTCTTTCTGTTCACAAACGTATTTGTCAAGGCGATTAACCTTCATTGTTCCAAATCTGTAGTGAGTGATCATCGAGATCTCTTTCTATACTTTGGGATCGTGATAGGTTACCTTCGATAAATTAACGAGAGTTTGTGATCTAAGACGGGGTCTTTACCTTTTCTTTCCGTGTGGCACGATTGTATCGGAGAATGATCATCAATATCATTTCTCCATCGTGTCTTAACACAAAGATTGAATTGTGTTTCCTCCTATAGTGTGGTCTTCCTCATAGACCGTGCTACGGCGGTTTAGCACTACATTGGACCCGATTCACCGATCCAATAAGTTAATCATTAATCACTGAATTTACTTTCTGTCAATATTATCTTGATTTTATTTTCTGTTAAATATTATCCTGATTATTATTCTTGTTCATATTATACTTGTTCATATTCATATTGTTCACTGTATATTCATACTTGACTAACTTGACCCTCATTCCAAAGGAAAGTTTTTTTCACTTTGACTCCTAAGTCACGATCCATTCCCATTTCACCTTGGCCTCATAAGAGCCATTTTCCTCATAGTTTAGTAATAGGATAGAGTTATCGTGAACTTTATGTGATTCTCACCATCATGAGAATTCACTTTTCCCTTTACTTAGACTTATTGAGTTATCGTGAACTCTATGTGATTCTCACCATCATGAGAATTCACTTTCCCCTTTATAACTTGACTTAAAGAGTTATCGTGAACTCTAAAATGAGCTTACACTCATTTCCCTATGGAACATTGGCCATAGTCAATGGTTCTTTCACCCTTAGTTAGGTGAACTACGGTTGCTCTGATTCATTAGTCAGATACGTAGGCACAAGATGCGATGTCTTGGCGAGCAAACTTAGTGTACATACCCTTAGGTCTTTACCTTAGTACATATTTCCCTTAGCAAGAAAACATAACATAACACAAACATTAACAAGAGGTTCTTATAGAGTACTACAGATACTTAGTGTGCTAATACCTTCCCTTTGTATAACCAACCCCCGAACCTTAGATCTCCCCTCTTTAGGTTTTTTCGATCTTGAACCTTTCCTTTGGATAAATCAAAGTCGGTTGTAAAAGAAATATGATGCAAGTTGATTAATAGCTTGTTATCCGATTTTCACCGCAACAGAAATGGCGACTTCACTGGGGATGAAGTAGCTTTTGAGGGTTAAACCCACCTAGTTTTGTTTATGTTATTTATGATTGCTTGCTATACTTGTACATATATCTGTATATATCTGTATACATGTTTTATTTGCGTTCTTCTGTGTGCAGGGTGCTACTTTTAAGTGGTGAGATAAGTCCTAACCCGGACTTGAGTGCACTTACGATAGGATAATGGATATAGTCAAGGAGACTTTGAGGGAGTCGATTCCCAAAAGAGTTGACTTGAGATTCCACACTCAGTTAAGGCCCTCTCGGAGTTAGTATATGTTGAACGAGCAATTGTGAAGGCGTTTCCACTTCGACCTTGGTGCCAGGGATACTGATGACCTTTAGTTACCCTTACCCACACTTGGCCTTCTAGGATGTAGTGCGGTGACCATGAGGGAGTCTATTTCTGAAATGGTTGTCACGTGATACTACACTCAGACGAGATTCTCTTGAGAATATTATTGATTACCGAGTCATTTGGGAAGTCAATAATATCCAAAAGATGGATTGTTGACTCTGGGAACTTTTTTAGAACCCTGTTCTACAGTTTGAAAACCCATAGTACATACCTTTTGGGATGGGTAGACCATGGCTCGACGCTCGTGATCTTCAAACCTAGGCCTTCTCTTGTTTGTGTGTGCATATCTGTGAATATCCGTATATGTGTGTTTGTGCATACTTTCCTCAATTCATGAGACCCTAAATCTAGGGCTTGTGTGTTGTTGTGTGTACATATATCTATGTTTTTGCGTGCCCGTGTTTTGTACATTGCATACATCTCATCGCATCCATTGATGGTTTCAAGGAACTCATATGTTCTTTTCTTTGCAAAGATCCTTAGAGATCACAGATTTTTAAAACAAAACTCTTCAACTTTCAAAAAGTTTGCAAACTTGCCTTTGAGTTCCTTGAAACCATTTGGCTTGCATTAGCATTACATTGCATTTGCATTGCATTTGCATTTCTCAGCCTTGAGTCTCATCCGTCCTCTGTCTGTAACCTAGCTTGACTTCCCGAAGCCTTCATTGGACTTGAAGTAGATTTTGGAGGATCATGGACTCAGAAGAGCGGAACCAATTTGTAACTAGAGCGGATTTCGACCTGTTGAGAAACCAGTTGGATCAGATTGTGACAACCTTGCCAAAGAAAGACGACAGCATTCAAAAGACTTCTGTGAACGATGCTGCCCAAGCTCAACCTGTGCAGGTTCTTGTTGAGACCAGTTTGGCAAGTCAAGAAAGGAAAGCCTAATTCTCCGAAGCCGGCAAACTTTTGACTGTTTAGCATTTTGTTGCTTTTTCTTTGCATATTTGAATTTGTTTTTGCTTATAAGCTTTGTTGTACTTTCAAATTAGCAAGATTAATGAAGTGTTTATGCATCTTTTGATTAAGTCCATTCGTTTCACTCATTTACTTTTATTTTCATGAAAACAAAAAATATATATTTATCTTGTTTCTTCCCACTTATCAAACTGTTTGTTTAAGCAAATATTGGGGAGGATGACGAAAATATTATCCATAATCATTGTGGTATGCTTTCGATTAAACCTTGTCGAGGATGTAAGGCATTGTTTCAATTCCCAAACACTGGAGAAATAAGGAAGATAATCCCTCGTTAACCCTTCGAGCCTAGAAGTAGGAGTTTTCTTTCCTTACACAAAAAACCCTTAAATCTCAACCTTGGGGTGGGTAGTTCTCAGTTTAACTTGGTCATGCATTTGAATGCGAGCGCTTCATGCTAGACACCAGTCAGCTCTCTCCAATCAAGTGAATAAATGTACAAGTTATAATCAAAGCGACAAATAAGGAAGAATCGTCGAGAAATCCTTAATCAAAGCATGAGACGAGTCCCTTTCAAGGCAAAAGCCAAGAAACATGGGAAGTGTTGATACTAGTGATAGCGGCAAGCAAAAATTAATAAGTAACCCAATTTATCGTTCTCCACAGGGATCAGTGCGAGGGAAAGAATGCCATTCAACGGTTTCTATATTTCTAAGCTCATGAATCAAAAGTTCTGGTTTAAAGACGAACCAAAAGCAAATGCGGAAAATAGAAAGACGGAAAATATAAAGTAAAGACAGAATTATAAACGGGGCCTTGTTGGAATTGGATCTCATCAATTGATAACACATGCATTCTTCTAATCAAGCAAACACAAATCAATCATGCACCAAATATCCTCGCGTATCACTCACAACGGAGGTTATGTCTAACGTAACGTCGAGAGGCCAACTGTATTGTCTCATCAGTGATGTCTCACGCAACAAAACCAACACAGAGCTTTAAGAGCAGATACTCACGCAAGTGTTAATCCTAAATCTATCTCTAGAGTTCAGTCCTAACAGATATTACTATAACATCCATATTAAATAAATGATTTCTTCGTATTTAAGCAAGATCAAAATAAGTACACACGCTTAACCCTTTTTACATGTATTCAACTAATTTGTCCAATGAATGTGAATATCCTTCTTCATCACTATTATCATGCATCCTCGCGATATCGTATCGATCCTACTCATGCTACCCATGCTACTTAATCAACACAATACAACAAAAGATAAAATGAATATCAACTCACAAAACCATGTCAAAAGCTTGTTCATTGATAGATGAAAATCTAAGATCAAAGATTTGTAAAGGTTTTGTCAAGACCACAAATAATCAACCAAAGACAACAATAATAGAAAATCAGAATTCAAATCACATACATACATTAGAGGAAATACAATAGGTATCAAAAGATTACATCCCTCTCCAACAAGAAATCAAAGATCATACCTTTTCTCCCTTGGAAATGAAAGAGATATCAAGTTCTGATCCCAAAATTACAACAACATCAGAACCCCCATAAAAAAAAACATAAACTAAAAAGTGTAAAAATTGTATTTATACAATTCAGAAATTTGAAGGTTCGCTAGGCGAATCAATTCATTCGCTAGGCGAATGGTTAAAAATAGGCACATCAGGTGCCTCAAACAGTTAAACCGCCCCTGAAATTTCACGTGCATTCGCGAAGCGAACAAAACACTCACGAAGCAAGCCTTCGCCAAAACCTTCGCCCAGCGAATTTAGGGACTTTTCCTACTGAAACTTTCTGCCACCCCTTCGCTGGGACACTCGCCAACGTTCGCTAGGCGAACCTTCGCTAGGAGCTCGCCAGCACTCGCGAGGCGAATCCTGCTGTTGCAACTTCAATTCTTTAGCAGCTTGCACCATTTCTTTGTGTCTTCAAACTTTGATATTTAGTGCATTTCCTGCACAATAACACGCACATTACAAGCACCAAAGGTATATTATCAATGTGTAGAAGAACAACAACAATCATGGATAAAAACCATGAAAACATGAGAAAAGAGATGAAAAAGTGCAAAGAAAGATATGCCAATTTTAGGCCAAATCCGCACCTAACAGGAAGCCCAAAACTTTGCCTTATACAAAAGAACTTGTACAACAGCCAAGAAGAGGCCTCAAAACCTCAATCAAAGACAAGAAGAGGTATCATAACCTCAACCAAATCAAAAGTAGAGGTATCATAACTTCAACCAAAAAGAAGAGGTCTCAAAATCTCAATGAAGACAAAAAGGAGACCTCATAACCTCAAAACCTCAAAGGTGACCAAATTCTGCAAGGGAGTAATGACTACAAAGGTGTCGGAATCATCGTCAGCTATCATTAATTCGTTCCTAGTCTATGGGAACTTGAATGTATAACTTGAGTTAACTGAGCGGAGGATTGGAGTGCATCACGAAGATGGGGTGGGTACAAATAAACTTTGAGCCTTTATCTTTTGTTTCATAAACCGTGAACCAAGCCACGTTACAACCCTTAAAAGACCTAATTGAGGTAGGGTTGTTTTGAAAGCATACTACAACAAGGTTGATTAACCTGACTCCTAATAATCTTTGCTAATTGCGTGTGTTGATCACTTTATCTGCCTGCCATCAATGGCTAGATTCCCTTTGTTTTTGATTATTTAATCATTCCACTGTGTGTGTTTCATCAATAAGCTTTGTTTTTCAAAAGCTTGCATGAATTTTGCATTAAAATTGCCAATTTTTAATGAACAATACTTGTTTGCAAAACAGTTCAATATCAAAGAAATCCCAACAAATGCAGCCAGCTAACGAATTTGACTTGATAAAGAAGGTTCAGTCAGGGTCAACCAAGCGGAAGGTTTTGCCAATCCACCAGTCCAATAGCCAAGAATCAGGGGCAGAACTCTTCAAACTTCAGAATATTGGGGCAAGTCTTCTTGAGGTCATCTTACGACAAGTTTGGACCCCAGTGACCCATCAACAGAGGCAAGTTTGTTCCCCAGTTATTCCTACCACAGTCTAAAAGACTTTGTATTACGAATGCAGTTGAACTGGGGCAGCTTTGTCAAGACTTATGATTCCTTTCAAAAGTTTGAAGAGATTGAAGCATCTGGTATTTCAATTCTTCTGTAAAATCCTTTTATAATTTACCCTCAAAGACTAGTTAATCAGAAGCAGTCAGGTCGAGATTCAATAAATCTCTCAAAGGTCAACTAGTCTGGGGCATCTCCTTCACGGATCAACTTGACCAGGGCAAGTTTGTTCCCCAGTTGTCAACAACCAGTCTGGATAACTAGTTCAAGGACTTTGTCGTGCAAAGGTAGTCAATCAGGGGCAGTTATGCTGAGATTCACGAAATCTCTCCAGAGTTGGAAGATATTGAAATGCCTTGTGTGCCAATTCTTTTGAAAATCCTCTTGATGTATTCTTCTGACAGGCCATGTAAATTGGGGCAGATGAGTTATGCAGAACTACTCAGCTTTTGTGGCATCTCTTCCAGCTCCCCAGTAAGCTGTTACATCAGCTAATCTTGGCACTTCTCAATGGATCTCCTATCTCTAGTGAAGAAATCAAGCTCATGATGACAATCCTAGTGAAGTCATGATGCTATACCAAGTGGAGTACTCTTTCCCTAGAGAAGGTCATAACCTTGAAGTAGAGCTGGTTCTCCTGCGAATTCATCCCCAGTAATGGTCCAATCTGATGAGGTTTGGCTGGTTATCCTTGTCGAGATGTTTGTTTCATCTCCAGTCTCGTTTCCTTTTGTCTGTTTTGTCAGCATAAGCATAAACATGGCATAAGCATAACATCTTAGCATTTTGATTTCTCTTCCTGGTGTTTACCGGTCTTTGATTCACTTTGGCGTTTATGTCCCCAAGTGACTGGGTTTGTCTATTCACTCCAATAGAAAGTCAGCCCTAGGCATAAAGTGCCCATCTTTTCTGAATTCCCCACAGAGTTTGATTCTCGTGGATGATGGTTGGTTCAGTTATCTTTTCCACATGTGGATAAGATAAGTTCCCATTTGAGTTTATTCCTCAATTGGAGTCTTGTTTGACAGTTTCTTTCTAGCTTGTTCCTAGATTGAACTTTGACCCCTGGCAGGGGTGGTTTCTGAGCCCAGCTGGAACGTGCATTTATTTTGCACTGTGTCTCGCAAGAAGCATCTTTTACAGATCCTCATTGAAGACAATTATTCCTCTGGTAGTGTTGTAATATCAATATCTCGTTGGAATCTATACCCAACAACAAGTAGCAATCTCTTGGAGAAGCTTGTTTTTCTATGGCAATAAGTGGCAGTCTCTTATGAGAAACTTATCTATCTCTGGTTTTATCCAACCTTTTGGCAACCATAGTTGGTGTTCCCCAGGAAGTCTAACCTGCAACCCTAGTACTGACCTATATGGTATTTAATCACCTCATTTGGATGCCTAAAGTCCAGTCATCACTGGCACCTTTTCTTTTTTCAGGTCTCATAAGAACCTAAAGTCCAGTCATCACTGGCATCTTTTCTTTTTCAGGTCTCATAAGAACCTAAAGTCCAGTCATCACTGGCATCTTTTCTTTTTCAGGTCTCATAAGAACCTAAAGTCCAATCATCACTAGCACCTTTTCTTTTTCAGGTCTTATAAGAACCTAAAGTCCAGTCATCACTGACATCTTTTCTTTTTCAGGTCTCATAAGAACCTAAAGTCCAGTCATCGCTGGCATCTTTTCTTTTTTAGGTCTCATAAGAACCTAAAGTCCAGTCATCACTAGCATATTTTCTTTTTTTAGGTCTCATAAGAACCTAAAGTCCAGTCATCACTGGCATCTTTTCTTTTTCAGGTCTCATAAGAACCTAAAGTCCAGTCATCACTGGCACCTTTTCTTTTTTAGGTCTCATAAGAACCTAAAGTCCAGTCATCACTGACACCTTTTCTTTTTCAGGTCTCATAAGAACCTAAAGTCCAATTATCACTAGCATCTTTTCTTTTTCAGGTCTCATAAGAACCTAAAGTCCAGTCATCACTGGCATATTTTCTTTTTCAGGTCTCATAAGAACCTAAAGTCCAGTCATCACTGGCATCTTTTCTTTTCAGGTTTCATAAGAACCTAAAGTCCATTCATCACTGGCATCTTTTCTTTTCAGGTCTCATTTGAACCTAAAGTTCAATCATCATTGGCACCGTTCTTGTTTGAATCGAGTCAAACCTAAACCTAAACTTCGAGTTATCGTGAGCTCGTTGTTTATCCTTTGTTTGCTTCAGATTATCATGAGTCTATTGTCAAAACCATCTTTGTTTGAATCGAGTCAAACATTGTTCGCTTCAGATTATTGTGAGTCTTTTGTCTAAAACCGTTCTTGTTCGAATCGAGTCGAACCTGAACCGAGTCTTTGTTTAAATCGAGTCAAACACTGTCCATCTCTGAATCTTTTGTTTAAACCGTTCTTGTTCGAATCGAGTCGAACCCGAACCGAGTCTTTGTTTGAATCGAGTCAAACACTGAGTCTTTTATTTAAACTGTTCCTGCTTGAATCGAGTCAAGCTTGAACCAAAAGTCCAATTATCGTTGGCACCGTCTTTGTTTGAATCGAGTCAAACATTGCCTTAATTTCAGTTTGTTCCTGTTTGAATCGAGTCAAACTTGAACCTAAAAGTCCAATTATCGTTGGCACCGTCTTTGTTTGAATCGAGTCAAACATTGCCTTAATTTCAGTCAGTTTCTTTAAAATGTTCTTGTTTGAATCGAGTCAAACCTGAACCTAACTTTCTGGTTATTATGGACCATTCTTTGTTTGAATCGAGTCAAACATTGTTTAAACTCCAGTTTATCATGAATCTGTTGCTTGAACCTTTTCCAAAGTCCAGCTCACACTGGTATTCTTCATAAACCAAACCATCTTGTTTTCCCAACCAATACATTTTGGTACCCATTGGTTCATTAACCTTATTTACAGCAAAGGTCCAGTCACCTTTCATCATCTGATGCGCAGAGTTTGTCTCTGTATTATCTGACTTTTCTTGAAGATCCCGTTTGAACTCTTCAGTATAAGAAATCCCCAGAAATCTTTGTAAGATGTATACCCCTTTATTTCAGATTGATTCCCAGTGGAGATCATGTCTTCTTTCTGGTTTCATGCCTAGTAAGAATGTGTCTTCATTTTTCCCCAGTGTCGTCCGGTCACATATGAACCTGTCGCCCATCTCTCTGGACCCTTCCCTAGTGGAGAATACCTTTCTGGCTCTTATATCCAGTGAGGACCTATGGGGTTTCCCCTTATCTTTCTATCCCTAGTGTTTCCTTATAGTCTCCCCAATGAGTCTTCTTTGTTGGTTAGCCTGTATCCCCAGTGGATCTTTCTTGGAGATACTAACCTTCATCCTTCCCCAGTAAGCTCACATGTGGTGGTTTGCTCTTTAACCCTTTAGTGTCTTGTTTGTCTGCATCTTTGCACTACCATGACATCATATCATCATACTAGAAGTTCATGGCGTGTTAGCATTATAGATTAGTTTTGTCCATAGCACTGCATATCAGTGTATCTAAGGGCAAAATTTTCGGTTATCTATATTTAAATATCTTTCACCATGATTTCATGAGGATTTTCATCTCTCATGTCATCCGGTGAAGATATTTAAATAGGGACAACTGTTGTACCCCAAATTTTACCCTCTGATCCTCTGATCATTGTCATTTTTTTTAGGTCATCTGTCTGTGCATTTTCAGTCATGTAGTCAATTAATCATGGACATGCCATTTCGTCTAATTTCTGTCACTTTTTTTATGCAATTATTTTATGAGTTTTAGATTTTTTTTTCTAATTTAATTTTGTTATTTTTAATACTTCTAAGTTGCTAATTTAATTTAAAATCTATTCCTTCTTTTTTGTATTATTGGTATTGTTTGTTATCATCATTATTACCCTTTTATTTTATTCTCATTATCATAATTTTATTATATCATTTACATTTATTTATCATTATGTCATCTTTATTTGTTACTTATTATTATTATTATTTTCATTTTTGTTTGTTTACTTTTTTTTTATCATTATATATTATTATTATTTTTAATATTTATTATTGTTTATCATGTTTATTGTTTTTTATGTCAGTTTTATTAAGTCAAAAGAAGAACCATTGGCCATCCAAAACCTTTTTTTACAGCTTGCACGAGAAGCTTTTCTAAACTGTACAAAGCTCATTCCGTAAAGCAAGCTTATGGCTACCAGCCACACCACACCAGCTTTTTCTCTGCACAACAAAGCCTACGCAGACCATAAAGCCAGAAAATCTTCCAAAATCCTCTCTCTACACACTACTTCTCTCCCTTTCTCCCATTTTTCAGCAGACCGTACAAAAAAACGACAATTACAGCCTTCCTACAACATCAACATCATCAGAACAAAAACTTGTGGGAGAAGCATTGGAATGTTAAAGAGGAGAGAAACGGATCATAAGACCTTAAGACAAAACTCCTACCATTTACATTTGAAAAACACCCAGTACCAGAACAAAAATACACTTCACTTCTCTCCAACTCTACTTCATCAAAACCTCCTACACCAATTCTAACCATCACCGCGCCACTCTTCCCTCACCTGAATATTCTTCTTCACTTTCATAAAAACAGAACCACCATCACTCTCCTCCCTTCAATACTCCCTCTGCCGAACACCACCAGTAAACCACATAATTCTCCCTCTTCCATAAAAAACCACCGCCGACCTTCTTCGTCGCCAAAAGCAACACAGAACCTCAACCCACTTCATAAACCAATCTCAAAACCCTCCAAATCGAACACTCCTTCCTCAATCGTCACCGTCACAAAACTCAACCACAAATATTCAAACACTCAACCTTCCTCTTCCTCTTCTATCTTCTTCCATCACCGCCACAATCTCTTAACCTTCGTATTTCTTCAAACCCAAATCGCATCACACAATCCAAAAAAGAGGAGATGAATCAGAAAGATTGAGAAGAGGAGAGAGAGATTGAAATCAAACCAAAACTCACAAAGAATCATAAACACTAACCTGGACCCAAAACAGAACTAAATCGGACGTGAATCACATGAACCAGATCGAAAAAATAGGATCAGAGAAGGTTGAACATGGAAAGGATTCGCTTCGCTTTGATTCTTTTCAGTTTGTTCTGTTTGCGGAGAAAACGGATCGCAGGAGAGGATACAAGAAGTGATGAAGTTTGGAAATCTGAGCATCCTCATTTTGTTTACACCGAGCCTTGTCTTTTTTTGAATGGATGTAATGAGTCAAAATATTGGATTAGGTATACTGGTAATGGTCTCCTTGGGCTTATAGCCCATTTTCTTTATTGGCAATCCACCGCATTTTATTTTGAGAGGTGATGGGTCATGGGCCCATATGACCCTCTCCGTTTAATTTATTTTGTTTTAAAAATTATTCCTTCCAAAATTTTTTAGTTTTAAAATCTTTGTTTCATTTTGATCTTATTGTTTAATCATTTTTTATTTTGGCCAATGACATAGAAAAAATCTTAACTTTGTGGGTTATTTCAAACCAATAAGTTTGATTAGTATGAGGCCATTTTATTTTTATTTTGTTAATCAATGAAAGTTAAATATCGAGATTATCGATTTACCGATATAAATCTTGATTGAATACGAGACCGAATTTATTTTTTATTTCAATCCCATTTTCATATTTGGGCCAATGATATCATAGAAATCTTGACTTGTTGATTATTTCAAAATGACTAAAAGTCTTGATATGTATGAGGCCCATTTCTTTATTTTTGTTGGTCCATGAGAGTTTAATTAAAAGATTATCGGTTTTACCGATTTAAAATCTTGATTTAGACTAGACCGACTTTATGTTTTATTTCGATCTCAGTTTTATTTTTGTTGGTCAATGAAAATCTAATATAGAGGTTTTCGATTTATCGATCTAAATCCTTAGTTAGATGAGACCGACTTTATTTCCGCTTTGAGCTCATTCTTCTTTATTTTAGGGCCAATGATCTCACAAAAATCATGCTTTGTTGATTTATCAAAATCAATAAATCTTTTGATTAGTATGAGGCCACCTTTTATTTATTTTTATTGGTCGATACCGATATAAGTCTTGATTAAATACGAGACTAACTTTATTTTTCACTTCGAGTCCATTTTCTTTTATTTGGGCCGACGATATCACAAAAATCACGACTTAGTTAATTTATTCAAAATCAATAAAAGTCTTGATAAATATGAGGTCGTCTTATTATATTTTTTAGCTCGTTGGTCAATGAAAGTCAAACATCAAGATTATCATTTTTCGATTAAATCATGATTAAGACGAGACCGACTTTATTTTCACTTCCTATTGCATTTATATTCATTTTCACGTTTCGATCAATGAATTCTTTCTGTTCACAAACGTATTTGTCAAGGCGATTAACCTTCATTGTTCCAAATCTGTAGTGAGTGATCATTGAGATCTCTTTCTATACTTTGGGATCGTGATAGGTTACCTTCGATAAATTAATGAGAGTTTGTGATCTAAGACGAGGTCTTTACCTTTTCTTTCCGTGTGGCACGATTGTATCGGAGAATGATCATCAATATCATTTCTCCATCGTGTCTTAACACAAAGATTGAATTGTGTTTCCTCCTATAGTGTGGTCTTCCTCATAGACCATGCTACGACGGTTTAGCACTACATTGGACCCGATTCACACGATCCAATAAGTTAATCATCAATCACTGACTTTACTTTCTGTCAATATTATCTTGATTTTATTTTCTATTAAATATTATCCTGATTATTATTCTTGTTCATATTATACTTGTTCATATTCATATTGTTCACTGTATATTCATACTTGACTCACTTGACCCTCCTTCCAAAGGAAAGTTTTTTTCACTTTGACTCCTAAGTCACAATCCTTTCCCATTTCACCTTGGCCTCATAAGAGCCATTTTCCTCATAGTTTAGTAATAGGATAGAGTTATCGTGAACTCTATGTGATTCTCACCATCATGAGAATTCACTTTTCCCTTTACTTAGACTTATAGAGTTATCGTGAACTCTATGTGATTCTCACCATCATGAGAATTCACTTTCCCCTTTATAACTTAGACTTAGAGAGTTATCGTGAACTCTAAAATGAGCTTACACTCATTTCCCTTTGGAACGTTGGCCATAGTCAATGGTTCTTTCACCCTTAGTTAGGTGAACTACGGTTTCTCTAATTCATTAGTCAGATACATAGGCACAAGACGCGATGTCTTGGCGAGCAAACTTAGTGTACATACCCTTAGGTCTTTACCTTAGTACAGATTTCCCTTAACAAGAAAACATAACATAACACAAACATTAACAAGAGGTTCCTGTAGAGTAATACAGATACTTAGGGTGCCAATATCTTCCCTTTGTATAACCAACCCCCGAACCTTAGATCTCCCCTCTTTAGGTTTTTTCGATCTTGAACCTTTCCTTTGGATAAATCAAAGTCGGTTGTAAAAGAAATATGATGCAAGTTGATTACTAGCTTGTTATCCGATTTTCACCGCAACACTTATCTAGCAGATGCTCAATTGTTCTCAAAGGAAAATACATTTCTCATAGTGATGAAAATTTTGATATTCCTTCCACTCCTTCTTATGTAACACAATTTCCTACTTCATTTAAAGAAGTTGACAGAGACGATGTGCATGCTATTCGTAACGATCATCAAGAAGGCATATGAGAAATTTAACATGTATTTTTCATTCATAATTTATTGTAAGTTATAATTTCTAAGGTTATTTACTAAAAAGTATTATTATTTGAAATTATAGGTGTTTAAAGTCAAGACACCAAGACAACAAAATACTATTATTTGATGTAATGACGTGTAAGTTGTAGGTTGTTTTGTGCCATTTTAGTTTTGATGTAATGCAATTTTTAGTTCTTAATGCATGTTGTCTTTGATGAAATATAATTTTTGGTCTGATATGATTCACAAATGGATGTGTTGTTGTTTCTGGTCTGATACGATTCAGTAAAATTCAAGTTTAAAAATTCGGAATTCTGTAAAATTACAAAATATATATTAAAAAAACAAATAATTTCACAACGGTTGTTTAATACAACTGTTGTTATAGGTAGAGCACTATCCAGAATAACACCAAAAAATGGCGTTGAGGGTATCGAACCCAGGACCTATAAATAATTTTACAACTGTTGTTTAAAACAACTGTGGTTATAGATAGCACACTTTCCAGTTTAATACATGGACAATAGACCGTGGTTGTAAACTACACACTTATAATCACACCTTACCTCACCATAGTTGGTCAACCGTGATGGTATCCTTTTTCCAATCATAGTGAAATTTCTTTTCCATAGTAATGCACTTGTCCAAGTTATATAGTCGTTAGTCAAATGTTAAGTTATGTTCATCATGCATAAATGGAAGTGCCAAAATATTATCTGATAAATAGTATTGTGAAAATGTCTAAGTAATACTACACATAATATACAAATAATATAAGAAATAATAATAAGATCCATATAGGTTCCCGACAGGCTATGTGTGCTACTTGCGATACCCAAATATAAACCTCACCATATGGGTTCACCATACCTATGAGGTTATCCATAATGACTAGTATCATCTACAGGTGTTGAGCGTCATCTAAACCATTTGGAGGCGGTGGAGGCGGCGACACGTCATCAGAAGGTACCCCAACATAAAAAAGGTTTAGCATGAGAAGATCCAACATGAGAAAGTCTAGCATGAGAATATCCGACATCATCTCCTCACATGATATATATCTAGAAATTGTTGTAATCCTCACGGTCAGTTGTTGAACTTCTTTCATTGAGTTAGGGTTTCTCATGTTAATGATCGTATGACATTTGTTTGGATTTGCCTCGATTCTTCATTTGGTTAGCATGAAACCCAAAAACTTTCCTTCATGCACCCTGAATGAACACTTATTTGGATTTAGTCGCATGTTGAACCTTCTTACTAACGACAATGTCTCATTTATATCATCATAATACTGCCATTTATTTGGTGTTTTAATCACCATGTCGTCAATGTAGACCTCAAGTTTCCGACCTATCTGATTGAAAAACATAGTGTCTATGGGCCTCTAGTAGGTTGCTTTGGCATTCTTTAAACTAAAAGGCATGATGTCGTAATATTAATTGCTCTGATTAATAATGAATCTTGTTTTTGGTGCATCGTTAGGGATTATCCTAATTTGTTTTTAACCAAAGTAGATATCCATGAAACTTAACATTTTGAAATTTGACGCAACATCGATGAGCATGTGAATTACAGGTAGTGGATAAGGATATTTCGATCATGCCTTGTTGAGATCCGTGAAATCCACACACATTCTTCATTTCCCAAGTTCTTCTTTACCATCACTTTGTTAGCCAACCACATTGGATACTTGATTTCCTGGATACCTCGTCTCAAAGACAATCGCCTTTCCAAGTGCAACATACAGAACAGTAAGTGCATCATACCCCCATGCCCAACCGACATGCTAAAGGAGAATAAATAGCCACCCGTACTTGACATCGATATATACATGATATTTATTCGCTAAAATATTACATCTTAAAAGATGTAGCATGTATACCCTAGTGATTGCCTCATACACTGATGCACTAGATCTTTATACCTTTCCCGCAACCAAGATAGGGGAAAGTGAGAACCCCTATTATACTTAAACTCCTCTATCACTTGCTCCTCAGTAACCCCCAACTCATGTACAATAGTCATATATGCAACATCCTGGCTAATGAGAGGAGCGGTGAAGAAAGTACCTGCCAGGCGAAGATGGAACGGATACGAGACATCATCCAGGGTAATTTTCATCGCTCACAAAAGACCATCAATAATTGACCGTTGAGCATGGTCAGCGAACAATCCACCTGTGAAAAGAGACCGCAATCATCAACAATCGCCTTGATCTCCTCTAACATCTCAACGTCTAAGAACTCCTTCAACTTTCCCCCATAGGTGGGCACCTTCAATGGCGGTCAGTCTTGTAACAAACAAATTGAAAAACATCAATTATTTTCAATATATGAATAATAAATAAAGTCACTTCATCGACATATCATACATATACCTCCCCCAGCTATAATATGAATGTCACATGATCGAAATATACAGTGAACACATAACAGTCACAGGGCCCACCAGGAAACCCTTAATCCATGTGTACAGACGACTCTGCTAAAGCTAGAGCAGTGACCTCTGTCTCAACCTGAGGAGTACCCTCCATATAATCCGTAGCATGTACCTTAGTAGCCGTCTACGGAGTAGACACCTCATAGTTGTATGTGGAGTAACCTCTGTAGTAGTAAGAGCCTCCGCCTTAGAAGGATGGGACACCCCTGTCATCTCAGAAGGATGTGTCACATCTGTCTCCGCCATCATCTGCATGTCATCCTGAACCGCTGTTTGAACATCGACTGGCTCATCATCGTCATCTCTCGTCCATCTAGAAGCAGATATAGATCACCTACGTCGGGTAGTGCGAGGTGCACAAAACTGAAACTGATCGGTCAGACGCCTCCTGAGAAAACCGGTCGGGGCTACTCTCTTCACCCGAAGATGCGAGTCCTCTACGCCACCTCGCTTTAGCCCTTGAAGCAGCAGCTTCAGCTCTATCATGCTGCCGAGAAGCAATCGTGTAATATGTTCCTCTGGTCTTCACTGAAAAAATAAAACAAAATCACTTAACCTATCAAATTTTTTGAAAAAACTAATAAAAACATACAAGTTTCTGGATTTTTCAAAAAGTCCGGTAAAAATTCGTAAACAATGCATATATTTTTCCGTTTTTTTTTTGGAAAAATCGATAAAAATGCATATATTTTTTCGAATTTAAAAAAAAAAAACTAATAATGATGTATACATTTTTACCGGGTTTTCAAAAATACTGAAAAATGTATCCATTTTTACTAGTTTTTCAAAAAAATAAAAAAAAAAAGTATGTTTTTTTATCATATTTAAAAGAAACAGTAAAAATACATGAAAAACATGCGGGTTTATTGGATTTTCCACAAAAGTGGTAAAAACATATGATGTGGGTATAAGTAGGGGTGACAAGAAGATTTCTCCAATTCTGGACTATCATAAATTATGAATTTTCTCCAAAAATGGGCAAGCGATGATGTTGAACTTAAAACCATTTCTTCATTAATGGTATTGATCCTGAAAGGTCACCACCATTTATGACATGTAAAGAGTTGGTTGTAATGTTGCAGGAGTTGGTTGTTAAAACGAGAAATGGAGCTAGCAACTTCAAGATAATCATACACCGTATCAAACTGGTTGAATCACTCCCAAAACAATTAATACACAAGTTTCAAATTGGTTGAATCACTCCCAAAGTAATTAATACTCACAGTTTCAAATGGTTAGCACGTTTACATCACTAATTATGTCAAACGTATCGTATCTATCTCTTGTAGGCCAGTTGGAAGGAAGAAAAAAAATACATAACACAAACTTTTTCAAAAACTCTATGTTATATAAAGGACAACCTCTTATACAACTATATCATATCATATCATATCAAACAGCATCAATAATTTACAACAATGATATCAATAATATTTGCACTTTTTTTCTTCTTATGCATAACCTTCCAAATTCATCGTCGAAAACTTTGCAAGTATCCAGTTTTTATAGATTATCCTTTTTTAGGCATGCTACCACCTGTCCTTTGGAACTTGTGGAGAATTCATGACTTCATAACTGAGGCTTTGAAACAACAGCATAGGAGCACTTGTGAGTTCATGGGACCTTGGTTTACCAACATGAACTATTTGGTCACTAGTGATCCCATCAACGTGCATCACATGATGAGCAAGTGTTTTGATAACTACGTGAAGGGCGATGAGTTTCACGAGATTTTTGAAGCATTTGGAGATGGAATATTTGCCAGTGATTCGGAGGCATGGAAATACAATAGGTCTCTTTTTCATTCAATTTTCAAACAAAAGGATTTTGAACTTTTTCAAGAAAAAATTATTCAAAACAAGATGGAGAGAAGCTTGATTCCTTTGTTGGATCATGTTCAACAACTAGGGTTGGTGGTGGATTTACAAGATGTATTCAACCGCTTCACATTCGACAACATTTGTTCCATAGTTCTTGGATGCGATCCGAATTGTCTTTCCATTGAGTTTCCTAATGTTGCTTGTGAGAAGGCTTTTAACCAAATTGAAGAGTGCATATTCTATAGACATAAAGTGCCTAAAATTATTTGGAAGTTGCAAAAAAGGCTTCAAATTGGTGAAGAGAGAAATATGACCAATGCATGCAAAACCTTTGATGAATTTATATATGCAAATATAGAATCCAAAAGAGAGGAGCTAAGAAAAAGTAGCAAAAATATTGAAATGGTTGATTTGCTAACAACTTTGATGAAAGAAGATAATGGATCGCAAGTCGTGGTACACGATGACAAGTTTCTAAGAGATGCTGCTTTCAATCTCTTTGTAGCCGGGAGAGATACAATAACTTCAGCACTTACCTGGCTCTTTTATCTTATTTCTACACATCCTTTAGTAGAAACTAAGATTCTTGAAGAGATTAAAGAAATTTTTGGGGGTATTAATATTGGAAAAAAGATAGGAGTTGATGAGGTGAAAAAACTAGTTTATCTTCATGGTGCTATATGTGAGGCTCTAAGGCTTTTTCCTCCCATACCTTTTGAGAGAAAGCAAGCAATGAAAGGTGATATACTTCCAAGTGGCCACATTGTTAACCCTAATACAATGATATTGGTTTCTTTGTATTCAATGGGGAGATTTGAAGATGTATGGGGAAAAGATTGCTTGGAGTTCAAGCCAGAGAGATGGATATCTGAGAGAGGAGGAATTGTTCATGCACCATCATACAAGTTTATGAGTTTCAATGCTGGACCTAGGACTTGTTTGGGAAAAGACTCTTCCTTCATTCAAATTAAGATGGTAGCAATTTCAATTTTATGCAACTACCGGGTTTTGATAGAGGAAAATCATATTCCTTCGTTGAGTCATTCTATCGTACTTTTTATGAAGAATGGTTTGAAGGTTCGGATTGAGAAAAGATAAGTTTGATGGAAGAGATCAGTTTCACCTATAATAACTATTAGTAATTGTATCAAAAACAAGTGTTTGTATTTAAAACTTTATTAATATGTATATTATTGTCAGTTGTGTTGGATTGTAATAGTGATATTTAATAAATTATAATAATTTTTCTTGTTTGTAATTTTTATATTCTTTGATCAATGCCCCAATTATTACCACTCGAATCAAAGGAAAATCTTTGAAATTATGTGTTTGCAATTGGCATTAATGACATGATTGGAAATTTGTTAGGACAGATAGATGTAAATGGCTATGAAAGAGTCATAAATTATTTGAGTAAAACCTAGTATATGAAAAAACAATGTATAATGTTTTAGAAAAACTCTATTTTGCCTTGTATAATTCTTGTGTTAAGTTAAAGGATTATATTAAGTCTTTAAAGATAGTTTTAACAACTCATTTTTGTTGAAGTTATAAAATTTAGGATTAAATAAGTTTATAGTCTCTTTAAGTATCTTAAATTTTACTTTTAGTCTTTCAAAATTCTTTCTTCAAAAATAGGTCTTTTAATATTTTTTTTCTCCATACTTTGGTTCCTCCTAGTAATATCTGTAAATAGAAATTGATGTAGCATGACACGTGACAGTGACAATGCCAATGCCAATGCCAATGCCAATGTGACAACGATATTGACATGGATCCGACATGACATTTTGTTACAATTTTATATTATTTAAAGTTATAACGATGAAGATTTCGTCGCTAATATGAACTTCATAAAAAAACTCAGAAACCATAACTAATTTTTAGTTAATCCGTAGTTAATCTCTAACTAATTCAAACACATCATTTTTAGGAACTAGATTTTGTTTTTTTTGCATAATTTTTTTGCAAGAAATTTTATCACATTATAAGGGTCTCTATCACAAAAATTTAATTTCTTTTTACTTGAGATGAATTAAATATGAAATTTTTAAGTGTTGATTTTCTATAAAACGAAAACACGCAAACATTTTCATCTGATTAAATTTTCACCTAATCTTCTATAGGATTTTATGTCATAATACATAAGAACGATCTGCAATTTTTCATGGCATTTTGAATAAATGTCTATTTATTTTGATTTTTCCAATAGAAACACATATAAATGTGTTTTTTTTTTCAAAAGATAAAATGAGTAATTTAACCCTATTGGTTGTAAAAAGACTGAAATACTTTAATTTTTTTATTTATTTTAGTGTATCAAATTATAAGGATCTCTCCCACAATTTTTTTTTGAATGTGATGAATTAGGTAAAAAAAATTAAGAGTCAATTTTTCATGACACAAAAACAACGTAGCATAATGAATGATTGAATTTTGAGCTAAAGTTTTTCAAATAATTACATAATAAAACATAAAAATTATTTGCAATATTTCATTACATTCCAAATAAGTTTCGATTTATTTTTATATGTTTTTATCGAAACACATATGTATTTCGATCAAAAAATTAAAATAAATCAAGACGTATACAGAATGTAATGAAAACTTGCAAATTCTTATATATATATATATATATATATATATATATATATATATATATATATATATATATATAATGAAATAAGTCCCTACAAAATAATAGCTCAAAATTTAATGATATTCTAATTTTTTGCTTGTTTCCGGTTCATAGAAAATCGACTCTTCAAAAATTTATATTTAAATCATATCAAATAAAAAAAATTTAAATTTTTGTGAGAGAGATCTTTATAATATGATAAATGTTCTTGAAAAAAATCATGAAAAATTATGAATCATAGGTCATAAGAATAATGTGTTTGAATTAGTTACAGATTAGTTGCGGATTAACTATAAATTAACTATAGTTTATGGTTTTTTTTAATGATTTGCATGTTAGCGACGAATATAGAGACGAAATCTCCATCCCTATAAATTTAATCAATATAATTAATATAAAATGCTGACAAAATGTCACGGGACATCTATATCAGCATCGTTGTCACGCAGACATTGTCACTTGTTATGTCGCCCCAGATCTTCTGTTAATAGACATTTGCTGGAAGAACCAAAAGTCTGAATAAAAAATATTAGGAGGATCATTTTGTGAAAAAAAAGTTAAGGACTAAGAGTGAAATCTAAGATATTTAGAAGATTTACAAACATATTTAACTCTAAAATCTAAGTTGTTGAAGTTTATTTTACATAGTAGAGATAATGGACTTTGCCCTTAATTAGAACAATATTCATTGGTAAAAATATGGTTAAGTAGACATATCCAATAGATATTAATTTGTTATCTTCAACTCTCCATTATGCCAAAATTAATAAACAAGTTGAAGTAATCAATAAAACACTAATACACTTAATTAAGAGAACTTCAACCACATGCCTTGAAACTGACATGGGCCACTGAACCAAGTATTGCAAGCTTATAAAAAAAACTCACCAAAAAAAAAGCTATAGGAACCACACCTTTTTAGTTAATCTTTGGACAAGATGTTGTGTTTTCGTTGAATCACTACTATAAAAAGAAAATTTTATCATGTTTAGGAAAAGGATTTCACTATGGATGATACGGATGGTGGCTCGTGATAAGAAATGATGTGATAGTATGTACTCTTGGGAATGGTTCATAATCCTCCTACTTGACTTGAAAGGCCATATGCTTTCATTTCAAATTTGCAAAAGGAAAAGGTCGATTATTAATTTTTTAATTTTTGATCATATACATTAGTTTCTTATTTGTCTATAATTTGTTTGTTGGTATTGTATTAAAAGAGTTGGAGCAACGCTTTTGTGTGAAGCATTTGTATGGGAATTAGAAAAAGAAATACCCAAAGATGAAGTTGGTGGAGTGCAGCAAGGGCTTTAATTGTTCCAGTATGGGAGAGGACAATGTTACGGATAAAATGTTTGAATGAAGTTGTCTGGTAGAAAATGAAGGAGGTTCTTACACATATTGGAGTTGGTCACACTTTTAAGACCTATTAAAAAGGTGACCTACATGTAAACAATATGTGTGATGCATTTAACAGGGAAATATTAGAATATAAGGACAAACCAATAATCACCTTGTTAAAAAGGATTAAACTTTACCTAACTAAAATGATAACTAATCATAACGAACTAATGAATAAGTATGTTAGATATATTTTCCCTAGAATCCAATTAGTACTTGAAAAGAACAAGAAATTTGTAGAAGGTTGGACTACTAAATGACATGGTGATGATGATTTGGCCATCTTTGGTGTGGTCAAGGGAATTGAAACCTTTCTGTCAATCTCAATGATGAAACATGTGCTTATAGGAAATGAGACTTATTTGTGATGCCTTGCAGCCATGTCATAACACGTATATGAAATAACAAGAAAAACCAGAATATTATATATTTGAGTATTATAGGTCTATTACATCACATTAATTACTACATTTTAACTATCAAAACTATAGTTATGATAGTGCTTACGTTCTGTTATTGTGTTCATGAAATCTACTTTTTAACACACTTATTCACACACCATCTACCCTACAAATGGACTTCAAATATGGCCTTTAGATGGTCAATTAGGAGTCAGACCCCATTGTTGTATTGAACTAGTCCTAAGAAACAACCATTAGATGCACATTCCAGCACTGAAGCCGAGTATTGTGTTCTTGCTCACACCACGTCTGAACTACTGTTGATGGAATCACTACTTGTTGAGCAGTCGGTTTTCTACATTCCTTCTACACTCTTGTGTGATAACTTGAGTGTTGTGCTACTTTCTCATAACCCAATGCTCTATGCTAGAACCAAACACATTGAATTGAACATCCATTTTGTTCGTGAATGAGTTATTGCCAAGAAACTGAAGATTCAACATGTCCCTAGTAATGTTCAAGTTACATACAAACTAACCAAGTACCAATAACATTTCCCTAGTAATGTTCAAGTTACATACAAACTAACCAAGCCCATTGGTACTGCAAGTTTTCAAGATATGCGGATCAAACTCAAAATCGTCTCATATAAGCCTCCTTGAACTTGTGAGAGAGTAATAGAAGAAATATATGTGTTGCACATGAGAATGCCATTTTTATGTGAGAACATGAGAATGAATCTGAACCATTAGATTTTAAAATAAATGGTGGAGATTATGTGTCAGTTTTTTTCTCTCTCCTCCATCATTTATTTTAATAATGGAGGAGAGAGAAAAACAAAAATCACACATAATCTCTACCATTTATTTTAGGGTTAAATAAGTTTTAAGTCCCTATAAATATAGCGATTTTCAGTTTTAATCCCTCTAAAATTTTTCATTAAGAACTGGTCCTTATAAAATTTTCCGTCTCAATTATGAGTCCCTGACGTCAAATGGGACTAACAGAAGCTGGCGTGTCAACTTTAGTGGATTAAATAATTAATTTATTTTGGATTTTCACTTTCTCTCTCTTCACTCTCACTTTCTGAAATAACACTTTTTTTTATTTTCACTTTCTCTCTCTTCACTCTCACAAAACCAACACCATCAGCCACTTCCTCCTCCACGGCTTTTGCCGCCGACTTCAACATCAACTTGATCTATTCCCTTACTCTCTTCATCTTCCAAAACATCCAAATAATGTTATGAAAAGAATCCACAAATAATGGAGGAGATTATTTTAATACATCAATTATTTTAAAACAGATGCACAAAGAATCAATTTGAGATCCATTGAAGTATGTATGAAGTTTTGTTTCACGTCCAAAAGAGTGTAGAAAATTTACTGCCATGGATTTGTATATTATCTTGAGGTAATAGGTTACTTAAGTCAACATTCTTTTGCATCTATAACGTCTTATTTTACCATTACAGAGGAAGGATTAAGCAAAGGTTGGGACTTTATCATGGTGTTATGCCTATATACATGCAATTTTCTAATGATTCAGAGTAGACCTTTGCTAGAGCCCTCAAGCTACTATTGGTGAGTGATATCTCGATCAATTGCACACATCATCCTTTCTCTTTTATGAATATTCTTTTAAATGTTGCTGAAAGACTTCATGCTGCAGTGTAAAGGTCATTTACAAGAGGGACAATATGTTACTCGTGTTCAAAGCGGAGCACAACCAATCTGGTGTAACGAATCCATTCATCACATACAGAAGATATTATGTATATGTTGAATAATATTCAGGACTTCAAGCTTTTGAAATAATGGCAATAGTTGCTGTTGGTACCATCTTTCTCATCGCACTCCTCGGTGGCTTTCTATCAGATTCTTTTCTTGGCACCTTTTCCACCATCCTTATCTTTGCCCTTATAGAACTTTCTGTAAGTTAAATACTAGCACTACGTACCAATTACTACTTTATTCATTTGTGCTTAAATATTAATTATACATGCATATGCACCTTTTCCACCATCCTTTTTGTAAGTGATCTATACAGAAGCTCATTTTCCTCAACTCAAACCACCGCCGTGTGATAAGAATTCGGTATGCACACAAGCAAAGGGCTTCGACACCTTGATATTCTATATAGCAATATACATGGTGGCATTAGGAAATGGTTGTGTTAAGCCAAGCATGATTTCTCATGGAGCTAACCAATTCAATCCTCAATCCAGGAAGCTCTCCACTTACTTCAATGTAATCTATTTTGCATTCTCATTCGGTGAGCTTATTGCTCTAACACTTCTTATATGGGTTCAAACTCATTCCGGTATGGACGTCGGCTTTGCCGTATCCGCCACCGTCATGGCAATGGCTTTCATATTCTTCATATCCGGGACTCTATATTATAGAAACAAACCTCCACAACCCACCGTCTTCCTCCCCATTCTTCAAGTATGTATGATAGATCATCATTTTATATATAATTTGTTATATATGATTCTGTACAACTATGAATGATCCTTATATGATATATGATCTGTTAACTTAGAGTACTACAAATTCCTATGTTGTTTTACTTTGGGGGAATTGTTGGCACCTATGAGTGCATTTAGTAAATTTCTTAAATCACATGTTTATGTTATCCTTTTTGTAAGTGATCTATACAGAAGTTATTCTATCAAATAATTTAGTTGGTGCCTTATTTTGTTCTTCCTAAGTGATCTTATGCAGGATTCTTTGCCAGTTCACAATACTGTAGGAGTGACTTTGGTATGCTGCTAACAATTCAGATTTTCATTGGTTGATTGTTCAAGATATTAAGAAGACATCATAATTGGAAATCCAAGCAACATATTTAACTCATTATTTATCAATGGAACTTACAAATGAGAAAGAAGGAAGGTTTCTTGGAACTCATTATTTCGTTAAGAGATTATGGTTAAAAGGAATTAAAGTAGAGAGGAGAGAGAAAGTGAAAATCAACTTTGTTTAAGAAAGGGATTGGAGGATGAGAAGTTGATGAGACAGACACGTCAACTTTGTGAGAGTGAAGAGAGAGAAAGTGAAAATTAATTATTTAATCCACTAAAGCGGACAAGTCAGCTTCTGTTAGTCCAATTTAACGGCAGGGACTCATAATTGAGACGGAAAATTTTATAGGGATCAATTCTTAATGAAAAATTTTAGAGGGATCAAAATTGAAAATCGCTATATTTATAGGGACTTAAAACTTATTTAACCCTTTATTTTAAAATCTAATATTTCGTATTCATTCTCACGTTCTCACATAAAAATTAAATTCTCGTAGAATATGGACCCTATATATATATATATATATATATATGATAAAATAAAGGCTTAATTGCAATTTTGGTCCCCCTATTTTGGTTTTTTCACGGTTTTAGTCCCCCTATTTTGTTTTTAAACAGTTTTGGTTCCCCATCCCAATTTTGACCCAACTGTTCATGTACGGTCGTGTACTGTTCATGTACGGTCATGCACTGTTCATGTACGAACAAAATGAACAGTACACTACCGTACATGAACAGTTGGGTCAAAATTGGGATGGGGGACCAAAACTGCTTAAAAACAAAATAGGGGGACTAAAACCGTGAAAAAACCAAAATAGGGGGACCAAAATTGCAATTAAGCCTAAAATAAAAGAATCATGCAAATAGAATGCAGGAGTTCACGCACATCCGCATCACCTTGCAAACCTTATATAAAGAAGTGTAACCGTAAAAGTTAACCATTCAAGCAAAATGCTTAATTTGATTTAAAAATTCTATTACATAAACATTAATAAACTGGTTTAATATTGCGTAGCCATCAAATCAATCTAATGGCTGATTTTTTTTTCTGAAGGCTATAATAGATTAATCAAAAACTGCACAAGGGGTGCAGGAACCCTACAAACTCAACACTAAGTCCCTTTACAACATATCATAGGGACTGTGTACCAATCATAGAATGGCACACACTTAGACTTCCTATTCTGAAAGTACCCTTTCCAGCTAAAATATTTGACAGTGTTTAAGATATCCGCAACAGGTAAACTATAAGAGTCGAAAATCCTACGGTATCTACCGTACCATATACACCAAACAGCTGTGCTCCATATGAGAAAACCAATAGAGCTGCCGGAATCTTTCTTAGTGTCTTCATAGTAAGTGAGAGCATGCTCCTTCCAGTTGGATTGGCCTCTTCTTCCTTTCCCCAACCTCGAATCCAAACCTCTCTAAACCTTAACCGATTTAGGACAATCAAATAACACATGATGAAGAGTTTCAGTTTGGCTTACACACTCCGAACACGCCAAATCCCCGACTACTACGTCAACGTTTCTTCTCACCAGCTGATCCTTGGACGACATCTTATTCCTTGCCAGTCTCCACACAAAGATTTTAACCTTCAGCAGTAACAACGAATGCCACACGAGTTTCATAATCGACGAGGCTTCTTCCTCTTCCACCGTTGTTTCTCTAGGCTTCCACAAAAGATTATAACCGGATTTGACAGAAAAACCAATAACCCCCTCTACATCACCCAACAAATCAGGCTCCCAGCTGTAGACGTCTGCTGCTCTATTAAGAATGTTAGCTTCCAACAAGTCCATCAAATCTTCCTTCTCCCTCTCCATAACCGAACCTGTAGAAAAATCAGATAGAGGGACATTCCAATACCAAACACCCCCATGCCAATGGCCACACTTAGAAACAGATCCGTTAGGTTCTACTGCATACTGATACAAGTTAGGAAAAATAAATTTAAGAGGAGTGTTCACCGCCCATACAGAATGCCAAAACAAGGTATCTTCACTGTTACCGATGGCACTAACCACACTCGACAGAAAAACATCAGTACCCGTTTCACTATCGTAACTAATATTCTTTAAGTCTCTCCACCATATTGACGCAAACCTGTTGGCTTCCCCACCGTCAAAACTGTTAACATTCAGAGCTAGGTTACCGTATTTAATTCCCAGAAGTTTCTTCCAAGCACTCTCCTTAGGGTCTAACATCCTCCACTTCCACTTTAACAACAAAGCCCTATTAAAACTACTCAAGTCCTTTACCCCCAGACCACCTTTTTCAAACGGCCGACAAATCGTTTGCCACTCAACCCAATGGATTTTCTTCTTCAACTCGTTACCTCCCCACAGAAATTTACTTTGAATGCCTTGCAGAGCCTTTAACACTCCCGCCGGTACTTTATAAAACGAAAAAGCATAAAGAGGCAAAGCACTAATTACTAATTTAATGAGTACAAGCCTACCTCCCATTGACAGATGTCTTGCCTTCCAATCAGCCAACCTAAGCCTCACTTTTTCTAACAAGTCCTTCCAAACATAGTGTCTTCTAGGGCTCTCGCCTATACTAACTCCAAGGAAAACAAAAGGCAACTTCATAGAATCACAGTTTAGGAAAACTGCAGCCAACTTCAGGAACTCGTTGCTGACATTAATCCCTCCTAATTTACTTTTGCAGAAGTTCACCTTCAGCCCAGAAACCATCTCAAACCCTCTTAGAATTGCCTTGAAACTCCAAAGATGATCCTGCTCCACCTCACCAAAGAACAAAGTATCGTCTGCGAAATGAGTTACACTGAAACTCACATCTTCACCAACTGAGAACCCTTTGTACAAACCAAGAGCTTCATCCTTTCTCACTAAACTTGTTAACACTTCCATGACAAGCAAAAATAGGAAAGGGGAAAGAGGGTCCCCTTGCCTCAGACCTTTGTGGACCTTGAAGTCTCTTGTAGCACTGCCATTGACCAAAACTGACATAGTACCGTCACACACCAAAGAACGAAACCACTTCAACCAATTTTCCCCAAAGTTCATTTTAGCAAGCAAGTCAAAGAGGAACTTCCAAGAGAGACAATCATAGGCACGTTTGAAGTCGATTTTCAGCAGCAAGCAATTCCTTCTTCTTCTTTTGGCTAAGTCAATGATCTCATTGGCTAACAAAACACCATCGAAGATGCATCTTCCTGGCAAAAAGGCAGTCTGATCAGTAGATACTAGAGATCCAATAACTTTCCTCAGTCTCGTAGCAAGGATTTTGGACAAGATCTTCTGGTAACACGACACAAGGCATATAGGTTTGTAGTGCGAGAGGAGTTGAGGATTACTAGACTTCGCGACTAAGGTTAAGAAGGAAGCCTTAGCAGCTTTAGTCAAAGAAGGATTGCTATGAAATTCTCTCACGAAAAGGATGACATCCCTTTTAACGATCTCCCAGCACCCTTGGAAGAAGGCAAAAGTAAAACCATCAGGGCCTGGGCTCTTATCCCCACCACAGTTCCAGACTGCATCTCTAATTTCCTCTTCCAAGAAATCACCCTCTAAGCTCCTTTTATCGTCTTCAGATAAGCGAGAAAGTTGAATATCATCCAAAGAAGGTCTATTAAGATTTTCCTCTTTAAAATTATCTTCGTAGAACCTACTAACCTCCCTCTTGACACTGACTACATCTTCAACCACACTAGATTCTGTCTTCACAAACCAAATACCGTTTCTTCTCCTCCTCCTTTTGACAGCATTATGGAAGAATCTAGTATTTCTATCGCCATCCTTCAGCCACGCTTCTTTAGCCTTGACTCTCATAGATTCCTCTTTCAACTTGAGTTTACTCCACACCTCATCACTCGCCTTGATTCTAGCTTCCACCATATCTTCGAATCTTTCAAAACCAAGTCTGCTCGCTTCGTGATCTAACATGTTTAGGTCGTTAATTGCGTCTTCGACCTTTGCGTCCACCCAGCCATAAACATCCTTACTCCAAAGTTTCAACCTTTCTTTCAAGTTATTCAATTTAGTTTTAAGTATGAAGTCACCCCTGCCATTGACCACCGTAGAGTCCCAGCTTTCTCTAACCACCCTTACAAAATCCAGATGATTCAACCAAGAGTTAACAAACCTGAAAGGTTTGGGCCCCCAGTTTGCCACGTTACACTTCAGCCATATTGCACAATGGTCTGATATCTCCCTTCTGCCAATTCTTTGACCTAAAACTTTCCACTCCTCTATTACCCCTTCTGATAGCAAGAACCTATCAATTCTACTCATTGAAGTTCCATCCCTGTTGTACCAAGTGAACAAACCTCCCTCACATGGCACATCCACACAATCTAACTCTTTTATGAAATTTCTGAACTCCTCCATCTCCTTGTTCCTCACCTGGCTCACTGTACTCTTTCTCTCCTCCTTGAATGCTACAGCATTGAAGTCGCCTCCAATAACCCATTCTCCCCTATTAAACCTGTTTTTAATCTTCACCAGATCCGTCCACATCAACCTCTTTTTACTCAGCATGCAAGGTGAGTAAACACTCACTAAGAACACCTCCATACCCTTCCAAATTCCGCTCACCCCTAAGAATCCATCCTTCTTGAAACTACAAATGAGATCCAAAGAATCTTTCCTCCACATTGTTAACAAGCCACCAGCACTGCCTACTGCTTCAACAACAGACCATTCCACCTCCTGATTCCCCCACAATGAATAAACCAAATTACAATCAACGACTGATTTCTTAGTTTCTTGAAGAAAGCAAACATCAACCTTCCCCGCTTGAATCGAATAAGCAACTCTCTTTCTTTTAACAAAGTTGCCGCACCCTCTCATATTTAAGGACATTATAATCATAATGCACCTTTAGAAACCTCCCTAAAATGCTTCCCCTCTTCGTCCCTTTTCTCCATCCGTCTAATCTCTTTCTCCATCTTTTTGCCGTCAACACCTTTTACACCCAATGATACCACAATCTCTCTAACTTTGTTTGTAACCTTGCTTTCTAAATTGTCCCAAAATCTGCTATTTCCTACTAAGACTTTTGAATCAGTGACTGAGTGACAACGACTAACCTGGTCCATCGCCTCGATGCCATTAACAGCCCCCTTCACCTTAAAAACTTCTTCTTCATGGAATTCCTCTGAGATTTCATCTTCTTCTGCTTGAAAATTAGGATCAGGTTTCTTAACTTTCTTCTTCTTCTTGGTAGTTCTGCACTTGAGCGGATTGAGGACCCCGCTCTTACTCCTCTTCCCCTTTGATTCCATTCTCACTTTAGGGTCTAAGTTGGAAAAGCTAAACCCTTGATTTCCTTCTGAAACTTCAATTCCACCCACCAGCCCAATACCATCCAAATTAGTCCATTGGGCCTTGTCCTCCAAGCGGGCCTTCTCCAACCCAACAGAACTCTCCTTACTCCTAGAGCAAAAAAAATTATTGTCCGATTCGCTACCCTCCTTTGACTTCTCTTCTGCCCCTACTTTATTGCGCAACACTTTTCTACTTTTCTTCTGACACCTTCCTTCAGTCACATCAGCTTTTGAAGGATTAACCTCTAACCCCACCCCTTTCACGCTTTTAACACTTTCTGACAGATTGGGAGTATCACCTAGAGGCTCTTGAGATCCTTTAAGGTAATCACATCCACTCATAGGTCTGCCCTTAGGACTGCATGTAGGGGACACGTGGATGACACTAAGAACAATCTCATCATCTTCTCCGGCCTTCACCTCTTCCTCGCCGGAGCTCCACCAATTAACACTGCACTTCAGGCTAGACTCAACGTCGTCATCCTCAGAAACGCTGCTCTGCTTTTTTACGATTGTTTTACAAAGCGTTCCTTTCGTCTCTTCGATAACCCTTATCCTAAAGACCTCATTGTTAATAGCGACGTTGAAAATCTCATTGATAGTCATACCACACCTCGTCCTGATCATCACACTTGCCACATCCATTTTAGAAAACCCCAAGGAATCCTCTTCGCAGCAAACATAGGTTCCCACCTTAGAGGTTAAGAACTCAAAAAACGGTATGGACCACGCATGACAAGGGATGCCAAATATCCTAACCCACGTAATTCTTTATGGGTCCAAGTCACCTGGACACCATCTCCTTATCTCATCAAACCACTGATCTAACCAAACCTTAGCGCTCTTACAAAGTTCTTCGATTTCACCTTCGTCATCCTCTTCTAAGAGGCAAAAGTTCGCCCCAAGAGGAGTAACCTTAACCCCGAAATAACCCTCTGAGTCAAAACATCTTTGAATATTGTACGATATACCTGGAGTTAACACCCTCCCAACATAAGCCTTATGAAACCTACTCAATACATCCTCGCCTACTTCGTAAGTTAGATCCCATTTTCGCTTCCCCTGCTCCTCACCCCTCACTGCCTCAGCAAAGGAGCGACTACCATAAACAGAGTGGTTCTGGTTACACTTACCTCCCCCCTTAGCTCCTTGGTCAACAGGTTCCTTGTTCTTAGGAAAACTCGGATTATCCCTCTGGCCATTGTAAGACTTAAAGCGGTTCTGGTCTTTCACAAATCTAGGCAAGTTCGCGTAAAGTTTTCTTCCATCAATGAAAATGTTATCCAGCTTCAGACTCAAACTCCTAGCATCTTTAACGTCGAAGAATCTGACGAAACCATATCTCCTACCTTGTTTGTTGCGCTTAGAAGGAATGAAAACTTCGTCAACTTCACCATGTTTAGAAAAAACCTCGTATAAATCTTTCGCTCTCTTATTTTCAGGAAACTCTGTTATGAAGTAAGTAGTAGACTCTCTTTGATCCCTTTTTTTACCCCTCCCTGCATCGTCCCAAGATCTCGCTTCCCGCCACTTGTACCTCACCTTGCTCCAACCTTCATTCATCTTGAAGGTCTCGCTTAATGTCGTTGAATTCGACAATGAACCTCTAGGGCCAAGACCCCTTGCCCTAAGGCAAGGAGTTTAAGCCAAAGACTGTTGCAGTTCACAGCAGAATCGAACAGACAAGAGACCAAACTAAAATATGTTATATTGAATCATTTTGCAGAAGAAGAGAAAAACTTGAATTATCTTGAAATCCTTGGCGGATGGAGTTCATCAAATGGGCACCATCAGAATTAACTTACTTAATTCATCATCAAGCGAAATGCTATAATTTTCAAAGAAGATAGCTGTCCTACAAGGGATATTAAATTCAACATTAATTTCCTGGTGCAGCATATAAGCGGTAGTCATAATGGCTATATTGAGGATCCGGATCTGTGAGTCAGTAACAGCCTAAAAGACAAACACCTCAACCAACGGTTCCGAAGCCCCAACAAAAAACATGCTTGCTATGAAGAAACATGCAGAACTATGCTGAAATCATTTTCATTTCAAAGGCATCGCCATCACTTACTATAGTAATATAAATGAAACAACCAATCAAAATACTAATCTTACTACACTTTATTTAAATAAACATATTCATAACTTTAGATAGATACAATTATTTAATTATTTGATTGAAACATACAATACACCATAGTTTTCACATATTTCCATTACATCCAAATTTTTTAAAATTTCAAGATATAGCTTCACAAAACTAAATCCCCCTTTTAGTTATCCTAACCTTAAGTCCATGTTTCATGAGAAGTACAATTGAAAGGTTAGGGGTAACACAACTACCTTCCACAACATGAACACAATAGTTCCACAAAATAGAAGCAGCCACCATCTTAATTTGAATGAAAGCCAAATCTTTTCCCAAACAAGTCCTAGGTCCAGCATTAAAGCTAAAGAACTTATAAGATGGTTCATAAACAATACCTCCTCTCTCAGAAATCCACCTTTCTGGCTTGAACTCCAAGCAATCTTCTCCCCAAATATCTTCAATCCTTCCCATTGCATACACAGAAAACAATACCATTGTTTTTGGATAAACACGATGACCACTTGGAAGTATATCAGATTTAATCGTTTCCTTTCTCTCAAAAGGTACCGGCGGAAAAAGCCTTAACGCCTCACATATAGCACCATGAAGATAAACAAGCTTTTTCGTCTCGTCAACACTTAAAACCCAAGGCTTCTCTTTGTGTCCAAAATTTTCTTTTATCTCTTCGAGAATCTTTGCATCCACTAAAGGGTGTGTAGCGACGAGATAAAAGAACCATGTAAGCGCTGAAGTTATAGTATCTCTTCCCGCTACAAAGAGATTGAATACAACATCTCTAAGAAACTTGTCACCACGAAATTCACTTTCACTATCCTTTGATTTTTCTTCTTCTATAATCATCATCGTTAGAAAATCAATATGACAAGCTTCATCATTAGTTTCAACGTTGTATTCATTTGTGTTGAAATTTTTTCTAACCTCTTCACGCTTTGATGCTATACATGAAAATAGAAATTTATCGAATATTTTGCACGCCTCGATCATTTTTTTCTCTTCGCCTATTTGAAGCCATCTTTTCAACTTCCAAATATAACGTGGCATAGTGTGTCTATAGAAGATGGATTCTTCGGCTTGGTTAAAAGCCTTCTCATACGCAACATCAGGAAAATCACTTGAAAGACAATTCGGATCATGTCCGAGAACTATTAAACATATATTGTCAAACGTGAAACGATTGAAGACGTCTTGTAAATCGACCACGGACCCTTTTTGTTGTTGAACATGATTCAATACAGGAATCAATGATGTTTCAACTTTGTTGTTAATGATTTTCTCTTGAAAAGTTTCAAAGCTTTTTTGTTTAAAGAGATGTTGGACGAGGTTTCTATTATATTTCCATTTATGTGAGTCGGTAGTGAAAATTCCTTCACCAAAAGGTTGAAACATTTCACGAAACAAATCACCTTTCACAAAGTTGTCGAATCTCTTGCTCATAATGTGGTGAACATTCATTGGATCAGTTGTGATTATTCCCTTCATGTTGGTAAACCAAGGTCCTATGAACTCCATTGTGCCACCTTTTGATTTCAACACTTGTGTTGAAAACTCATGAATATGTGACATGTTCCAAATAAATTGTGGTAACATGCCAATGAAAGGCCAATTTGTGAAGGCAGAATTTGTGAGGCATAGTGTTTGGTAAAAAGCATATAGGAATGAAGTGAGGATTAATGTGATAGCCACAGCTAGAGATATTGTTAGCGTGATCATTGGTAATGTTAAAAATTAAATGTTAATGAAATTGAGATAGATATATTGTTATGTCATGCTACTAATGTGTCCGTATATCATGGCATTCAAAGGACCCAATTTGATTACGAAACAAAATGCGAATAATGTGACAAATGATGATACCATGGTATGCATACAGTAGTCAAACAACATTTGAACACTATTTATTAATTTAAATAAAAGTAATATTATTTTAAAATAAGTTAATTTGGTAATAGGATGTTTGCTCTTGCGGCTTGGATTGGTTTTAAAACAAAAATTTATCTGATTTAACAATATATTTACTTGTGGTTTGGATCTTTTAAAATAATTGATTTAAAAAATGAGAATTTCTTATAGCACTCTATGTATTTCTACAGTATTATGAGAAATTTTATATATGTCCTCTGATTTTAGAGATATATCTCCCGACACATCTAAAGTGCAATGAACGTTGAAATATTCTGGAGATATATCTCCGAAACATTTTGGAGCATAAATTGCATCAGACTCTTGTCCTTCCTCATTTCACACTTTTCTTCAATACACTCAAACTCAACTCTTCTCCTTCTCAATACACCTCAACATCACCAAATCAATTTTTATCAAGTAAGGCTCAAAGGAACTCAAGAACATTAAGCATCATCTATAACATCATTCAACATAATCAAAACCATAAATTCCAAGTAAGTTTTTCGAGTTTTCGGTAAATATTCAAGCTTTAGTGTAAATGCGTTAAAATTAATGATTAGGGTTAGAAATGTGTAGAAATCACATGTAACATAGTTTAGACTTAGTGAAGGACTTTTTTGTTTGCTCAAAATGGCGATCAGATCATGTTTTTTCAACTTGCAAGAGGTACATTTCGCCATTGTCGCGACCTATAAGTTGCAGAACATTCTAGAGATACATCTCCATAATAGTTCAGTGTTTCATAAACTTTGGGAATTTCCAGAGATGCATTTCCGGAACTTTTCAAATTTAATAGTTTTGAGGTGTTTCCGGAGATGCATGTCCAGAATTGTTCGACGTTATTGTTGTATGGTGTTTTCGGAGATACATCTCTAGAATTCGCTGGAGTCTGTTTTTTTTCTTGTTTGTGTGTTTTTTTTGCGTGCACTAATGATATGCCTTACTTTACCTTACAAGCATTGTAACACCCCTTTCTATACCCCCAAATAATTAATTAAATCATTTAGGCACGTATTGAAAATTTCATCAGAGTATAATTGCAAACACGGCATAAAAAGGTATGTCACATTATGCTTGAAATTAAAACACATACAACACCTGCTCAAAATGATATGCAACAGTGGGGTAACTTTCAACAATCAAGGATCTCAGTCCTTATACCCACATGTCAACATTTAGAATAAAAGCGGAAACATCTAAACATTGATAAAAAAACATATATACATATATATATATATATATATATATATATATATATATATATATATATATATATATATATATATATATCATACTCCAATAGTAGTCACCAATATCATTCATGTTTACATAAACATTCATCAGCTAGATACATGTACAAAAGTATCACAAAAGCTCATAAACACATCCTAGCTACCCGGTGCTACATATCAGAGCCAGACGACCAAAAAGGAAATGAAGCCACGCTTCACAAAAGACCACCAGATGCCTAATCTGTAATGCCTCATAGAGCATCATAAAACAACAGAAGGGTGAGAAATATTATCATAATAACGTTGCATATAATTATATATCTCAACATATAATACACATATACCACATTCTCACCACAACTCGTCACTATGCATATATATATACATATAACACCAAGCATATACCATAAATCAAATACACGGCATAACAATCCGTAATTAACACATCCTTCACATAGGCATATTCATTCATGCTCAAATACATGTATCCCCAATACATCTCAATTCATCACCATTCATTCAACACAACACACATACATGTTTATTCACCAATGTATCATTACAAAGATACAACTCTTATCGCCATTCATCACATCTTACTCAATATACATCGCAAGGCATATATATATATACAAAACCAAGCATATTCATCACAATGCTTATCATTCAACATAAATACATATATTCATGTTCATTCATCAATGCACATATACAAAGATGACCAATGCAAATCATAGAGACCGACTCACGACTCTATGCAAATGCAATGCGGGTACCGACTCATTTCATCTCAAGTTCAATTGAAGAACTTATTGGAACCATCGCTCGTTACCAATGTAACTCCCCGTCGGGCATACGATGTTCCCCGTCGCTTTCGGTCCTCTTTGTATAAGGCTCACGACGTTTATGGATTGCTTTCGGTCCTCTTTGTATAAGGCTCACAATCCGATCGCTTTCGGTCCTCTTTGTATAAGGCTCACGATCGTCTATAACCATCGCTTTCGGTCCTCTTATTTTTAAGGCTCACGATATATCAAATCTCTTTCAGTCCTCTTATTTTTAAGGCTCACGATGTTATAGCAGATTCTCTCTGGAATTAAACCGTCGCTCACACCCCACACGGGCACACGACGTTACAGCGGATTCTCATTAGAATCACACAACACAAGAATGCACACCATGATGCTTCACATACAACATGACTCATGACACTCTTGACATGCATACATATTCACAATATAGTCATGCATTCATCACACACAATCCACATACATTCACATCAATTGTGCCAAACGGCAACCGAACGTTTTCACAAATAACCAAACAATTCGATTTACGGTTTACCGGAAAAGTCGGTTAAAAGTCGGCTAAAAATAATATTTTCCATCATCATCAAAAAGTACTCATCCACAGCTCCGATTTGATATAAAGAACACTTAAATCCGATAAACAACGAAGAAGATATGTATATTTCAAAATAACGCAAAAACATAAGCCGGAGGTCCGACACTACGAAACGGTTCGAAAATACTGTTCCAATTGGACCAGGTTTAGACCTCAAAACTATTTTTTCTAGAAATAACATCTCGTTAGCTTCCCAACGCTTCGAACGGGGGTCAAAACCGACTTACGGTTCAAGAGTTATGAATTTCCGAAGTTTCCCCGACAAACCAGAATTTTCTGATTCAGCACAGTATGTATCGATACATAGGCTTATGTATCGACGCATAGAGGCCACATGTATCGATACATAGCACGCATGTGTCGACGCATGCTGTAGTGAAAATGCTGTTTTCTCAAATTTCTTCAGTATGTATCGACGCATAAGGGTTATGTATCGATACATAAACCATTTCGTATCGATACATAGCTGTTATGTATCGATTCATAGCCCTGTTTTTCTCAAAAAATCAGATTTCTCAATTTACACACTTGCTGTAACTTTTCCGAAATGCCCGAAACTCGACTAAATCGAACATTTTCACCGAAACAAACAGATACGCGCAACCACCAAATACATAAGAACAATTTAGAACACATAAACGAAATTTCTACGACATTCGATTTTTCGATTAAATTTCAACCTTTCAAAAACCAGAATTTTCAAACATCACCAAATCGAATAAAAAGCACGCTATACGACAACCTAACCTTACTCGATACAACTACGTAATTTATTTCGAATTCTAACCGTGAAAACATCGGTTTCTATCGATTTCCTACAATTCGACCTAAACGGAAACAACAACGGAAACATACCGAAAACTAACCAAAACATAACCAAACTTCATGAAACTTTAAACAGCAGCTCACATACATATATCCAACCAACACATGTATTTATACGACTTTTCGACCGTAAAAACATCGGTTTCTATCTATTCCGTCAAATACGGCATAAACGGAAACATATGGAAAACCAACCCAAACATCAACACAAAACACATACATAATCATACACATAGTTAGGATAACAATATTTCACACCCTTACCCGATTAAATCGACTCCGAAAGATTGATCTTGGTGATTTTCCACACTTTTCTCTTTGCTCTTCTCTTTTCTCCTCTCTTTTCCTTCTTCTTCTCTTTTTCTCTCAAAATTCTGTTTTTCTCTCCTTCTCACCTCTAACTTTCTATTTTAATAAAACAAATATCTATCCCCACAAAAGACCAAAATACCCCTACACTCAAATATCTCGCAAACGCTCTCAAAACGCGACAAAATATAATCACGATGAAAAATAACATTTTTCTAAATAAAAGTCGAAAATAAAATAATATAATAATAAAATAATCAAAACGACTCGATTAATTAAGTAAGACAAAACCGGGGCGTTACAACTCTCCCCCACTTAGAAATTTTCGTCCTCGAAAATATACTGAGGCGAACAACTCCGGACACGACTCTCGCATCCGACTAACAAACCAACATGCCAACAAAAGGCACACCACAAATAACACAACTGACAAACCACCGTGCTAATAGCAAATACAACAACGGCATGACAACGACGACAACAACAACGACAAGATGCAAAGCCCATACAATGCACTTGACGACCAACTCACAACTCAAGGAAAACCACGATACCAACACACAGGTTCACTCTAGAACCGAAACACAACAAGATCGTTACCATCACCACAGATAACACTCCCCTAATTCACCACAAGAAATTAGCCACACACACTCGAACCATCACGATGGAAACGAGGCAACAACACAAACAAGAACACAAGTTCCACGACACAACATCGATTCCACAACCTCTACAAAACCAGAATACCAACATCCTTATCACACAACCTTATTACAACAATGCTACGATTCCCAATCGAACATATAACCAAAACATCCATCTACATAGTAGCCCATGAATAATATTTAAACCTTTCACCTAACACTTCCATTCTGAAACGTCCAATGGTCTAATCATTCCTACATGTTCTCAATGTTCAACCTATGAACTCTTACAAGTCCCACACGTAAATACAAAATGTGCCACCTCACGCTTCCGCTGAGCACTCTGATTACTCGCAACCATCAAAACTATCAATTTCACGTCCAAAGTCTAACTCTTTCTCATATTCGCCAAAAATCACTGTTCACTTTAATATTACCAACCTCACACTCTCCTGTGTTATCTCATACACCATACACAAGTCTCGGAATTGCTCAAATAATTCTAACTCCCTGACCATCAAAACAGACATGCATAGAAACTTCCAACTTAACTTTTCAGGCACAACAACAGCTTTTCCCCGAAGGATAATCCAAGCCAAATTCATAACTCATCACGAACTCTAACCATCCTTGTTGTCTCATACTCTATTCCTTTAGACCAAACGAGTACTCAATATTCTTGCGATTACTAAACACTTCGAACCTAGAACCATAAAGATAATACCTTCAAATATTCCAACACAATACCACCGCAACCAATTTCCAAATCCATAATAATACAGATCCTTTTATAAATCCTCAATTGTCGTAAAGCATAAGCCACGACTTTACCCTCTTACATTACCATGTTGACTAAACTCATCAAAGACACATCACAATACCCCAAAACCGGTTTATTAGGATCACACAAAATCAAAGCTAAAACCGTAGACAACTTCTACTCCAGCTCACCAAAACTTACTCACAACGAACATCCAAACAAACGACTCACCCTTTGTAAGTCAACTGAGATACCAGAAGTACGAACTTAACAAAGTCTTCCATAAACTGTAATAACAACCAACTGAGTCCAAAAGTTTCTAATCTCCTTAACTAACTTCGGAGCCTCTCATGTAGAACTACATCTACTTCCGATGGATCCATTAACCATACTCTCATCTGAAATAACATTTCCAAGAAACTAACCCTTTTCAACCAAAATTCTCACTCGAATAACTTAGCATAAAACTTCGTCTCTTTTCAACACTTGTAATTCAAATCTCAAACACTTTACTCATTCTTCCTCTTAGTTTATAACAAATCCAAATATCCTCAATCGAAACCACTACGAACTTATCCAATTAAATATGGGAGATACGATTCCTCTACTCCATAAACATTAGAGACGCGTTACTAACACCAAATACCATCACTGTACGTTGCAATTCCCAACCAAAATCCAAAAGATATAAATCCTTAAAGCTTTTGCAAAATTTTTCACTAGGTAACTGGTTACTCACAAACAAGCTTAACCGAGTAAATAACAACCTATTCCGAGGATAACAAACCTAACCAGTCACATTAAATCGATCAAAGCCTCAACTCACACAATTCACCATTCTTATCAAATATTCCAAACAAATGTAATTCACTCAAACTCAACCAAACCATTCTAGTCATCTGTTCATGAAAGTGGACACTTATTCTCAATCATTACCTTATTCAACGGTTAGTAATCCATACCCAATTTCTTCTCCTGACCGTCCAATTCCGCCATTCCAACATGTATCAACAACCAACCAAAAAGAATTCTCAAACACAATGTTACATCTACCCACAAGGGTTTCCTCGCAATTTCCATTAATGCCTTAAAACTCCAAAGACTCCAAACCCACCAGAACTCTAAGTTTGCTGTCCTTAGTCTCAATACCATTATACTTGTTATTCCATTACATCATCCTTCCTTTTGTTACCAATAATACTGGAGCTCTCTAAGACAACACCTTAATGTTCCATCCAAAAACACATCTGAAAACTATGCCCAACTGACGGCCCATCACTGCGACTTCCTGCCAATTCCCAGAACACTACCATCACAGACAAAACAAACATCTTATTCCCATCTACTAAGAGTTTCCTACTTACTTAGCAGATATAAACCTTAACTATTCACCTTCGTCCAATTAAGTTCAATCTCTACTCTCTGTGAAGCAGTCCTTAAATAAAACCCAATCATTCTCTCTCAATGACTTCCCAACTGGACTAACATACCAAAACCTCTAATCCATTTCATCTTCCGATATTAGCATCTTCATCGACTCATCAAAACAATCTGTAATCATTTACTTAAATTCCAAACAATTCATTTCACACACTATCAAAGCCGGAAAGACCCGTCTATTCCATCCAACATAATTTTCGTCTGCTATCAACAAGAGATTAAGGGTGATCAGTTCCTCAATTTGCCAATAGACAGTCGACAATCATGATGGGGCATAAACCGTCTTTACCAAACTATAATAGCCTTTCTTGCATCCCATACACAAAACTATCCAAGACACAAATCCTTAGTTGACATAAACCTTACCTCCGCATTTCTTACGGAACCGGGAACAACGCTGTCCAAACAACACTTACAATCTTGCAATTCACAATACACTGAGCCAGCGCTCCACACCTGAAGCAACATGGAGAAGTACCAGCTTCTCCCCCACTTATCTCATTCTAACTCCTGAAAACAAAGGATTAGAAAACCAAAAAGCACTGACAGTGTTTCACACACATATCACGTACTAAGGGACAAACAACAACGACAGTATTCAACTGTCACACCAACAGACTCAACAACTGACTCAACACTGGCTCTGATACCACTTAATGTAACACCCCTTTCTATACCCCCAAATAATTAATTAAATCATTTAGGCACGTATTGAAAATTTCATCAGAGTATAATTGCAAACACGGCATAAAAAGGTATGTCACATTATGCTTGAAATTAAAACACATACAACACATGCTCAAAATGATATGCAACAGTGGGGTAACTTTCAACAATCAAGGATCTCAGTCCTTATACCCACATGTCAACATTTAGAATAAAAGCGGAAACATCTAAACATTGATAAAAAAACATATATACATATATATATATATATATATATATATATATATATATATATATATATATATATATATATATATCATACTCCAATAGTAGTCACCAATATCATTCATGTTTACATAAACATTCATCAGCTAGATACATGTACAAAAGTATCACAAAAGCTCATAAACACATCCTAGCTACCCGGTGCTACATATCAGAGCCAGACGACCAAAAAGGAAATGAAGCCACACTTCACAAAAGACCACCAGATGCCTAATCTGCAATGCCTCATAGAGCATCATAAAACAGCAGAAGGGTGAGAAATATTATCATAATAACGTTGCATATAATTATATATCTCAACATATAATACACATATACCACATTCTCACCACAACTCGTCACTATGTATATATATATATACATATAACACCAAGCATATACCATAAATCAAATACACGGCATAACAATCCGTAATTAACGCATCCTTCACATAGGCATATTCATTCATGCTCAAATACATGTATCCCCAATACATCTCAATTCATCACCATTCATTCAACACAACACACATACATGTTTATTCACCAATGTATCATTACAAAGATACAACTCTTATCGCCATTCATCACATCTTACTCAATATACATCGCAAGGCATATATATATATACAAAACCAAGCATATTCATCACAATGCTTATCATTCAACATAAATACATATATTCATGTTCATTCATCAATGCACATATACAAAGATGACCAATGCAAATCATAGAGACCGACTCACGACTCTATGCAAATGCAATGCGGTACCGACTCATTTCATCTCAAGTTCAATTGAAGAACTTATTGGAACCATCGCTCGTTACCAATGTAACTCCCCGTCGGGCATACGATGTTCCCCGTCGCTTTCGGTCCTCTTTGTATAAGGCTCACGACGTTTATGGATTGCTTTCGGTCCTCTTTGTATAAGGCTCACAATCCGATCGCTTTCGGTCCTCTTTGTATAAGGCTCACGATCGTCTATAACCATCGCTTTCGGTCCTCTTATTTTTAAGGCTCACGATATATCAAATCGCTTTCAGTCCTCTTATTTTTAAGGCTCACGATGTTATAGCAGATTCTCTCTGGAATTAAACCGTCGCTCACACCCCACACGGGCACACGACGTTACAGCGGATTCTCATTAGAATCACACAACACAAGAATACACACCATGATGCTTCACATACAACATGACTCATGACACTCTTGACATGCATACATATTCACAATATAGTCATGCATTCATCACACACAATCCACATACATTCACATCAATTGTGCCAAACGGCAACCGAACATTTTCACAAATAACCAAACAATTCGATTTACGGTTTACCGGAAAAGTCGGTTAAAAGTCGGCTAAAAATAATATTTTCCATCATCATCAAAAAGTACTCATCCACAGCTCCGATTCGATATAAAGAACACTTAAATCCGATAAACAACGAAGAAGATATGTATATTTCAAAATAACGCAAAAACATAAACCGGAGGTCCGACACTACGAAACGGTTCGAAAATACTGTTCCAATTGGACCAGGTTTAGACCTCAAAACTATTTTTCCTAGAAAGAACATCTCGTTAGCTTCCCAACGCTTCAAACGGGGGTCAAAACCGACTTACGGTTCAAGAGTTATGAATTTCCGAAGTTTCCCCGACAAACCAGAATTTTCTGATTCAGTACAGTATGTATCGATACATAGGCTTATGTATCGACGCATAGAGGCCACATGTATCGATACATAGCACGCATGTGTCGACGCATGCTGTAGTGAAAATGCTGTTTTCTCAAATTTCTTCAGTATGTATCGACGCATAAGGGTTATGTATCGATACATAAACCATTTCGTATCGATACATAGCTGTTATGTATCGATTCATAGCCCTGTTTTTCTCAAAAAATCAGATTTCTCAATTTACACACTTGCTGTAACTTTTCCGAAATGCCCGAAACTCGACTAAATCGAACATTTTCACCGAAACAAACAGATACGCGCAACCACCAAATACATAAGAACAATTTAGAACACATAAACGAAATTTCTACGACATTCGATTTTTCGATTAAATTTCAACCTTTCAAAAACCAGAATTTTCAAACATCACCAAATCGAATAAAAAGCACGCTATACGACAACCTAACCTTACTCGATACAACTACGTAATTTATTTCGAATTCTAACCGTGAAAACATCGGTTTCTATCGATTTCCTACAATTCGACCTAAACGGAAACAACAACGGAAACATACCGAAAACTAACCAAAACATAACCAAACTTCATGAAACTTTAAACAGCAGCTCACATACATATATCCAACCAACACATGTATTTATACGACTTTTCGACCGTAAAAACATCGGTTTCTATCTATTCCGTCAAATACGGCATAAACGGAAACATATGGAAAACCAACCCAAACATCAACACAAAACACATACATAATCATACACATAGTTAGGATAACAATATTTCACACCCTTACCCGATTAAATCGACTCCGAAAGATTGATCTTGGTGATTTTCCACACTTTTCTCTTTGCTCTTCTCTTTTCTCCTCTCTTTTCCTTCTTCTTCTCTTTTTCTCTCAAAATTCTGTTTTTCTCTCCTTCTCACCTCTAACTTTCTATTTTAATAAAACAAATATCTATCCCCACAAAAAGACCAAAATACCCCTACACTCAAATATCTCGCAAACGCTCTCAAAACGCGACAAAATATAATCACGATGAAAAATAACATTTTTCTAAATAAAAGTCGAAAATAAAATAATATAATAATAAAATAATCAAAACGACTCGATTAATTAAATAAGACAAAACCGGGGCGTTACAAGCATTATGGCTGATAGAGTCGACAGATTGAAACATGGCAGGGTTTCCCAACACGCATCCGTTCGGCGGGAGCGAAAGCAGCAAGTTAGCAGGTATCTCTAGTAAGGCATAGACGTCGACTTCTGGGACGCAGTGTAACACTTGATGTCGAAGAGAGCAGATAGTGGTTATATGTAACACCCGAGGGCGAGGGAGTGGTTGTCGGTGCGTGAGGCATGCCAATGAGACAATCCTAGAAGCTTCTAGGAAAAAATCCAATTCACATCGAAATGAGAGGGATCATGAGGCTACGCAGGTATGGGACTGCATGGTTGAAGGAAGGCTTATAAGGATTAATTGATACTACCTATACCATCAAGACGCGTCTTATTTTTGGTAGTCCGTTCTATAAGAACTTCATAGTTAAGCGTGCTTGACTTGGATCAATTTTAGGATGGGTGACTTTCTGGGAAATTACCCGGAAAGCGTGTGAGTGAGGACAAATCATGCTGAAAAGACTCGTGTTTGTTTGTGGGGTTAGTCGGTAATCTTGAAAGAAGCATGAGGCGTTACACGCCGTTTACTCTTGGGGCTCGTGTTTCACCTCAGGCCACTCCGCCTTCTTCTTCTTCCCGTAGGAGACGGGATTCACCATCGGACGCGTCACTTCCTCCATCCTCCTGCAGGTGTCAGGATTCACCAGTGCCACCTCCCGCTGATGATTCTGCTGATTCAGTGCCACCTTCAGAGGGTGAGACTGTTAAGGATGTCGGGCCAAAGGGTTTTGGAGGAGGTCCATATGATTTCTCCTTACATCCTGTGTATCCAGACCATACTACCAGACATGTGTGGGATGAAGAGGTAGCATTAGTCGGATTTTTTATTTATTTTTAAGTTAATTTTAATTACTGACATTGATTATTTATGGCAAATTTCAGGAGCCTGATCCCTAGCAGTTTCTCAACCATGGGAGGAAGAATGCTGCATTGCCTCAGCAGGAGGACGATTGGTTTCAATCGGTTCTATTATTATCTGGCCAGAAGGATTTATGCATGATCGGGTACAACCTAGTCAACCACGGGATGCTTAATGCATTCGTGGAGATATGGCATTCTGAGACCTCTTCGTTTCATCTCTCGCACGGTGAGATGTCTATCACACTGAACGATGTCTCGTGTTTGTTACATCTTCCGATCAGGTGGAGATTCCTCGATCATGGGAGGATGACCAAACATAAGGCAGTCGCGATGATGGTAGAGCATCTGGGGGTGATCCAGGGAAGGCGATTGAGGAGTTGGATAGGACAAAAGGTGCTGATGCTAGATTTGAGTTCCTTGAGGAGATATATGATGATGAGATCCTTGCTGCACAAGAGTCTGATGGTGATGTTGAGCATGTGGCGGTACACAGGGTTTGTTCTTTAAGGGCATATTTTCTTTTTTTGGTTGACACTTACATTTTTGTGGACACGAGTGCCACTTATGCTGACGTTGCATACCTCCGATACTTCTTGGATCTTACTTGGATCCATGAGTACAACTGGGAGGCGGTTTGCCTGGCCTATCTTCATTTGAAGTTCAAAGATGGATGTCGGTAGAAGACGAAGTAGGTCACAGCCAAGGTGACACTACTGGTGGTAATAATTATTGTTCTTTGTATGTTTTTTCTCATTTTCATTTCATATTTGCAAAATCATTGTCAATAATTCTTGATCCTTGAATGTTTTTTTATTTAACTTTTATTTCAAGCTTGGATCCTGCAGCATTTCCCGCGCATCAATGGCTTGGCGAGCGGGGATGAGTACATTGAGGATATGTCGCATGCTTGTGCTTTTATCCCACTAAGAGGGAACCACGTGGTTGATCCTTTTAGAGTCTATCTTGACTGTTTGGTTACTGAAGACATGCATTTCAATAGCTACATGGATCATCATCAGATGCGGTCATTTGACGAGATAACGTTATACTCCGGATGGTTGACCTGCGGATCGCTTATCACTGCTCCTCATCTTCCCGAGCATGTCATTTGGCAGTTCCGGTACAACATGACTATCCCCATACACCCTATTGTCTCTGCTCCTCCTACCTTGTCTCATAGACAGATAAACGAGATGTTTGCTGATTATGAGAGTCATCTAGTACTAGAGGAAGCACGAGCTACCATAGTGCGGAACGAATGGAGCTACGTTGATGGGTACATCAAGTGGTTCTTCAGGGCGTCACATCTGTACATGGTGCAAACTGCTCTACGAGATCCACCAAGACCAGCTCATCAGGAGATACTAGAGGAGGAGCAGACTCAGCTAGATCATACAGATGATGCCTTGCCTCCGTGTCATCGCACAATGAAGATTGTGCATGAAGGCATTGACGAGGTTATCTTCCCTGAGGAGTCTGCTGTCAGGCGAGTCCTGGATGTCATGGTGGCGGAGGCACATGAGGCACTGTAATACCGGAGACTTGTCGGAAGACAGAGGGGGTTGATGGCCGAGGAGGAAGAGGAGGTAGATGAGATGTTGTCAAGCACACATAGTAGTAATATGTTATTATTTTGTTCTATTACTATACTATCTACTTTATATTTACGTTTTTATTACAACAATTTCATCACAACATCCAGTATTAGTCTTTTATTATTTTGTACGTCTATTTTTTTATTCGAGACAATGCTTCATACTTAATTTGAAAACAAATACACAACATATAGCTAAAAAACAACCTGTTCTAATACATTTCGAAGATGTATCTCCGGTATATTATCGGAGATGCATCTCCGGAACAAATCAAATGTAAATGGTTTCTGAGTGACATGTTTTGAATGTTTAAAATGGTTTCGAATATGTATCTCCGGAATATGTCAACGTTTATTCAGAAATAGGTGCGTACAGAGAGAATTTTTTTTAAACTAACACACTTTTTCAAAAAAAATTCCAAAAAAACCGAATTTTCAAACTATTTACAGAAATGGCTGAGTTTGAAAACTGGATACAAGGGTGGTGCCATATGAAATGGCACCTCAGTTAGAGGCCACAAGCCATTCCATATGGCGCCTCAGGCCATATAGTTGCCCTAGGAAAATTCCCTGAGGACAAGCCATATGAAATGGAGCCTCAGGCCATTTTTTTTAAGTGTTTGTTTTTTAATTTGTGCAGATGCATGATTAGGAACAGTAGAAAAAGAGTGTAGGCATGCATTGTTGAGTCATGCAGAGTGTGATCTTGTCAATAGTGTAGCCATGCAGAGTTGTGTGGTCTTGTCAAGTTTAGTGTAGGCATGCAGTCTTGTGTGGTCATGTCAAGGATAGTGTGTAGGCATGCAGAGCAGCACATGACTCTTTGGCAATGCTTTTCTGAAGCAATTAGACTAAAGAGACATGTTTCTTGTAATGTTTTTCTGCGTATTAATACACATGAAATATACATCCTATCATCACTTACATTCAAACCATTTACAATCTGCAAACTATTTTTCTTCCAAACTTTAAAGTTTGTAACCCATTTCTTCCTAACACAAATTCAGATATGGCTCAAAGACCACAATACTTGATAACTGCACATATCCTTGGTGAGATATTTGATTGTCTAATGAGTGGTTTCAATTTTAGGGATACAGAAGTGACTAGGTTTTTAATTGATAGAAGAACAGATTTCTATCATTTGAAAGCCCGGTTAGAGAAGAAATTACAGTGCGGTCCAGTTCGGCAAATTATATACAAAAACCCTATCTTTTTTGAGGGGCATGATGTGTGCAAATTTTTTGAGATGAAAATACGGGATGATGAAGATGTGCGTAATATGTTTCTCAGCCATGAGCATTCCGGTTTCAATGAGGTTGAGTTATATGTTACGTTACAAAATCAACCATTGTCTCAACCACTTGAGGTATCGTAGGTTTTCAACGATTCTGACAATGAACAAGCTGAGGTGGATGCAGTTGACGAGGAGGAAGAAGAAGTGGAGGACATTGTTGACGAAATGATAAACGGCGACGAGGCAGACCAATTGCCAGACAGTCATGTTTATCGCCCACCCCAACACATGACAACACTAAGCTTAGGCGACGATCAACCATCAACAGATATTTTTTACGACCCATACAAACAGACGGATGAAGTACTAAAAGTTGGAGACAATTTTCGTACAAAAGAAGATTGTGTTCGAGCAATTAAACAATACCTTATGACCTTGGCTGCAGTTTATAGAGTCGATCGAACAAATTCGACTCTATACAAGATCTACTGCCGCAACGAGGCCTGCCCCTTTAGACTAACAGCATCTTTCCGAAAGCGAAGCGATTCCTGGAAGATAGGGTCAATGGGTCCGGAGCACACTTGCATACTAACCAATCCAAGTCAGGATCATCGCAAGCTTGACTCTCAGATGATCTGCAACAAAATTCTATCAATCGTGAGCGACAACCCTTCTGTGAAAGTCAGTACCATCATAACTCATATGGTGCAAAGATACAACTATACTCCCTCGTACAGGAAGGCGTGGATTGCTAGGACGAAGGCGGTTGAAAGGATTTTTGGAAATTGGGAGGACTCTTACAAAGAACTCCCAAGATACCTCGTCGCCCTAAAACAATATGCTCCAGGTACTGTTGTCTTGTTAGAGACGTTGCCGGCATATACGCATGACGGGAATTGTGTAAGTGGAAATGACATTTTCCACAGACTCTTATGGGCGTTTGAACCATGCATCAAAGGATTTACGTTTTGTAAACCTATAATTCAAATTGATGAAACATGGTTGTACGGAAAATATAAGGGCACGCTACTAATGGTCGTGGCACAAGATGGCAACAACAACATTTTCCCTATCGTATTTGCTCTAGTTGAAGGGGAGACTGCTAGAGGTTGGAGTTTTTTCTTAAAAAATCTCCGACAATATGTTGCTCCCCAACCTGACGTATGTCTGATCTCCGATAGGCATCCCTTAATCGATAGTGCTTATAATAATCCTGATAACGGCTGGAAGGATCCTCCATCGAGCCACGTGTATTGCATTAGGCACATTGGGCAAAATGTCCTGCGGGCGTTCAAAGACAAGGGCCTAAAGCAGTTGGTTACTAACGCGGGATATGCATTAACAGAGCCTACGTTCAGATACTACCGGAACGAGATCAGACAAACAAACCCAGAAGCATTGAGTTGGATTGATAACATACCACGGGAGAAGTGGACAAGGGCGTATGACAATGGGCGGCGATGGGGCCATATGACAACAAACCTCGTTGAGTCTATGAACTCAGTATTCAAAGGCATCCGGAACCTCCCGATAACTGCTCTTGTGAGGTCAACTTATTTTAGGCTCGCTGTGCTCTTTGATACCAGACGTACTAAGTGGGTTTCGGTCATACAATCTGGGCAGCTGTTTAGTGACTATTCCATGACATTCATGAAGGACGAGGCTGCAAAGGCTAACACACACGTCGTCACGGTCTTCGACCGTTTTGCAGGACACTTCAGTATTGTAGAGTCTATTGATCACAACGAAGGATTGCCTAGGGGATCTTATCGAGTGGAACTAGATAGGAGTTGGTGTGACTGTGGAAAGTTTCAGGCATTTCGTATGCCTTGCTCCCATGTCATAGCAGCCTGTTCCAAGGTCCGACTTGACCCAACCAACTATCTCCATGTTCTTCACCAAGTCAATACTCTATGTAATGTGTACCGTAAAAGCTTTCAAGTAGTCGCAAAGGAGGACTACTGGCCTACATACGAAGGCGAAATTGTGTGGCATAACGACTTGATACGAAGAAATAAGAAGGGTCGCCCTATCAGCAACCGGATTCAAATGGAGATGGATACAGGTGAAAAAATGGTGAGGTTGTGTAGTTTGTGCCGCCAGCCAGGCCACAATCGCACTAAGTGTCCAAATGTATTAGGTCCTAGAACAGCGACATAATTACTTATGTAATCTTGTCTATTTATAATAAGAACAAATTTCATTTCATTGATGGCATACATAACTCAATACAACAACATAACAACCCTAAACGAAACATCACTTAACGAAACCTATTACCAAATCATAAAATAACAATAACAATAATAATAACAATAACAATAACAATAACAATAACAATAACAATAACAATAACAATAACAACACATAAAAGCAGCTTATCTAGGCAATTACAACCATCAACTTAATTTCCTGTTCTAACATCATCATCATGAGGACGCCAACATCATTTTCCACTTTCCTCCAAGTCCGGGTGACTCTGTCTGGACCAGACTACTCAACCTGCCTCTGTATCTTCCTGATCTTTTCACCTGCCTGAAATTCTTCTGGTAGCCAGCGGCGAAGTTCCCTGTGCAAATGCTCCAACGTCTGGGTGTTCCAGAGTAGCATCTCCAACGGAGGCTTGACAGCTGAATATATAACTAGGGTATTTCTTTTCATCAGTGGAAACTCTGTCCACTTTTCCTCCGTTGTTGATGACGACGACGACCGGCTATTTAAGGATGAAGACATCGTGTTGAGTAAGGGAGAGTTTGGGATATTGGTGAGGGAAGGGAGGAAATTAGGATTTGGGTGACAATTGTTGTGCAAAAACAAGTGAGAGAGAACTCTTATTTATAGGCACAACATAACATATAAAATAATATAATTTTTAGTATATTAAAAAAATATAAATTAAACTTAAAAAAAAAAAATAGCCTGAGGCGCCATTTCATATGGCTTGTCCTCAGGGAATTTTCCTAGGGTAAATAAATGGCCTAAGGCGCCATATGAAATGGCTTGTGGCCTCTAATTGAGGCGCCATTTCATATGGCGCCACCCTTGGATCCAGTTTTCAAACCCAGCCATTTCAGTAAATAGTTTGAAAAGTTGGTTTATTTGGAATTTTTTTTGAAAAAGTGTGTTAGTTTAAAAAAAAATTCGTACGAAGATGTATCTCCGAAATTAAAGGGCATATGTAGAAATTCACATGGTGCATTAGAAACATCTAGGATGCAATAAAAAATTCTCTAAAAAATTCAACCTATTCATTCGAACTTCATGCAGGTTAATTTTGATCATAATCAAATTACAAATATTATATATATATATATATATATAAAATGTGTTTGATGTAATATATAACAGGCTTTGTTAAAAAAAACTATGTGACTAATTTTGCTGATTTTGCTTTTGTTTTTTAATTCTTATTCTGACGCTAATTAATTATGTGCTTTATACAATTATTTTTTGGATCTCACGTGTCAATGGAAAATTTAACAAAATATATTTTTGCAATTTGTGGGATTTGAACTCACCTAATTTGGTTAAAATGCTTCTTCCATTACCACTCGTTCATCAACATCTTTTGTTCAATAGTTGCGCCGAAATGATAATATATGAAAACTATGCTAAACTAGAATTTCAACGATTTCATCCCAACATGCAAGTGTCTCATAAGATTTTAAGCATTGTCTCATAAGTGTGGTTATAACAACAAACAACAACAAAAAGTGTCATCACCAATTTGGTTAAAATGCTTTTTCCATTACCACTCGTTCACCAACATCTTTTGTTCAATAGTTGCGCCGAAATTATAATATATGAAAACTATGCTAAATTAGAATTTCAACAATTTCATCCTAACATGTAAGTGTCTCATAAGATTTTAAGCATTGTCTCATAAGTGTGGATGTATAACAACAAACTAAAGCAAATAGTGTAATCACCAACATGCTCGCTTAACCAGCTAGAATCCATAAGTGTTTATGAGGTATTCATGTATGTTTTGCGTTATGCATATTAAAGATTTTGAAGGGAATCAAAAGAAGCTAATGAAGCTTTAATGGAAGATGATGGTGAAGATTGTGAAAGAAAGAGTGAATAATAAAGGTACTAAATCAAATTATCAAAGATGATTATGGTTTGAAATGGAGGAATACTAGATAAACATACATGAATACCTCATAAACAAAGATATACGTTCTCATCGATTTGAACAAATTATGGGTTTGTATGAAGGTTTGGCAGATATGAATTCAAACGCAGAATTAGGGACTAAACCCCAAAAAAAATTTAGGTTATAGTGACTAAAACAAAAAACTTGACAATTTATAGGGACGAAAAGACTATTTAATCTAAAATTTTGGTTGTGTTCATATATTCATCCCCAACCATCATACAAACCCAAAATTATTCTTATTTGCTTCTTGTTTTTCTTTTGCATAAAACTGATTTCTCACACTTCTATCAAGACCAAATACTACCATTGTACAACAAAAATTCACCACCAATTTTTTTAGATGATGAAGCTTGCAAACTCATCTCCCATCATTAGAAATAACAACAAAAATAAATGAAACAGAGTATGGTTACCAGTTGGAGATTTTGAACGGAGTAAAGTTACCAACTGAAGACCATGGATTTTGAACGGAGTAAAGTTACCATGGATGTAGGTGCTGAGGAAGAAGAAGAATACGAATTACATGAGAGGAAGAAAAAGAAGTTTAAATTGTAAAATCATTTCATTTTTGGATTTAGTCCCCCTTCCCATTATGTAATATATACATATATGTTACAATCATTAAACAAGGAACACAAGTAGCTTAGTGGAGAAGCGCCTTGCTATAAATATTAGGTCAAAGGTTTGAAACCTCTTCAGACTATTTTTTGAAAGTTTTAGTTTTTATCATTTAACACCAAAATAATTAAATAATAATAATTAGTCAACGTGAAATTTATATGAATGAATAAAAAAAGAAACAAAATCATGTCATTATAGCCACATTAGCTTTTTTGTAACGGAGAATCGACGTCAAGGATTAAAAGCAAACGAAATTCAACAAATAGGAACTTCATAAAAAAAACATTTAGAGATTAAAAATAAAAAAACACTCCAACTTACAATGACTAAAAGACTATTTAAGTCTATATAATATTATATAAAAATTAATATTATAAAATAATAATGATTATTAGTAAAATAATAAAATAAATAAATAAAACTAATTTTTTTTAAGGCTAATGATATACTGTATTTAAAAACACTATCATCATCATCATCATCATCATCATCATTATTATTATTATTATTATTATCATTATTATTATTATTATTATTATTATCATTATTATTATTATTATTATTATTATTATTATTATTATTATTATTATTATTATTATTATTATTATTATTATTATTATTATTTTTATTATTATTATTATTATTATTATTATTTCTGTTATTATTATTATTATTACTATTATTACTATTATTATTATTATTATTATTATTATTATTATTACTATTATTATTATTATTACTATTATTATTATTACTGTTATTATTACTATTATTATTATTATTATTACTACTATTATTATTACTATTACTATTATTATTACTATTATTATTATTATTATTATTATTATTATTATTATTATTACGACTACTATTATTATTATTATTATTATTATTATTATTATTATTATTATTATTATTGTAAAAAACCAATCACAAGATAAAGACAAAGAGTATTGTTGGCATTGCATCCAAGTCCTCTTTAATAAAGGTTTATATTACAGCAATGAAAAACAACACATCGAACCATTGTATTACGGGATCAAAGTTTTAAGGTTAAACTGCAGTTGGTATTGGTTGAATAGATTATAATTTATAAGTAAATAAATAATAATGTATCGTAGTAATCAAATTTTTAAAATGGTATAAAAAATTAATGATAGTTTTATAATAATTAATAGTTAATAGTTTGTTTAATTTTTATAACTTTTTATATGTTTAGTTCTGTTACGGAATCTGAAATGGAGGAGACTGCGGAAGTTAAGGTGGAGCAAAGTTCCGCAAGCGATTTGGTGATGTGAGATATTGGATCGAAGGTTGCAATCATAACGCGTCTTGAGCCGGAGTCGTTGATCTTGAACTGGTGTCGCTAAACACTAATATGGTGGTCCAAAAGGGATGCTTGCATAGTTAGCACTCCAACGCCAAAGTCAGTTTAGGGTTCAAGATAATCATAGTGAAAGTGTAGATTAGAGATTGTGTACTTGAAACTCCCTTAGAACTATATTTGAACCTTAAGCCCCATAGAGCGGGCGAGATGAGTAAACCTTATCTTATTAGGACTTTTGCTAACCCAGAACAGTTGCCCCCAAAATTCGCTAGACACTCTGGATGTCGAGGGAATCTTTTAGCAGTCGTGGTCTGCCTTCAGAAATGGTTGTTTAAGCGTCGGCAAGCATGCATCGTGTTGGTTTTGCCAAAGAGCAATGTGGAACAAGAGCATTAAATGTAGTCCCATCAATGAAATATTTCATCGTTTTTCTCTAGACGTGTGACCTGAAAACGTAGGGAGTAACATGATGCTGCTTACTATACACTTGAGTTTGATTGTGTTTTCAAGGTGGAATCTGAATGTTGGTTTAAACTTTTTTTTTTTCAATCCGACCTATTTGATTGCTTTCGCCTATATAAGGGTAGCGGAAATTTGGGGGAAAATTTTAAACCTGTTAGATTGAATTCCTTTTATTTCCTTTGAGCATTTCATTCTTCTTTGAGAGTGTTTTTCCTAGAGTAATTGTCACCATGTATTAAAAGCTTCAAAGCTTCAACCATCAGCCTTCTCATTCCTTTCATTGCTTTTGACCTTACACTTTAAGGTGCCTTCTTCTAACTCAAGCTTTTTTATTCAAGCATTTATTGTCTCTTTGTTAAAATGAGTGACAATCCTATTATCATAGAGAGTGATTTGGAAGGTAGCACTTCTTCTTCTTCGAAAAGGTGAATGGAATATGAATCACATTCCCTTTCTTCTGCCAATGGGGATTTTGATTCGGGGATAATCTCTCTGATTGATGAGTCTGAAATGGGAGGAGTGTCTGGGGACTCCTTTTCTAAAAAGCATCTTCTAGTAAATCTTTAGAGGTTCAGCTTTCAAGGAAATCCGGTGGGGATGAGGATCATATCCTATCGAGAAATCGATGTCTCCCTCTGTCTTAATTGAGGGAGAAATAAAAGCTGCCCCTCAAAGGAGGAAATATGTCGGTGACTCTCTATCAGGGGGTGAGTGGTCACAAGCCTAGTGATACTGAAATCGCAAGTCATTTGGAGGATTGAGGAAAATCCCTGTTGTATCTTGGATTAAACTCGGTGGTCGCTTTAAAGCTGGTGAACTGACCCAAAAAGGGATTTGGCTAGTCGAGCCAAGTAATGCTAATAAATATTATTGGGTGGTCGTTAAAGTCTTAGGAACTCCTTCTGTTTTGAACATTTTTGTGGCTATAGTTGATGTTGCTATTATGGTCAGTGTCCCATTTGATCGGTCGGTTCTTCCAGTACATCCACCAGATAGGATATGCAACTCTTTTGAGGGCTGGTTGGTTCCTTTGTATGAGTACCTTTTTGCCAGGTTAGGGGTACGTTTTCCCTTTTCTGACTTTGAGGTGGCTGTGATGATCAGTCTGAAAGTTGCACCCTCGTAACTTCATCTTGGGGCTTTGGATTATATTGAGGTTTTCCAACTCTGTGTCGATCATACATATTGGAAACCCTCTCTTAAGCTCTTTTTCAATCTCTTTTAATCGGTCTGAACCTCTTGAGATAATGCCCGAGATCAAGGATTGATTTTTCTTCTCCCCAATGTTCCTTGGTTTGATCTTTTTGGCAAGGGAAAAGTGCATAACACTTTAGGAGATTTACTTCACCATAAACCGCTACCTGGTGGATATCTTAAAGTATCGGTTGATATTGCATTAGAGCTGGATGCGTTGCTACCGATACCTGACGCTGTTTCAGAGACAACATTGTTGCGGGATGCAATAGGATCGTTTGTTGCGTGGCCGTCAGACCTCATTTTCATAGATGATGAGGTATGTTGAAAACCATTATGAATCTTTTAGTATTCAAATGTCAATTCTGAACCATTATGAAAATCATTCTGAACCATTACGTACATTTTTTTACATGGTAATGTTAGACTCCTACAAAACCCGCATCTAAGGATAAAGGGATTTTGCCGCACGAGTCTGTTGCATCACAAAAAGAGGTACATTGAAAGTGTTATTCTATGATCCGAATTCAAAAGCTTCATGATTTTCTACTTTACCTAACTTATATGATTTTTAGGTTCCTGCTCAAGTTTCACAACAAGCCAATAAGAAAAGAGCTCCTACAAAGACCGAGCAGGCAAAAAGAGCTCTTAGACCTTGCTTTCGGATGTGTCTTGAAACACTTGTGGCAACATCAGATTTGATGGATGGTGTTATTCGTCAAATAGACATGGACGAAGGTGTATTTGGTTTTCCTCATTCCAAAACAATTGCAAAAGAGGACATGGAACAGATTTTTCGGCATCTTGAATTAGGCATCGGTGTTATGCATTCATACATCTGGTACTCCGATCAATCTATTATTTAATTAGTTGAACAATTTATTTACACATTTTAATGAAAATAGTCTAATGTTTATTATGTTTTTATTTAAGGTGCTTGTATGACAAATTGATGCGCGGGAATCAATTGTCAAACAGATTCTATTTCTTGTCTTGCGCCCGTGTCAATGCACCGGCAATTGCTATTGATCCAAATTCAGTAAGAGATCACTTACTTGGGAGATTTATGGCCAGCAGTACAGAAAGTTTGTATCTTTTACCGTATAATACTGGAAACGGGTAAGATTTTCATTCTAATTTCATTCTAATCTTTGTATCTTTTGCGTAGAAATTATCCATTTAAACTTTTGTTATATTTTACAATGGACACTGGTTGTTGGTTACTATTAATCCTACAAGAGAAGTGGTGTATTATCTGAATTCATTAGATCATGATTGGACAACATATCAGAATACGAAGGATTTGGTTGATACGTAAGCGAGATTGTTCTAAATATTCGTGTGTATTTGTATATTTAATTATTTCTGTGAGATTGTTCTAAATTTACGTTTTTCTTTTATAGAACAATACTAGTATACCAAGCACAAAGAGAAGCTCGAGTATCACGGTCTAAAGCAAACAACATTACATGGATCAAAGTGGAGGTATATTAATTTTCACAATGTTGCTTATAATAGTGATGCTACTTGATAACGCAAGACAACTATATATTAATTCTTATTTGTTTTTCTATGTGTAGTGTCCTCGTCAGCGTAATGGTATAGACTGCGGTTATTTCGTTTTGAGGTTTATGAGAGAAATCCTTCATTTGGATCGATTAGAGATTCCCATCACGGTATGGATTTATAACTTATGATTTATTTTAATACTTATCGGATATTTCATATAATTTATTATTTTAAACTAAATCATGCATATTGTGTTTTGTTATGTAGTACTTTGATGAATACACGTGTGCTCATTACACGAAAGATAAATTGGAAGAAATCAAGGAAGAATTATGTGAATACCTTATTGAGAAAAGAATCATATAAGGTATGGAAGTTGGTGTGTAGTTATGGAGTGTAATTGTATAGTTTTGGAAGTTGTTGTATATTAGGAGATCTTTAGAAGTTAAAGGATTAGAATGGTTTAATTATGTGAATGGTTTATGGATTAAAATAGTTTAATTATGTGAATGGTTTATGTTAATGGTTTATGGATTAGAATGGTTTAATTATGGAAATGGTTTATGGATTATAATGGTTTAATTATTATGTGAATGGTTTATGGATTAGAATGGTTTAATTATGGAAATGGTTAATGGAAATGGCCTAAAATGTGAATCATGGATTATAATGGTTTATGTGATTTATAAGGATTAGAAATGGTTAATGGAAATGGCTTAAAATGTGAAGGAAAATATACAGATTTCTATAGGTTTCTGCATAAAAAAGAAGAAAAATGTGATTTTTAAAAAAAATCATTAAAAAAAAACGTGAAGAAAAGAAAGCGCTTTTAAGAAAAAGCGCTGCCTATAGTGAAAATAAAAAATAAAAAAGAAAGCGCTGCCTTAAAGTGAAAAAAAAATTTAGACAGCGCTTTCAAAAGCGTTGTCTAAAGGGGAAAAATAGAAAGCGCTTTTCCTGAGAAAGCGTTGCCTAAAGGTGAAAATAAAAAATAAATTAGACAGCGCTTTCAAAAGCGCTGTCTAAAGGGGGACAATAGAAAGCGCTTTTTCCTGAGAAAGCGCTGCCTAAAGATGCCAATAGAAAGCATAAAAGGATAGAAAAAGCGCTGTTAAAGGCCCACTTTAGAAAGCGCTTTTTCAGTTAAAAGTGCTGCTAAAGGCCTACTTTAGAAAGCGCTTTTAAAGGTAAAGCGCTGCCTAAAGTAGGCCTTTAGCAGCGCTTTCTCATAAAAAAAGCGTTGTCTTTACCTACGGCAGCACCACCTTAGACAGCGCTTTTAAGCGGTGTTAAAGGCCAAAAAAAGCGCTGTCTTTTCCTTTCTTTGGCGTAGTGAAGGATGCGTATCCTCAATCTGACCATAGTTCAATTTGATGTTACCTCCCACACAACCTATATAAGTTACAAATTTGGTATCATCAAATCTTACTGACAAGCCATTTAACTCCATAGATCATCATGTGTCAACTGGTGTATCCCAAAATGTCCATTGTCCATTGTCACCTGGTAACCAATTTCTAAACACACATATGTCACTTGATGAACACACGGGCGAGTCCACCTTTATCCCAGAAACACAATAAATAACTCACACTACACTTGGTCTGCCTAGAGTGTCAATCTCTCAGTTTGTATCTTTTGAATATGTGGATAATTTGCTACCTAAGGTACCTCAAGCTACTAAGTCACCCTCACATCCTAATTCAAATATAGTTGGTTATTTTGAGTCTCTCCCATCGTTATTTCATATTCAACAAGAATCAACACCTATGGTTGTCAACAGTCTGTCCACGATCACAAAAGAAAACGCTGGCAAGTTAAAACCTAAAGTTTTTCTTGTACACTCTGAGCTCACATCTGTCAAACAAGCTATCACCCAACTATGAAAGCTAAATATGAGTCCCTAATAAAGAATGATACATGGGTTCTCACAATTCTTCATGCTCACAAAAAACCTATTCGATGTAAATGGGTATTTAAATTCAAAGAAAACTTTGATGGCACACTAAACAAGCATAAAGCAAGGCTTGTAGCTAAGGGGTTCCATCAACAACATGGATTTGATTTCCATGAGAAATTCTCCCCTGTAGTTAAAGAAACAACAATCAGAATTATATTGACCTTGGCCATCACATACAAGTGGAAAATTCAACAAATTGATGTCAATAATGCTTTCTTAAATGGAGATTTACATGAAGAAGTTTATATGTTGCAACCTCTAGGGTTCATGTCCTCTTATTCTACTATCGTTTGCAAACTGAAGAAACCTTATATGGCTCGAAACAGGCTCCTCGTACCTGGTATGAGAAACTTCATCAGGCTCTAATCCAATTTGGTTTTGTTTCAAGCAGATGTGACCATTCACTTTTCATATACAACCACAACCATGTCACTCTCTATGCTCTAGTGTATGTTGATGGCATTCTAATCACTAACCCATGATCTACACTAGTGCATAGCCTGATTGATCAGCTTCATAAGAAGTTTTCCCTCAAGAAACTTGGTGTGCCACAATATTTCTTAAGGATTGAAGTACATTATCACGAAAATGGATCCCTGGTTCTGACTTAAACAAAGTATGTCAGAGAACTGTTGGCAAAAATCAACATGGTGGAGGAAAAAGGAATCAACACATCTATGTTCAGTTCATGTAAGCTTAACAAACATGGTGATGATAAAATGTTAGATCCGTTCCTATACAGATCCATACTAGGATCTCTTCAATATGTCACTTTGACATGTCCAAACATAGCATTTTATGTTAAAAAAGCTTGTCAATACATGGAAGATCGGCTTGATTCATATTGGAGTGTAGTAAAATGCTTGTTGTGTTACTTGAATGACACGATAACTAGTCGTATGGTCTTGGCACCTATAACGACTCAAGAACAAATGTCACTGCATGCTTATAGTGAATCAGACTTGGCCAGTGACCCCGATGCAGACGTTCCACCTCTGGTTCGTGTGTGTACCTTAGATCAAACCTTGTTGCATGGAGCTCAAAGATGCAATCCTTGGTAGCTCTTTCCATCACTGAGGCAAAGTACAACACTCTTGCTCATACCACGTTGAAAATCCTCTGGATAGAATCATTTCTTAATAAACTCAACATTAGGTACTTGCCTCTCACGCTACTTTGCGACAACCTAAGCCCATTGATGCTTTCTCACAACCCGATACTCCATGCACGCACAAAACATATTGAATTGGACATACATTTCGTAAGGGAGAAAGTTTCATCTCAAAAGCTATGTATTCAACATGTACCAGCTCAAGCTCAAATAACTGATATCCTCTGTTACCAACTAATCTCTTCACTTTGTTTCATGACAAGCTCAAGGTGTCATCTTTCAAGCCACCATGATCTTGAGGGGATGTATTAGAGATAGAACTAATTAGTTAGTTAGAAAAGTTAGTTATGGTTGTTACACCTTGTATGAAGTTAGTTAGGGTGTTTAACAACCATGTAAGCTCTACTATATTTTTTGTTAGGCATTGATGTAAGGAAGCTATGATGGTGAATACAATTCTCACACATGCAAGAATATCTTGCATAATTAACTCTTATCTCTCACACTTGACAAAGTCAAGGTTTATTGAGAAAGTGGTTCAAGTTTGAAAACAAGAAGGTTTTGAAAAATGAAGAAGATTTTGAAAATTAAAGAAGGGGAGGAGATGAAGAGACTATCCTAATGCATAAAATAAATTGCAAGAAATAAAAGGTCTCATTGTAAGATAGCCCAAGAGGAAGTGTTTGTGTGTGCATTGTGAACTAACCAGAAGAAAGCAAGCACTTAATAAGATTCAAAACCAACATTCCATTCCTTTGGAGTAAGCCATAAGCAACAAGTAAGCATAGGATAAGACAAGCATCAATTGAAAGAAGAACTCAAGACATAAGGTCAAAGCTATGTATCAGAGCTAAGTCTTCAAAGGTCAACCAAAAGTATCAAGTATCAGATGAATCCAAGAGCTTAGGGAAAAATAACCAAAGTCCACAATTCCAAAAATCAAACTTCAAGTCAAGCTAAGGATAATAACTATTAGTCCAAATATTAGAGAACCCAGTTTTTTTTAAAGTTTTTCCTTAATTAATGTCTTTAAAAGAAAAAAGAAATGCCCAAGTGAACAAAGGAAAAAGAAGCATAAACATAAACAATATGTAATGTAATGCTAAAAATAAAGGCATAAAAGTAAAGAGCAAGAAATTAAATGACAAGAAAATTAAATGACATAAAGTAAAGTTAGCACAATAATAAAGTTAGTATTGATGTTAGAGTTAATGAATCGATTTCGGACAAATTTAGCGCTATGTTAAACAATCGTAGCACAATCTATTAGAAAGATCATACTATGGGAGGCCGGTCCATAACAATTTATGTACCATGGATGTTAGAGACATGGTAGAAACCATATTCCTAAAACATGTAGCACAAGTAAAAACCAAGGAGGGATCAAACACTAAGGCAAGGAGATTGGTCGATTACATCAATCATTCTTCCTGATAACTTAGGACAAACTTATGCATCAATCCAAAGTACCTCAAATGATGCATGATCAATTGGAAGGTTGATTTCAAATGATGAAAGTTCATCAAACATCAATCCAAATTTCATGAACAAGATGGACTCTAAATCATCCATTTGATCAAGAGCAAAGAAAAAAGAAAAAGAAGGAGATGGATAGGAAAAGAGATGAAACAAAATTAAACCATGACTTGAGATTCATCTTTCACTAATTTCAATCACCTCTCTTGGAGGGTTAAGGTACTAAACATATCATCAACCCAAAGCACCAAAAATGATTAAACTAATCATTTAATGGTAGATTTGAATTGATGAAGATTCATCTAACCTACTCAACACCCAAAGTCCATTGATATTGAGGAAGATTTTGATCAATCAAGCCCTAATCCAAATCAACAGAAGTCAAACAATATTAAAAATGCAATAATAAACGATTAAAATGAATGGAAAATGATTTTTTAAAATGATTTTAAATGGAAAATGAAGAGAAAATCCAAATGAAGCATCTAAAAATCAAACAAAGGCTCAATAAAATCAAAATAGGTCAAAAAACAACTCAAGGATCATAAAATAATTTTTGGAGATTTTTAAAATGCATACACGTATTTTTAAATCAATTAAAATGCATGAATGAAGAAAATATTAAAGAAAAATAGCAAATCATAAAATAAAGTTGTGATAAAATTGCACAAGGTGTAAAATAATAAAAAATATTTTTGTGAATTTTTTGGATGAAAATATGATTTAAAATCAGTTTTAGAAGAAAAATCAAATAAAAGAAAATAAAAGAAAAAGAAATAAATCAGGAAAAAGTATCAGCCATTAGATTTGGTCAACTATGATGAAGTAAGCACATCAGAGGGCTCAGATCTTGAGGAACATCGTGGACCTTAAGTTAAATAACACGTTGAATCATATTTGAAATAAAACAAATGCAGGCCACCACTATGCACCTCAAGTCTTTTTCTCTAGTGAGCTGCTCACCGGAGTTTGACATTTGGTTAGCTCAAGGCACGAAACCAACACCATTACAATCGTATCATTAGTGTGAATTCAACCATATGCTTCATCTTCATTTATTGAAAACGGGCATGGAGAATTTCGGAGAAAACTCAGTGAAAAACAAAACACGAAAAGTAAAATTAAATGTCAGATACGATTAACCAAAGCAAGATAAGTTAGGGGAAAGAATCAAAGAGTATCAGGCTACATTGTGGTAACTTGTTTGAGTGAAAATGAAGCCTCTAACTACCTTGTCCAAATACGATCAGAAGGTGTTGCAAGGTGGATTTGGTTAGCACGATTTAGAGGCTCTTAAGGTTTAGTTCTTGTTGCTATAGCTTCAGAGGATGCTGAAGGTGCTAATGGAATCAAGAAATGGAGTTGAAATTACTTAGAATTTGAAAATGAATTCTCAAAATTTCAGTGAAAAGTGTGAGCTCGGGCAGAGGTTATGGGGGCTTTCTAAGCTTGAAATTGAGTACATAAGCTTCCTCTACTTATAGATGAAGTGAATGAATGAAATACATGTGAAAATTAGTTTCCAAGCATGTGAAATCATGAGCACCAAGTGCATTACCAAACTTGGATGGAAAGTCACCAAAACCCAGGTTATTCCAAGCCAATTCTGGTCGTTTTTAATCAACAACTATCACTTAACATCACCTGGTGTAAACCACGAGAAGAATTTGGCTTAAAATTGAGAATTGAGTGAATTTGCAAATTTGGTTCCAAGCAATTTTCAGTTCCAAGAAGCCATGTTTAAACCATTGTGAAATTGTGTAGACTTGACCATTGCCTCTCATTCTTTTTGCTAAATGATCACATCATAACATAAAGTATAATGAAAAAAGAAGAAAGGCTCCATTTGAATGCTCGAGAAAAAAGTTATGTCCTTGTAAAGTTAGCACCATGACTTATAATTAGAGGTCAAAATTTTCTAAATCCAAAATGACCTATAATGTCTTCAATTTTTTCATGGCTTTCCAAGCATAATTGGCCTTTGATCTTTGAAACAAACTTGTAGATATCATCAAATGTGATAATTGGAAAAAAGAACCTCCCACAAAGGTTGAAAATTGAGAGAGTTATGATTTTTGGAATTTAGGAAAATAACACTTGAATTTAGGTCAAATTTCACTAAGTCCATAAAATAACCTCTAATGTTTCTAAACTTTTGATGATCTTCCAAGCATAATTGGCTCTTGACTTGTAAAGAGACCTTGTAAAAGATGTAAAGAAGAGTCATTTGCCCAAGAAAGCACTAAAAATGTTGAAGTATGAAGAAGTTATGATATTTGGAAGTTGGACTTAGAATGTTGACTCTTTAGGTCAAACCTCTTTAAACAAACTTGCAATTTTGGACTTTTTCTTGCATTTCAAGGTACATTGATGATCATAAGAACTCAAAATGATGTACTCTTGAATGTCCTTTGATGAAACTTGAAATGGCTTGAGAAAACTTGTTGATGAAGGCATGGAAATAAACACATGAACCTTTGAAGTTTCTTGAGAAACGAGCTATCAAATTTGAAACACCTTTGATCAAATGAAGTTGAATAATGCTTGAGACCCTATGCTTTGAGATTAGAGGTCATGCTTTGATTAATAGCCTTTGAAAATCAATGGTTGATCACACCTTGCCTTGAGGAACTAAAACCCTAGCTGAGGAGACAATTACTTGATGCTCTTGATTCCAAACCCTACCTTGCAAAAGAAACAAAAGGGATAGAGTTTTTTTTTGTATTTTTATTAATGGTTTGTGAATTATAAATCGTATAAATACAAAAAATGTAAAAGATACACAATGAGGTGCTTGATGATCTTTGCAAAGGCACAGACAAAGATGAGAGGGTTAGGAGATAATCAAGTTTGTGATCTTGATGCATTGCAAAGATGTAAATGTGGTGGGATCTTAGGGGTAAAATTTAGGGTATGACAAACTTATATTACAAATATACAGTATTGAAGATTAAAACATAGTCAAAATTAAATTTTTTAAAAATGTATCTCAAAGATAATTTTTATGAAAAACTATTTAAAATAATTTTAAATTAAATAATTTTTTTACAAAATTTAAATAATAAAAACAATTATATCAAAAAGTAAAATATCTAAAATATTATTTTAAGAAAATCTATTTAAAATTTTTATTTAATTTTTGTAAAAAATATTTATAATATTTTTAAACAAAAAGATACATACAACACTATAAAAATCATTAAAAAAAAACCTTAAACAATCGAGTTCTATATTACATTAATTTATATGGAATTTGTATCTAAAACTTGACATTTTAAAAAGAAAAAAAATTAGAGACATAAGCTAATGTTTTTTTATCAACTAATTATAAATTATTACATGCTATAGTCACAAACTTGTAATAGGCGTTACTAAGTAACAATCACTTATCAATTAAGAATAACTAGAATAGGACATGCGCGATGCGTGGGTGGTACAGAAGATCGTGCGGGTAATAAATAGAAATTGTTGAAATAAAATAAAACTTTATTTGTGGTAGATATTATTTATTATAAAAACTATATAATATGGATAATAAAATTAGCATAACAAAAGAAAGACTTTAAAATGGAAATGCAAGGTGTGATAGCAAATTAAATGTTAAAACATGAAAGATTTTAAAATGGGAATAAATTTTTATGGTTTTTAGTCATTTTTTCTTAGATGAGGCTTTGTTGTTTTTTTATTTTACTTTAATGGATTTTGAGTGTTTAATTTGTGTATGAAAATTGACTCGTCGTCAAAGGATAATATCTGAAGTTAATTGTTGCTACTATTATTTTTTGAATTCCCTTTGATATGTGGTTCATCATATGATGATGTTATGATTAGCCTTCGTTTAGACCTATAAGTTTTTGTTTTTTTTTTTCTTATATGGTTTACCATTGATGTTGTCATCATTATTTCCTCTCCCACGTTCTTCTTCTTCTTCTTCTTCTTCTTTCTTTTGAATCATTGGGGGTGATATGGACTCCTATATGTAATAAGTATATTGTTAGTATTCATAAAGTTAGTAGTATATTTTTATTATTGTACTAAAAATTTAATTATCTGTTTAATAGGTATTTTCAGAATTGTTTCTTGTAGAATATCGGTTGATACAAAAGTTCGTGATACTGTGTAGATTTACGATCCTTCTTTTAAGTTTTTTGCAGACAATTTTATTTCAAAAATAAGAGTACGATGACAGAGGTTCTATAGTATTGATGGTGTAGACATGTTAGCTTGTTGTTGCAAGAGCATTTGAGTCGTTGTATTGAGTAGCTTTTGTGCCTCTTGATCAAACAATATCAAAGTCGCTTTAGCAGTTTTATCAGACACTTTCAGTATTATCTTGAACCTGTGATTACATGTTTTTTTATATTATATTACTAATAATTTTTTTTATAAGATTGTTTATGATTGTAAATGTCTAACCTTGATTTTGGATACTTGGAAGATGTTTTACACGAAGGACATTTCACATTTAATTTGGATGGCATTACATTGGAAGGTCACGTTATGATTCAAATTTTAAATGTCATTGGAATAACTCTCTCAAATTAAACCATTGGAAGGTCACGTTATGATTTTAATTTGGATGGCATGTCATTGGAAGGTCACGTTATGATTCTAATTTGAAAATTTGATGACAACTCAACCAGATACTTAAGTTTCTTCATACATTTTTCACATCCAATGTAATGCCATCCAAATGTATCATCAGTTTCATTTATAGTTGCTAGAACTGTGAATAAAACATCCTATATTTAAAAGTTTAAAAAAATTGGTAAGTAAAATAACTTTAGAATTGTATTTACAAAAGAGTTTTAAAATAAAATTTATAGTGAACCTGTGTATCAGACTCCCATGTCATTGCCATTATATTTAGTAGTGTTGTTATATTTTGAGTCATCCTCTTTTGAGGTGACATATTTGAAAACTCAGTGATTGGAATCTCCTTTATTTCTAGCTGATCATTTGATGGACTCTATAATTTATACAAAATAAAAAGAGATAGTGAAAGACTAACTTTAAATTTTAGTTATCTAAAATGATGATTCGAAAATGTTAGCATTTAACAAATTAAGTATATTTGATGGGTACATTACTTTTTAGGTGTTAAAATTCTGGATTTTCTAGATTGATGTAAATTCGGGTAGCTAAAGTTGAGTTGATCGAGTATTCGTATGTGGAATAATAATTTAAATTTATTTGTGAAAATGGTAATCTTTTGAGTGAATAAAATATCTATAACGCTTAAATACATTGTTACCTCTAAACATCTTCACTGTTGTAGATGTGATTGCAACAATGATGGTCCTTTTCTGGTTGAGTTATCATCAAATTTTCAAATTCAATAGCTATTTTTGTCCATAACGTGACCTTAACAATTGTATTCCTATGAATAAATTATGTTTATAATGTTTAGATTAATTTTAATTTAATATACTTAATTTATATATGAATATATGAATAAGAAAATATGAGTAGTTGAAATCTTACTCTTGTAGCCTCAATTCAAGTCTGAGAATTTTTGTAGGTTTTCCTTGTACGTAAATGTGTTCTTCATGTTCAAGAGCATAAAGAACTCCAACTATGTCTGAAAAACATGAATATAGTTATATAATATAATTTATATTATTATAGGGTAACTTGTGTGTAACACCACCAGAGAGAACATTTTTGTCTCCAACTCTTTCAGAAATTGTTTATATGGTAACAAATTTAAAATAATGGCGTACAATTATGGATTTTGAGTCTTGAATATTTATTACAGCAACCGTTCGCAAAAACCATTTTTGTCTTGAATATTTTTATATTTTTTGTGGTATATAAATTTCCCTCTTGTATCAATTCTCTAAATTGTATTTTAAGATATTGGTTTACCGTTGAATGTAAAGGAGTTCCCAGAAGAAAAAAAATATAGGAATAAAATATTGAAATCAATAATTTTATAAAGAAAAAAATAATAATGTTAAATATTTAGAATATAAAAGTATATTTTATTAAAAACAACTACAATAGTTGGGATAAATAGTCAATACCTTCTCATCTAACAAAATCATTTCTACGAATGTTTGTTCTTCATCGTTACGCAAATTATTAACGCCACACAATCGAACGACTCTAACTCGAAGTAACCAATCATCATTGGTGTTAAGATCTAAGATAAAAAATTTCATTGTTGATTGTCTGATAATATGAATATATAGTGAATATGATTGTTGTTATAGTGAGGTATTAAAAAAGTTAACAGATTGTTGTTTATATAGGACAATGTATTCCTATGAATATTCTTGTGACTGCAACGTATGTGTTTTTTTATGTTTATATCTTTTAAACAGAAAAATAAATGCAATTGTGATAATAATAAATGAATATTTTATGCAATAGTTAATGTAACGCCCTGTATAAGATATATCTAGAATAATACAATACAAGCATTTTATTTGGTACTGACACCATCATAAGTGCCTAATGGCGTAATTCACATACTTGCCCATTTCTAAAACATAAACACAATCTATGGTACAAGACATGGAAACTAGCCAAAAATAAAAATCTAGGAATAATATACAATATCCTCAATTGTATACAACAAAAAATAATACACAGCGGAAATACTAAAACCAAGCTTCTCTTGAAACATACAAGCATCGGTCCACTTGTAAATCAAACCTGCAAACCACACCTGAAATATAGCAACTATAGTGGGGTGAGATACATCAAATCTCAGTGAGTTCCCTATCTTATAGATTCTCTCGGCTTTACAAGGTCCTAGCCAATCCTAACTCAAGTCAAGGAGAAGGGAAATGACTTTGAGTTCACAATCTCACAATTCATAATCTCACACTATATGGAAACATGTCATGAGTTCATCAAATCAAAATATCACTAATCGATAACCGTACCAAGGCATCCCTCTTGCTCGTCCGCTTCTACATCTAGAAGTCGACCCGAGTTCTGGATCCTTGTAGTTACTTGGCATACGAAATAGATTCGGAATTAAGGGACACATTATCACCTTAATTCGTCACTTTACATGGCCTCTTATGCCATCACAAGTCTCTACCCGTAGGTTCCATTCGTACTATAACATTGGGAATCAAACCTACCAAGTAATTCTGCCTGCACTTCTGAGGAGCTCGAGACTCGTGAAGGTCTCTCAAGGAAAACTCAAAAGAAAATGGTTACGATTACGTGATCATATACATAAACGTGATTGTATTCGACAATCACCAGGCCACATTAGCCTTTAGGCCTCTCATGCCTTTAGCGATAAAACATAACAATTACACATGTTTCATATTAGTGTTTCACTCATTTCAATACCATTCGGTAATGGACACACGCCTCGGCCTCTCATGCACGAGCGTTGTCATTAAGTTATCTACTCTAGGCCAGAACTCGTCAATGAAGGCACGAGCGTCGCTGTTGCACCCCAAATTTTACCCTCATTTTTTTGCTAATTGTTATTCTATTATCTTTTTCCATGTTTTATTTTAATATTTATCTTAGCTTTTATTTGTTTTATGATTAGGTTAATTTCAATTTGGCCCATTTTATTTTATTTATATTTGAGTTGTTTTAGTTTTATTTAATTTAAATTAATCCTAATTTAAGTCAATTTTAATTGATTAGGTTAATTATCCATTTAGTTTCTTTTAAATTAATTCTTAATCTAGAATATTAAGTAGTTTGTTATTATTTTCAACAACCATATTATTAATTCAATTAAGAGAATGTTCCCAAAATAAGCTTACCGTGACCAATTTCATTTTGCAATTTTGGATTCTCATTTCATTACCATGGACCAATGAGAGTTAAGCTTGGTATGTGTTTGACTTTTCAACAATTCCATCAACCAATGAGAGCATGACATATGACACCAAGGAAACTAAAGAGAACCAAGTTCGTCTCTTCTCTCTCGTTCTTGCTGAAGTTCTGAATGATGAAGAGAAATTCAAAGCATTTTGAATCCATTCAATTCATTGAATCCATTTCAACCACAATACTGTTGGCGCGATTTCTTCGATTTGAAATCTCCAAGTCCATTCCTCTTCAAGCTCAGCTGTGTGTTGCACAAAAAGTGGTTCAGAGAAGATTACCAATTCCAGCATACGACCTGCTCCATTTGCGAATTTGTCCACGCTATCTCCAACCTTTGCTCCATTTGGTACCCCTCTCAATAGCATCAATGGAAGAGCTCTGAATCCATTCACAAAGTGATGAGTGTGACCCTGCACATCTGAGGATGCCACAGCGTGTTTATCTCCCAGAATTGGACCAAGTTTGAAATTCAAACGAAAACCCTAGTTGCCAGCATATGCCCACTAAATGTTTGAGGAATTGACCCGGCCCATGATGCTTCTCATCAACCCAATACCTTGCCTATTTAAAGGAGCTCAACTTCAATTCTTGGGACACCAACAATCTCTACAAAAATACTCCAAATATCTGAGTCTAAAAGAGGGAAGAGAACGAGGGTTAACATCAAGAATTTTTGGTCAATCCAGAGAGAAGCAAGTTCAGTTGGTAACTCTCTTTTCCTTTAACTTTAATCTATTCATGTGTTCATGGTATGATTGTTTTAATGTTGTTTTGATGGCTGTTAGATGTTTGTCATGATATGCTTTTCATTTCTTTGAGCCTGTAATGTAGGTATGAACTTTATTGTCTAAGTTGTTTATGTAACTGACCTAAAATGATGTTGCACATTTTGTTTTGATGTTAATACATAAGTTCTTGATTCCCTTGAATATATGTGATGGTATGCTTGGTATGCCTTTTGGAAATGTTTGTGGTATCTTGAGTTTTGTATTAACAGTTGTTTTGAATTTGTAATTTTTTTTCCTCTTGATTCTGTTTGATGTTGTAAGGTTTCTCTGTTTATCATGTCAACTGTCTATGAGAGTGAAATGACTTTTTTATGCTAGCTAATTTGCCATTGCAGGTCTTGTTTATTTGACATGTTAAAATGATGTTTGAACTTTTGTTTTAATATAACCGTGCTTTGTTGTTATCTATGAAACCAACTCTGGGTAACATTCTCTTGATCTTAAATTGATGACCATATTATGCTCTGCATTACTTCTAGTGGTGGTGTTTGATCCTGCCTTATGTGTTTGATTATTCCATCTTGCTTGTACCTGCCTAGACCATTTTATTGAGACTATCAACTCAGTTTTCTTTTGATATCTAGCTTCTGTTTTAATATCAATACATGTATTCATAATGTGTATGTTGACCTTGATGTGTTTTAACTTAACTCCTAACTATGCCATTGTCTGTCATTAAATGGTAATACCTGAGGAAATGTTGGTTGTTGCATGTCATGTGCCATGTCTTTTTCCCCTTTACCATTAGTATGACTTGTATCTTTGCAATGTGGTTGTTGTGTGAACTGTGACTGATTTTAACTGCCTTATGATGAAGCATAGTCCCTGTTTTGCTCATATTTTTTCCATGCTTAAATGCCACTTAACTTGAATCTCATTGACTACTGTATATGTTTTGGGGATGTATGATCGTTTGTGTGAGTTTATGTCTTCCGTCACTAGGATTCTAGGACTAATTCCAATTTTTCTTTGACATGAAGTTTAATTCGTATGCTTGTAATCTTGACATGATTTTGAACCTTAACCTACATTTGTTTTTGTATGCTGCTCATAATGAGACTATGTTTGCTGCTTGTATTAATTTTGGTGACCTATATCTATCCTCACTGCCAGTGCATAGAATGTCTCTTTGTATGTCAACAAATGTTTTTAACTTAACATGATAAACTATATTACTTGTCTGTCATCTTTGTTACAACATAAGAACTTTGATCACATCACCTTTTGGTTGTATTCTGTCTTTGCTTAATGTTGAAATTGCTTGATGTGTTTGAGATTGATCTGACAGTTTTGAGTTGTTAACCTATTGATCTATGGCCACTTGGTTCTATTTGTATATTGATGCCTGTTTTAATGATGCTATCAAGTGTGCTGTGCATTATTGCTTCTTATACATAAGTTGGTTGATATCTCATTGGCATTTGTGTCTTACTGTTAAGACATTTGGTTCATTATTATGTCATTAAATGTTGTTTGTGTACCAACTTGCTTTGAATTAGGCCAGCACCCAGTTCAGTTTGGTTTATACATGTTTAGTGAAATGCGTGACTTCATACGTTTTGGTGTTATGCTACATACTGCTACTGTTATCATTTAATGTCATGGCTTGATGTGTTTTTCCCATAGAATCATTTTTTGACCTTAGTTGATAGCCATACGTATGAAATCTCTTGGTCTTGTGTATTAGATTGTGGTTTCCCTTTCACTTGGTTTTTTTTGGATCAATACAACACTGAGTTCAATATAGTTGCCTTGTTTGTTTAATTTAATTGTTTTTTATTTTGAATATATGCGCACAATACATGTTATATATTTATCAAATCATATTTATTACTGGATGTATTCCCGCCCCAGCGGATGGACTTGTGTGTGTATTATTATTCCTCTTTGCCATGCCTATAAGGACTGGGGTTCGATCCCTACCCAGTCCTTTTGTTTTTTTTTTCTTTTGGTTTTCGCTTCTTTAAATATGTATGTGTACTTGCGCTTTGTATTCACCACGCACGCATAGCCCAGTTGGTATATGTTTTGGGGCGTTCAGGTAGGGGACGTGGGTTCAAACCCTATTTGTGCTATTTCCCTTTCTTTTTAGTTAACTATTTCCTTTCATTTAAAGTTTATTAAAAACAATTTATTTTATCTTTAGAAAATCTGAGTTTTATTTTAAAACTCCATATTTATTTCACTTGGTAATTTATTTTATTAATTAGTTATCTAAAAAGATTTACTTTTTTTAATGTGAATTTCCACTCTCATTATTTTGATTAAATTGCTGAATCTTCATTATAACCTTATTGATCTTTTAATGTTTAACTCATTTTTAATTTATCCTATTATTTGATTGTTGATTTAATTTGTGATTGGTATTGTCTAAACTTGGAATATCATCTTAATCGATCTTTTATTCATGACTATATTTTGACTTATGATGTGTGATATATTTTCTCAAGTTTAATATCTTTGGCTTGCCTTTGTCTAATTGATATCTTGATATTTATCTCATGTCTACTCATCATGAAACATATTGCCATCTTCATGTTTATATTGCTCTCATTATATTATCTCATATCAATGTTTCATCTTCTATAGCTTTTTTTTTTTATTTTCTTTTTTCCCCATATTCCAAAGGAAGGTTAAACATGTTGACTCCTAAAGTCATGACCTCCCACCTTAACTTAGATAATCTCTTAGGAGAAAACTTCAATTTCTTGGCCTCATCAGATCCATAGAAATTACAACTAGCTTTAGGAGAGAGTTCCTCAACTCTTGGTGATATTCATCATAATGAATTTATCACTTCCCCTGCTAACTAACCTTTAGCATAGAACCCTTTAGCAAACATAACATAACATTAACAAGAGGCTCCCGTAGGATACTACGGATGTTTAGGGTGCTAACACCTTCCCTAGGTGTAACCAACCCCCGAACCTTAGATCTTTCCCTTTAGGTTTTTCTAACGATCTTGAACTTTTCCTTTGGTTAAATCAAAGTCGGTTGTAAAAGAAAAATGATGCAAATTAATTAATAATTTGTTATCCGATTTTCACTGCAACAGAAATGGCGACTTCACTGGGGATAGTTAGACCTATTGCTGGTCCTTTCCTAAGAGGGTTAAGCCTACCTTTGTTTTATGTTATTCATGTTTGCTTATCTACTTGTATGATTGCCTGTATGTCATATCTGCTTGTATGCTTGTATATCTGTTCTATGTTTGATATTATCCTGTTTGGTTTGGGTTGACATGATATCAGTGAGTGAGATAAGTCCTAACCCGGACTTGAGAGAACACATATGTTTAGGAACCGTGGACATAGTTAAGGGAACTTCGAGGGAGAAATCCCAAAGGAGGGAACTTGAAGTCCACACTTAGTTGAGGCCCTCTCGGAAGTGGTATATGTTGAACGAGCAATCGTGAATGCGTTACTACTTTCGACCTAGGAGCCAGAGATACTGATGACCTTTAGGTATCCTTTACCCCACTTGGCCTGTTTAGGACGTAGTACGAGGACTGTGAGGGAGCAATCCCAAATTGTTGCTACGCGATGCTACACTCAGATGAGACTCTCTTGAGAATTTTATTGATCACCAAGCAATTGGAAAGTCTATAAAATCTGAAAGATGGGTTGTCGACTCTGGGAACTCTTTTAGAACCTTGTCTTGCAGGTGAAAACCATAGTACATACCTTTGGGATGGGTAGACCTTTGACTTCATGCTCGTGACTTTTAACCTAGGTTGCTCTATGTTCTTTGTGCTTACCTGTCTATGTGTGTTTGTTGCACTCATTCTTGCATCATGTGCATTGTGTATTCAAGGAACTCAATTTTGTTTTGCAAACTTTATAGGATGGATTTTGAAAAAAGGAAAACGAAGAAGTACACCTTCATTAGTCCAAAATTGGAAGATCTAAAGAATCTGGGTAGTCCAATCAATGAATCATCAACATTCCAAGGCAAGTATGGGAAGATTTTCTCTCTGATGAAGACCAAGATGGTAGACGGATTGCTCCCTACTCTCATACAGTTCTATGACCCCATGTATCATTGTTTTACTTTTCCGGATTACCAGTTAATGCCTACGCTCGAGGAGTACGCCATTCTAGTTGGTATTCCCATCACTCCAAACCTACCTTACTCTGGTCTAGAAAGGACGCCTAAAGAAAAGGAAATTGCAGAAGCGGCTCATCTCAAATTGTCAGAAGTTAAGGCTAACTTGGTTGTCAAGGGAGGACTTTTTGGGTTACCTGCCAAGTTTTTAATGGAGAAGGCCCGTCAGTATGCTAGCATGAAGAATATGGTGGACTTTGAAGCTATTATGGCCCTACTTATTTATGGGTTATTCTTGTTTCCCAACATCGAGAACTTTGTTGATATGAATGCGATCAAGATCTTCATCATTGGAAATCCAGTTCCAACCCTACTTGCAGACGCCTACCACTCAGTGCACTTGAGGACTGCTCATAAGGGAGGGATGGTAACATGCTGTGCCACACTGTTGTATAGATGGTTTATCTCCCATTTACCCCATTCTAAGACCTTTTGGGATCTCCAAGATGGACTTCTTTGGTCAGAGAAGATCATGTCTCTCACCAACACTGATCTTGAGTGGTACCACCCATCGCTCAAAGGCAAGGATATGATTGCTAGCTGTAGAGGATTTGCTAATGTACCACTTCTTAGCACAAAAGGAGGCATAAGCTACAATCCTGCCTTGGCTTGTCGTCAACATGGTTATTCTATGGGAGCTAAACCTAATAACATTTACTTGGAAGATTTGTTCTTTGAAGAGGATAAGGACCCTGTACTTAAGGAAAGGATGGCTCACGCTTGGCGACATGTTCACACCAGAGGTATCTCTGCTTTGGGGGAACCCGAGTGTTTGGCTTCAGAATCTTACACTCAATAGGTGCAAAAGAGGGCTATTGAGTTGAAGATACCATATGATCGTCATGATCCTATCCCACTAGCTCCCAGAGATCCTATTCTTTACTTCACTAGCAATGAAGATGAATTAAAGATTCGATTGGCTCAAGCAGAGCGAGAAAGGAATGCTTGGATGAACAAGTATCAGATCCTTAACTTTGAAATGAATGAATTGCAGAAGAGTCTCAGGAGGAAGGAAGAAGAATCTGTCAAAAGAAGGAAGATGCAAGAGGACTTATTTTCTCCTAGCACATCATCTCCGCCCGAACCATGGAAGTCACGGTTGGTTGAGCTCATTGACAAGAACGAAAGGCTACAGAAGGAGAACCAGAAACTTGCCATGAGATTGAGGGGAGAAGACTGATTGATGGCTTAGGACCTAATTTTATTTATTTTATATTCTATTTTGGTTTTTGAAGATGTAATTGTCTTATGTTGTAATTCAAAACTTTATTATCAATGAAATGAGTTTTCCTCTAAGAAAAATGTTCCTTAAAATTTGCAAGGATAAAACGCTGAGTTCTTTTGAATCACACCCATCATTTTGCATTGCATCAGTATTTTTTGCTAACTATCAAGAAACTAATGATATTTTTGCAGACTTTGTTGATATGGAATCTAAAAAGCAAGTTTAGCCTTATTACTTCGAGCTCCCGGAACTTCAACAACTGATCTGGATGCGCGACATGATTGAGGATCCTTCAGACTTTGCTGACAAATATGGAAATCTCTCACAACTACTGAGGGTTCCAGTGACTGAGGGACCATTGGAAGTGTTGGTGCAATTGTATCACCCCAATTACCGCTGCTTCTTATTCCCTGAGTTCCAATTAGTTCCAACCTTAGAGGAATTTTCTGCTATAATTGGGATCCCCGTCAACGATGCCCCAATTTTCTTCGGTTTAGAATCAGTGCCATCAGCTAGAGATATTGCAACGACTACCGGAATCAGATTTGCTGATATCCAGGAAAATTTAGTTGTTAAAGAAGGACGACTTGGACTACCTTCACTATTCTTGTTTGAGAAAGCAATGCACTTCAAGAATAGAGGAAGGGAGGAACTGTATGAGGCAACACTTGCCTTAATGATCTATGGGCTGGTGCTGTTTCCAGGCGCGAAGCAGTTCGTTGATACTCAGGCAATGCAAATTTTTAGAATCCATAACCCAGTCCCTACCTTGCTTGCTGATATGTATCACGCGGTTCAAACCAAATACAACAAAGGATGTGGAGAAATTGTGTGCTGTGTACCTCTTTTATATAAGTGGTTCGCAGCCTACTTGCCAAAGACCCCTGCTTTCTGGGAGGTAGAACATTGCCAAGTAAGGATTGAAAAACTGATGAGTTTGAAGCACACGGATGTCAAAAGGCATAACCCAACAGAAGAAGGGATTGTCATAATTACCACCTGCGGGGATTGCCCTAATGTACCCCTGTTGGGAAGAAACGGCTGCATAAACTACAATCCCGTGCTCGCCCGTCGACAATTGGGTCATATGGCGAAGGAACCCATAATCAAGGAAGATTTACACATGATGTATTATGGGGAAAGAGACGGATACGAAATGAAAATGCTTCTTGAGCAAGCGTGGTGTCAAATCAATAGGCAGTTGTGTAAGGCGGAGTGCTCCATCAATGAGACGCATCTGGAATGGTCTCGTGAGATAGCCAGTGTGATGAGGAGACCCTATTCCCGTCACAAGCCGCTCAGAACTAGACAAGGACTGGAGGAAACATTGACAGGGTTGTTACTCGAGAAGAAAAGGATTAAGGGACGCATTGAGAAACTGATGAGGGAGATGGATGAGGAAGGGGAGACATCCACCAGCGGATCTAACTTCTAAAGATCTTGCTGTTGGTTCCCATGTTATTTATTTTCATTATTGTTGTTATCTTTTCAGTTATGGGGACAACCCACCTTTGTACTAAGAGCATGAAGATACTCTGCTCCGAATGTAATGAATGTCGAACTTGCTTAATGAAGAAGAATTTTTGAAATACCATCGTCAAAAGCCTTGCAATTTTCTGTGTTTCTTGATAGATTAGCTTTGCATCTGCATATCATATTGCATCTTTTTGCATTGTTTTGCTAAACTGTCAAGATACTAAATTTTGTTTTGCAGACTTTGTGGAAAATGGACGCTGCTAAGAACATAAACTGACCCGTCACTTTCCTGATCCCTAATGTTGAGCATTTGATAGAGATCGGAGGAAGAATTGAAGATCCGCCAAGCTTTATTGACAAGTATGGGGACCTGCTATCATTAATGAAATTGCAAGTAAAATAAGGACTGCTAGAAACCTTGGTACAGCGGTATCATCCAGCATATCGATGTTTCATCTTTCCAAACTTCCAGTTAGTCTCGACTATAGAAGAATATTCACATATGCTAGGACTACCCGTTCAGTATCATCCCCCTTTTTCGGGTGTGGAAGAGGAATTCATCAATCAAGAGATTGCCGTAGGATTAGGGATCCGAAAGAGACACATCCGAGAAAACATGACCACTAGGGAGGGGTATCGGGGGCTACCTGCCCAATTTCTAATTGAGACATCTCTCCACTTTCAGGAAAGCGGGAACTCTGTAATGTTTGAGTCAATGTTTTCTTTGTTGGTGTACGGGTTATTCCTATTCCCCAATGTTAAAGATTTTTTCGACTTCCAAGCAATCAGAATCTTTATGGGTCAGAACCCTGTTCCCACTTTACTGGCTGACATGTACTTCTCGGTCACCACGCAGACTATGAGGAGTAAAGGTGTGATTGTTTGCTGTGCTCCATTACTATACAAGTGGTTCATTTCATACTTACCTACGACATCAACGTTTTGGGAAGTAAGTGACAACGCTCTTTGGGTCAAAAAACTAATGGAACTAAGGCATTCTGACATCAAGTGGTACGATACAAACCCTGAAGGAACCATAATAATTGTTAGTTGTGGAGACTATCCCAATGTTCCACTCATGGGTCTACTTGGTTGTATAAACTATAACCCTGTGCTCGCACGTTGCCAGTTGGGTCATCCAATTGAAGAGGAGCCTAGACCAGAAGAATTGGAGCTGATGTACTATGGATACGGAGAAGGATTTAAAGAAAAACTCAAGATGGGGGAAGCGTGGATTTTCATTAATTATAAAAAATGGATCACCAATGGTCCTGTCACTGAAGCTCATCTGAAATGGGAACGAGGGATTTCACTCAGCATGAGAAAGCCCACTCCATATCATGAGGCGTCCACCAGTGCTGAACAGAGAAGGATGGAACTATTAGGGGAGCTGACTTTGGAGAAAGCCAAAAGCAAGCGACTTATCAAAGAAATCATGGAGGGGATCAGGGAAGGCGAAGGGCTGCCCTATTTTCCATAGTTGTAATCTATTGTTGTAATCCTATTTTAAAAAGTTGTATTTCTTTTTAAGGTGATCCGAACAATGATTGTAACACTTCCTTTCTGTAAGCGCTTATCTTATTTTCAATGGAAAGTTATGTTATTAGTAATCCTGATATTTACACTGTTTGCGAACTCTTTTTAGTTCTTGATGGTTTAGCCTGCATGCGCATCTCATATTTTCGCATATGCATGTGCATTTCTTCTGTGTCTCATTGTCGTTTTATCTTCTCCAGTTGTTGTTGTTGTGATTGTTGAACCATCACCCTGAGGTCTCTACATCGTTACAACATTCGGGCGCAGACTTGAAGAGGAAGAATGTATGAGAATTGCGAGAATTTGGATTAGGTTAACGACGAGCTCAGTGAATTGAGAGTAGGAATGGGGCAGATTATGGAAGCCTTAAGTATTATACGAGCAAAGATGGACACACAGGTCACTGTGGTCTCGGAAGTCGTTGCTACAACTGTAGAGCCGCCAATTGTACCTGTTGTGAACCCTACTCTAGGGATGCCATTCGAGTTTATACGAGCCACAATTCCTCAGTCCACACAACAAGCTGCACCATTGTTTGGTGAGAATCAACAAGCTATCCTAACTTTTACTCCGCCTGTGGTTCAAACCCAGTTTCAACCCGTTTTTCAGAATCAGCATCATTTTATTAATGATAACATATCCATGGAAGGGGATGACAGTAATGAGAAATTAAGAGCCAACATGGAAATTATGCAAAGAAAGCTGAAAGCCATGGAGGGAGACAATGTCTTCAGTTCTGATCTTAAGGATATGTGTCTAGTCACTGATCTAGTAATTCCACCAAAATTCAAGTTACCAAGTTTTGAATTGTACTCTGGTGCTATGTGTCCTAAGGCACTCTTGGTCATGTATCTCCGAAGAATGGCGGCATATATGGATAACGATAAGTTAATGATCCATTGTTTCCAAGACAGCCTGAAGGGCGCTGCCACAAAGTGGTACCTAAGCTTAGACCAATCTCAGATTAAATGTTTCCAAGATGTTATGGATATTTTCATAAAGCACTATAAGTATACCTTGGATTTAGCTCCTGATCGTAGACAGCTATTGACCATGACTCAGAAGAACACAGAGTCATTCAAAGAATATGCTCAAAGGTGGAGAGAGACTGCCATTGACTGAGAAGGAATTAGCTGATTGGTTTGTAGACACTGTGAAGCCAAAATTCTATGAGAAAATGATTAGTAATATTGGCGCCAACTTTTCTGATATCATTGCAATTGGCATGAAAGTAGAGGCAGGTCTGAAAAGTGGAAAGGTAGCCAGTTCACCAAACAGTTCCACTAGCGCCAGTATCAAGAAGTCTCCGGGTAATTTTCATAAGAAGAAGGAAGGCGAGACTAACGCTGTTATGACAGGGAAAAAGCAGAATCCTAGTTGGAAACGATCTCTATTTCAACAGCAACCAGGTCCCAGTTTTCCTCAACAACCAGTTTACCCCATGCAGTTCGCACAACAACCATACGTGGCGTCTGTTATGCCCACTTTTAATCATCAGATAATGCAACAAGTTCCTATTTCCCAGCCACCAAATCAGCAGCCATGGCCGAAGAACCAAAATCAGAATTACCAACAGCCGAGGCGGCCAACGCCACAGCAAAATACCCCTCCAAGAAGACAGGCGGTAACACCAAATTTTCCACCCATACCGATGACGTATACAACATTGTATCCTTCGCTGGTGGAGCAAGGATTAATTGTCACCAGGCCATTGGGGCCACCATCCGAAAAATCTATGCAATTCTTCAATCCTAATGCAACCTGTGCTTTCCATCAGGGAGGGGTGGGTCATGATTTTGAAGGATGTTTGGCATTAAAGAATCTAGTGAAGAGTTTGATAGAGAAGAATATTCTGTCTTTTGCTAATAGCCAGCCAAATGTGAAGAGTAACCCCTTGCCAACTCATGGGTCAACTAATGCTGTTGAAAACGAGGACGAGGAAGTATTGATCTAAGATGCAGCAAAGATTAAAACTCCCTTGATAACGTTTCATGCCAAGTTATTCAGCGCCGGATTGGTCAAAGTTTGCCATGATGTTTGTGAGGAGTGTGATGGTAGTAATGAAGGGTGTCAGTTGGTTCAAGATGATATTCAGCAACTGATTGATGAAGGTTTTTACAGGTTTTCAGAAAAGAAAGCAGAATAGCAGTGATTGAACCAGTGTTCAATCTGCCAAAGCAAGTGCCAGTGCTTGATGAAGAAGAATGCACATCAGTAGTCCCTGTGTTCAACAATCCCGGGGCAAATACCGTGAGTCCAGTGTTTAAGCAATCAGTTCCAAGATTCAATAAATCTGAAGTTGTTTCCCCTGTTAATCACGCTAGGCAAAATAATTTCCTCGGATGGGTCCCGTTCAGGTTCAGAGGAACCAAAGCGTTACCGTGGATCTACGAAGACATTGCAAGTGGTAAGAGGAAGGAGGAAATGATCCCAAGGAAAGAGGTGGGGATCGTTGTAGAAGAACCGGTCCCAAGGAAAGAGGTGGGGGCTGATGAGAAGAACGTGTCTAATATAGTAGGAACATGAAGAATGACGAGGAGTGGGAGGATTTGTACCCCTATGAACAAAGAAGTGGCTGGTAAAGAAGGTGGGGTACGTATACCTACCAATGACAAAGGTAAAGAAGTAATCTCCAAGGAGGATGACGAAGAATTCCTCAGGATAATAAAAAGAAGTGACTACAGGGTCGTGGATCAGCTTCACTAGACTCCATCTAAAATTTCTATTTTATCCCTGTTGATTAATTCACCAGTCCACCGATCAGCACTACAGAAAGTATTGGCTCAGGCTCATGTAGCCCAGGACATTACCGCCAGAAAATTTGATCATGTTATCGCTAACATTACTGCATACAATATGCTCAGCTTCAGTGATGAAGAACTGACCCAATCAGGTCGGAAACACAATCTTGCTCTGCATATATCAATGAAGTGTCAGGAGGACACATTGGCTAGAGTTCTTGTAGACACAGGATCCTCTCTGAATATCTTACCAAAGAGGCCCCTCGACAAGCTGGCATACAAGGAAGGGATCATGATACCCACATCGTTAATTGTCAAAGCTTTTGATGGTTCACGAAGATCCGTGATGGGGGAGATTGAACTGCCAGTTTTAATTGGACCCCAGGAATTCAATGTTCTGTTTCAAGTTTTGGACATTAACCCTGCCTATAGCTGCCTACTTGGAAGACCCTGGATCCACGAGGCGGGCGCTGTTACTTCAACCTTACATCAGAAGATGAAATTTGTGGTCGATGACAAGCTGGTCGTCGTGCATGGGGAAAAAGACTTGATGGTTAGTAACTTGTCATCCTTCCGTTATATTGAGGCTGATGAGGATGCATTGGAAACTTCTTTCCAAGCCCTGGAAATAGCTAATGCAGTTATGATCGACAATGATAAGCCAGTGGTACCAGACTATCCATCTTTTGCTTCGTATAAGAGTATCCAGTCTGCCCTTCAAGAAGATGTGCCCGCAGGTTGGGGCGAAGTTATTGAAGTTGAGAAGAGGATCCGACACCAAGGGTTGGGTTAGAGACCAACTCCAGAGGAGGAGGCTGCTTTAGGTACAAGAGAAAGAAGAATGAAGATAAAGACTGTGCAGGAGACATTTATCAGAGGTGGACATCAAGTCCATGCGATCATAGGAAGTACTGAAGAAGACGAAGACATTGATCATTTGATTTTTCGCCAAGAAGGCGCATTAGGCAATTGGGAGTCTGTTGAGATCCCAATTATGTACTCGGAACCAAAGTAACTTGTCTAGATTTGTTGTTTTCATCTCCCTAGTCTTGCCCAAAGCTAGTGGATTATTTTGTACGGGCCTCCGTTTTCAAACTTTAAATCAATGAAATGACTCTTTTGCTAAATTTTTGTTGTTTTGCTTTATTGCATTCTGTTTCTAAAAATGGTAATCTTTTCAAACAAAAGCATCTTCATCTCGCATGTTCTTGAATTGTTGTACTTTTTAATAATATAAGTCATTCTACCATGCAGAATGAATCATAAACCTATTGTATTCAATGACCTTGACCTTACCATTGACTCCGACTCCCCTGTCTATCAAGCTGAGGAGGAGGAAGATTATGAGGTACCCAAGGATCTAGCAGATATGTGTGACTACCAGTACACGGATCTCCAGCCTCATGAAGAGCAGGTGGATGTTATCAATCTTGGCACTGAGGAAGAGAAGAAAGAGGTCAAGATTGGGGCATCACTGAAACCAGAAATTAGACAGCGGTTGATTTCGCTCCTTAAAGAGCATGTGGACGTGTTTGCTTGGTCCTACCAAGACATGCCTGGTTTAAATACGGATATTGTGGTCCACAAGTTACCCCTCAAGCCTGAGTGCCCGCCAGTAAAACAAAAGCTTCGTAGAAGTCATCCCGACATGGCTCTCAAGATTCGAGATGAAGTTAAGAGACAGTTTGATGCCGGATTTCTGGCAGTTTCCAAGTACCCAGAGTGGGTAGCTAATATTGTCCCTGTTATGAAGAAGAATGGAAAGGTACGAATGTGTGTGGACTACAGGGATCTTAACAAAGCTAGTCCCAAAGATGATTTCCCTCTACCCCATATTGACACACTGGTAGATAACACGGCCCGTTTTGCCATGTTCTCATTTATGGATGGTTTTTCAGGTTACAATCAGATTAAAATGGATCCAGCTGATATGGATAAAACCACTTTCATTACCCCGTGGGGCACGTATTGTTATAAGGTTATACCTTTTGGACTAAAGAACGTCGGGGCAACATACCAAAGGGCTATGGTGACTTTGTTTCACGATATGATCCACAAAGAGATAGAGGTGTATGTGGACGATATGATAGCCAAATCTCGAAATGAAGAGGAACATATAGATCACTTGCTGAAATTGTTCAAGAGACTTCGAAAGTATCAGTTGAGGTTAAACCCTGCGAAATGTACCTTTGGAGTCAGGTTAGGGAAGTTATTGGGTTTCATTGTTAGCCAGAAAGGCCTTGAGGTGGACCCAGATAAAGTGCGAGCGATTCAAGAAATGCCAGCTCCGCAAACTGAGTCTCAAGTCAGAGGATTTTTGGACCGTTTGAATTACATCTCCAGGTTCATCTCCAACATGACTCCAATATGTGCGCCAATTTTCAAATTACTCCGTAAAGATCAGCCAGTAGAATGGAATGCCGACTGTCAACAAGCTTTCGAGAAACTCAAAAGTTATCTCCAAGAATCTCCTATTCTAATTCCTCCAGTTCTCGGAAGACCTCTCTTTATGTATTTGACTGTTTTGGAGGAGTCTATGGGATGTGTTTTGGGACAGCATGACGAGACTAGCCGGAAAGAACATGCGATTTATTATCTGAGTAAGAAGTTTGCAAACAGTGAAAGTCGTTACTCACTACTTGAAAAGACTTGTTGCGCTCTGGTTTGGGCCGCCAAACGTCTAAGACAGTACCTGATTTGTCATGCTACCTTGTTGATTTCCAAGATGGATCCGATAAAGTACATTTTTGAGAAACCTGCTCAAACGGGTAGACTTGCCCGTTGGTACATGTTATTATCTGAATATGACATTCAATATGTCACTCAAAAGGCCATTAAAGGAAGTGTTCTTTCAGAATATCTTGCCGATCAGCCAGTCGAAGACTACGAACCACTCAAGTTTAATTTCCCTGACGAGGATATCATGGCAGTGAAAGATTGTGAAGAGTCAAGCTCTGAAGAGGACCCCAGGGCTGAGTATAGGTGGAAGATGATGTTCGACGGTTCGTCTAATTATAAGGGACATGGAGTAGGTGTTGTTATAATTAATCCTGAAGGTGGCTACACCCCTTTTATAGCCAGACTGGATTTTGGATGTACAAATAATATTGCCGAGTATGAAGCGTGTATTTTGGGTCTGGAAGCTGCAATCGATCTTGGAATCTGTTTTCTTGAAGTTATGGGTGACTCTGCTCTAGTCGTTTATCAAATCAGAGGCGAGTGGGAAACAAAGGATGAGAAGTTTATCCCTTATCAGGCATATGCTTTGGAGTTGATTAAGTGTTTTGATGAGATAACATTTCGTCATGTACCACGTACTGAGAATCATGTGGCTGATGCTTTAGCGACGCTGGCTTCATTGTGGCAAGTTAGATTTATCAATGAAGATCCAGTAATTAGTATTGAAAGGAGGACTGAGCCTGCCTTTTGTCAGTCAATTGAAGAAGAATAAGACGGCAAACCTTGGTTCCATGATATTTTGAACTTTCTAACAAATCAAAATATCCAGCCAACGCCTCCGTTCTTGATAAGAAGACTCTACGAAGACTATCAGCCAAATTCTTCATCAGCAATGGTGTACTGTACAAAAGGAATCATGATATGGTTTTGCTAAGATGTGTCGATAAAAGAGAAACAGACTTGCTGATCCATGATATCCATGAAGGAGCTTTTGGCACCCATGCCAATGGACGCGCCATGGTTAGGAAATTTTTGAGGGCTGGATACTATTGGTTGACCATGGAAACTGACTGCATTCAGTATGTTAGAAAATGTCACAAATGTCAGATTTATGCGGACAGAATGCACGTTCCTCCTACTCTGTTAAACGTGTTATCATCACCCTGGCCATTCTCTCTGTGGGGCATTGATATGATTGGGGCAATCGAGCCTAAAGCATCTAATGGACATCGTTTTATTTTGGTGGCTATTGATTACTTCACTAAGTGGGTGGAAGCCACTTCATACGCCAATGTGACTAAGCAGGTAGTTGCACGCTTCATCAAGAACAACATCATTTGTCGTTATGGGATCCCCAATAGGATCATAACTGACAACGGGACCAATCTGAACAACAAAACCATGAAGGAACTGTGCGACAGCTTCAAAATTAAACACCATAACTCTTCACCGTATCGTCCAAAGATGAACGGAGCGGTCGAAGCTGCGAATAAGAACATCAAGAAAATTCTTCAGAAGATGGTCAAAACATACAAGGATTGGCACGAGATGTTGCCATATGCACTACATGGGTACAGAACATCAGTCAGAACTTCGACAGGGGCAACCCCCTTTTCTCTGGTATATGGGATGGATGCCGTCCTCCCCATAGAAGTTGAGATACCTTCTTTAAGGATATTAATGGAAACCAAGCTGGATGAAGCAGAATGGGTTCAAGAAAGATATGATCAACTAAACCTAATTAATGAGAAGCGTCTGACGGCCATGTGTCATGGCCAACTGTACCAGAAAAAAATGAAAAGGGCATTTGATAAAAACGTCCGCACTCGGGAATTCCGAGTAGGCGAATTGGTACTTAAAAAGATTCTACCTTCACAAAGAGATGCCCGCGGAAAATGGGCACCCAACTATGAAGGTCCATTTGTAGTCAAGATAGTCTTTTCAGGAGGATCTTAATTTCTTACAACTATGGATGGTGAACAGCTTGCGCACCCTGTGAATGCAGATTCGGTACGAAAGTATTATGCTTGAAAGACGTCTCACCTATATCCAGGAGTCCCCAGAGAAGTCAGCTGTTAGAGTCTTAGTCCATAGAGTTTGTTACTGGTCATTAAATACAATGTAACCTTAGCCAAAATTGCCATGTCGTTGCATTTGTAATATTTCATGAGACTCTGCTATTTGGCAAGTCACCATTTTTCAATGAATGTCAGCTATTGAGCCATTTTCTTGTTTATTGTCATCTTTATTCTGCAAAACTTTGTCATTTTCACTTGATTTTGAAAACGGAAATGTTGCAATTTCTAAGAAAACACAAAATAAACTAAGTTTTACTCTGGAATTAAGATGTTTTACGGAATCAAGTTGGTGCAGGAAGAGTTAGCAGTATAGTTTTTCTTGGCATGGATCTGCCATCTCCATAGGAAAGAAGATTGTCCCGATTATCCTTGATGTTTGGGTTTCAGGGTGTTGGCTTGTGTTTTCCTCTCTTCTTTCTTGTTTTGCGTTGTTCGCGTCATTTCTAGCATATAGCTAAGCATATACATCATACCCTAGCATCTTCGCATCCTTGTGCTCTGTTTTGCTTGTGGTCTTTTGTTGGTGCCTGTCTTTATTTCCCCAATGAAGTAAAGACATTCCCGGTTTGCCTTGTGTCGTGCTTGTTCGGTCTTAACCTTTGCGCGCCAGATTGGAATCTTTAAACCTTTTACTGTCCCCCGAGAAGTTTAACGTTAAAGATATTTATAACCTGTTCTTGTTTGAATCGTGTCAAACTTGAACTTAGACTTTGTTTGAATCGCGTCAAGTATTGTCCGCCCATTTTAAAACTGTTCTCGTTTGAATCGTGTCAGACTTGAACTTGGACTATGTTTGAATCCTGTCAAGCATCGTCTATTTGTTTTAAAACCTGTTCTCGTTTGAATCGTGTCAGACTTGAACTTGGACTTTGTTTGAATCGTGTCAAGCATCGTCTCGTGTTAAAACTGTTCTCGTTTGAATCGTGTAAGACTTGAACTTGGACTTTGTTTGAATCGTGTCAAGCATCGTCTATTTGTTTTAAAACTATTCTCGTTTGAATCGTGTCAGACTTGAACTTGGACTTTGTTTGAATCGTGTCAAGCATCGTCTATTCGTTTTAAAACCTGTTCTCGTTTGAATCGTGTCAGACTTGAAATTGAACTTTGTTTGAATCGTGTCAAGCATCGTCTCGTGTTAAAACCTGTTCTCGTTTGAATCGTGTTAGACTTGAACTTGGACTTTGTTTGAATCGTGTCAAGCATCGTCTATTCGTTTTAAAACCTGTTCTCGTTTGAATCTTGTCAGACTTGAACTTGGACTTTGTTTGAATCGTGTCAAGCATCGTCTATTTGTTTTAAAATCTGTTCTCGTTTGAATCGTGTCAGACTTGAACTTGGACTTTGTTTGAATCGCGTCAAGCATTGTCCTTTTATTTTAAAGTTGTTCTCCTTTGAATCGTGTCAAACTTGAACTTGGACTTTGTTTGAATCGCGTCAAGCATTGTCTTCTGGTCTTAAAACTGTTCTTGTTCGAATCGTGTCGGACATTGAACCCTTATCTTGGATTCTTTCGAAAACTTGCTTTAAGCTAAACTTCTTGGAACAAATTTCTTCAACCCTTAAGACTCCTATCTGGTGCGCAGGGTTTGTCTCTGTCTTCCTGGCTTTTCTTGAAGATCCCATTTTGAACTCTTCAATTTAAGATCCCCAGGAAGTCTTTGCTTGTTTGTCTGTCGCTTTCAGGCTGACCCCCAGTAATCAGGTTTTTCTTTCTAGTTTTGTGCCCAGGAGGAGTGTGGGTTCGTTTTGTCCCCAGTAGTCTATCTCCCCGGGTTTCCTTTCCCAGTGAGATTGTCTGTGGTCTTTTTCCTAGTGTCCCTTTGGAGTCTCCCTGGCGGGTCCCTGTTGTTGGTTAGCTCGTATCCCCAGTGAGGTGTTTCTCATGGATACTACCTTTCTGTCTTTCCCCAGTGGAGCTCTCTGGTCTCTTCCTGTTTGCCTTTGGTGCCTCGTTGTGTCTGCTTTTTTTTTTCTTGCATCTTCTTGGCATCATGTTTGCTGCATTGCATATGTGTGCATCTGAGGGCAAAATTTTCGGTTATCTGTATTTAAATATCTTTCACTATTGATTACATGAGGATTTTCATCTCTCATGTCATCAGGTGAAGATATTTAAATAGGGGCAACTGTTGCACCCCAAATTTTACCCTCATTTTTTTGCTAATTGTTATTCTATTATCTTTCTCCATGTTTTATTTTAATATTTATCTTAGCTTTTATTTGTTTTATGATTAGGTTAATTTCAATTTGGCCCATTTTATTTTATTTATATTTGAGTTGTTTTAGTTTTATTTAATTTAAATTAATCCTAATTTAAGTCAATTTTAATTGATTAGGTTAATTATCCATTTAGTTTCTTTTAAATTAATTCTTAATCTAGAATATTAAGTAGTTTGTTATTATTTTCAACAACCATATTATTAATTCAATTAAGAGAATGTTCCCAAAATAAGCTTACCGTGACCAATTTCATTTTGCAATTTTGGATTCTCATTTCATTACCATGGACCAATGAGAGTTAAGCTTGGTATGTGTTTGACTTTTCAACAATTCCATCACCCAATGAGAGCATGACATGTGACACCAAGGAAACCAAAGAGAACCAAGTTCGTCTCTTCTCTCTCGTTCTTGCTGAAGTTCTGAATGATGAAGAGAAATTCAAAGCATTTTGAATCCATTCAATTCATTGAATCCATTTCAACCACAATACCGTTGGCGCGATTTCTTCGATTTGAAATCTCCAAGTCCATTCCTCTTCAAGCTCAGCTGTGTGTTACACAAAAAGTGGTTCAGAGAAGATTACCAATTCCAGCATATGACCTGCTCCATCTGCGAATCTGTCCACGCTATCTCCAACCTTTGCTCCATTTGGTACCCCTCTCAATAGCATCAATGGAAGAGCTCTGAATCCATTCACAAAGTGATGAGTGTGACCCTGCACATCTGAGGATGCCACAACGTGTTTATCTCCCAGAATTGGACCAAGTTTGAAATTCAAACGAAAACCCTAGTTGCCAGCATATGCCCACCAAATGTTTGAGGAATTGACCCGGCCCATGATGCTTCTCATCAACCCAATACCTTGCCTATTTAAAGGAGCTCAACTTCAGTTCTTGGGACACCAACAATCTCTACAAAAATACTCCAAATATCTGAGTCCAAAAGAGGGAAGAGAACGAGGGTTAGCATCAAGAATTTGTGGTCAATCTAGAGAGAAGCAAGTTCAGTTGGTAACTCTCTTTTCCTTTAACTTTAATCTATTCATGTGTTCATGGTATGATTGTTTTAATGTTGTTTTGATGGCTGTTAGATGTTTTTCATGATATGCTTTTCATTTCTTTGAGCCTGTAATGTAGGTATGAACTTTATTGTCTAAGTTGTTCATGTTACTGAGCTAAAGTGATCTTGCGCATTTTGTTTTGATGTTAATACATAAGTTCTTGATTCCCTTGAATATATGTGATGGTATGATTGGTATGCCTTTTGGAAATGTTTGTGGTATCTTGAGTATTGTATTAACAGTTGTTTTGAATTTGTAATTTTTTTTCCTCTTGATTCTGTTTGATGTTGTAAGGTTTCTCTGTTTATCATGTCAACTGTCTATAAGAGTGAAATGACCTTTTTTATGCTAGCTAATTTGCCATTGCAGGTCTTGTTTGTTTGACATGTTAAAATGATGTTTGAACCTTTGTTTTAATATAACCGTGCTTTGTTGTTATCTATGAAACCAACTCTGGGTAACATTCTCTTGATCTTAAATTGATAACCATATTATGCTCTGCATTACTTCTAGTGGTGGTGTTTGATCCTGCCTTATGTGTTTGCTTATTCCCTCTTGCTTGTACCTGCCTAGACCATTTTATTGAGACTATCAACTCAGTTTTCTTTTGATATCTAGCTTCTGTTTTAATATCAATACATGTATTCATAATGTGTATGTTGACCTTGATGTGTTTTAACTTAACTCCTAACTATGCCATTGTCTGTCATTAAATGGTAATACCTGAGGAAATGTTGGTTGTTGCATGTCATGTGCCATGTCTTTTTCCCCTTTACCATTAGTATGACTTGTATCTTTGCAATGTGGTTGCTGTGTGAACTGTGACTGATTTTAACTGCCTTATGATGAAGCAAAGTCCCTGTTTTGCTCATATTTTGTCCATGCTTAAATGCCACTTAACTTGAATCTCATTGACTACTCTATATGTTTTGGGGATGTATGATCATTTGTGTGAGTTTATGTCTTCCGTCACTAGGATTCTAGGACTAAATCCAATTTTTCTTTGACATGAAGTTTAATTCGTATGCTTGTAATCTTGACATGATTTTGAACCCTAACCTACATTTGTTTTTGTATGCTGCTCATAATGAGACTATGTCTGCTGCTTGTATTAATTTTGGTGACCTATATCTATCCTCACTGCCAGTGCATAGAATGTCTCTTTGTATGTCAACAAATGTTTTTAACTTAACATGATAAACTATATTACTTATCTGTCATCTTTGTTACAACATAAGAACTTTGATCACATCACCTTTTGGTTGTATTCTGTCTTTGCTTAATGTTGAAATTGCTTGATGTGTTTGAGATTGATCTGACAGTTTTGAGTTGTTAACCTATTGATCTATGGCCACTTAGTTCTATTTGTATATTGATGCCTATTTTAATGCTGCTATCAAGTGTGTTGTGCATTATTGCTTCTTATACATAAGTTGGTTGATATCTAATTGGCATTTGTGTCTGACTGTTAAGACATTTGGTTCATTATTATGTCATTAAATTTTGTTTGTGTACCAACCTGCTTTGAATTAGGCCATCACCCAGTTCAGTTTGGTTTATACATGTTTAGTGAAATGCGTGACTTCATACGTTTTGGTGTTATGCTACATACTGCTACTGTTATCATTTAATGTCATGGCTTGATGTGTTTTTCCCATAGAATCATTTGTTGACCTTAGTTGATAGCCATACGTATGAAATCTCTTGGTCTTGTGTATTAGATTGTGGTTTCCCTTTCACTTGGTTTTTTTTGGATCAATACAGCACTGAGTTCAATATAGCTGCCTTGTTTGTTTAATTTAATTGTTTTTTATTTTGAATATATGCGCACAATACATATTATATATTTATCAAATCATATTTATTACTGGATGTATTCCCGCCCCAACGGATGGACTTGTGTGTGTATTACTATTCCTCTTTGCCATGCCTATAAGGACTGGGGTTCGATCCCTACCCAGTCCTTTTGTTTTTTTTTTCTTTTGATTTTTGCTTCTTTAAATATATATGTGTACTTGCGCTTTGTATTCACCACGCACGCATAGCCCAGTTGGTATATGTTTTGGGGCGTTCAGGTAGGGGACTTGGGTTCAAACCCTATTTGTGTTATTTCCCTTTCTTTTTAGTTAACTATTTCCTTTCATTTAAAGTTTATTAAAAACAATTTATTTTATCTTTAGAAAATCTGAGTTTTATTTTAAAACTCCATATTTATTTCACTTGGTAATTTATTTTCTTAATTAGTTATCTAAAAAGATTTACTTTTTTTAATGTGAATTTCCACTCTCATTATTTTGATTAAATTGTTGAATCTTCATTATAACCTTATTGATCTTTTAATGTTTAACTCATTTTTAATTTATCCTATTATTTGATTGTTGATTTAATTTGTGATTGGTATTGTCTAAACTTGGAATATCATCTTAATCGATCTATTATTCATGACTATATTTTGACTTATGATGTGTGATATATTTTCTCAAGTTTAATATCTTTGGCTTGCCTTTGTCTAATTGATATCTTGATATTTATCTCATGTCTACTCATCATGAAACATATTGCCATCTTCATGTTTATATTGCTCTCATTATATTATCTCATATCAATGTTTCATCTTCTATAGCTTTTTTTTCCCCCATATTCCAAAGGAAGGTTAAACATGTAGACTCCTAAAGTCATGACCTCCCACCTTAACTTAGGTAATCTCTTAGGAGAAAACTTCAATTTCTTGGCCTCATCAGAGCCATAGAAATTACAACTAGCTTTAGGAGAGAGTTCCTCAACTCTTGGTGATATTCATCATAATGAATTTATCACTTCCCCTGCTAACTAACCTTTAGCATAGAACCCTTTAGCAAACATAACATAACATTAACAAGAGGCTCCCGTAGGATACTACAGGCGTTTAGGGTGCTAACACCTTCCCTAGGCGTAACCAACCCCCGAACCTTAGATCTTTCCCTTTAGGCTTTTCTAACGATCTTGAACCTTTCCTTTGGATAAATCAAAGTCGGTTGTAAAAGAAAAATGATGCAAATTAATTAATAATTTGTTATCCGATTTTCACCGCAACAGAAATGGCGACTTCACTGGGGATAGTTAGACCTATTACTGGTCCTTTCCTAAGAGGGTTAAGCCTACCTTTGTTTTATGTTATTCATGTTTGCTTATCTACTTGTATGATTGCCTGTATGTCATATCTTCTTGTATGCTTGTATATCTGTTCTATGTTTGATATTATCCTGTTTCGTTTGGGTTGACATGATATTAGTGAGTGAGATAAGTCCTAACCCGAATTTGAGAGAACACATATGTTTAGGAACCGTGGACATAGTCAAGGGAACTTCGAGGGAGAAATCCCAAAGGAGGGAACTTGAAGTCCACACTCAGTTGAGGCCCTCTCGGATGTGGTATATGTTGAACGAGCAATCGTGAATGCGTTACTACTTTCGACCTAGGAGATACCCTTCTATTATTAGTGACAAATAAAATGTAGTAAAATAAAATAGCATATTTCTTTTTCAATTTTTAGTAATAATAAAAAATTTAAATATTTATAATTTTCAATATTGAATTTAATTGTGAACAACTTTAAATATAGTAGTGGTTCTCCAGAAAAAAACAAAAGTAAAATTTAAATATAGTTTATTGTAAATATTTTATCAAGATTCGATTTTTTTATTATTATCACAAATAATAATTTTTTAAAGAGACTAGAATAAATTTTTATCACTCAAATGAATTTAAAAAAGAGTTAGATACCGTTTTGTTACGGCCGCACACATAATTGATTATGTAAATGTAATAGGAGATACTCAAAATTGAATTCTGCAAAAAACAATCGTACTAAACTACAATTTTAATCTCAAATCGATTTGTCGGAAACTGTGATCCCCGTGATATCCTGTTAGGAAGTAGAACTTCTATGTTTAATGGTTGTCCCGTTTATTTTGTTAATTGGAGCAATTCTCAACTACTAAATTGTCTTACCATTCAGAAGCCACATTTATGATAAAACAGGAATACTACATTAATGTTCACACTAGTGCAGAAAGAGTAATTTACACCCGTTTTTTTTACATTTTACACCCGTTTTTAGAGGGTGTGAATTCAACGGGTGAGAAATGTCTAACGAATTTACACATGTTTTAAAATGGGTGTAAATAAATGTTATATTACACTTTTTTTTTTTTGAAATCGGGTGTAAATGTTTATATATATATATATATATATATATATATATATATATACATTTATAGATGGTATATTACACCATGTTTTATAGAAATCGGGTGTAAATATTTACATATATACATTTATAGATGGTATATTACACCCTTTTTTATTTAAAATAGGTGTATAAATATGTAATATTACACTGTTTTTGAAAACGGGTATAAATTTTTAAATAATTGCATTTAAATTAAACATATTTACTTCCCATTTGATAAAAATCGGGTGTAAAATGAGCAATGTTTATTCTGGATATTGACAAATTTACACTCCATTTTCTTTAAATAGAGTGTAAAAATATGATATATTACACCTGATTTTACCATGGATGTTGACAAATTTACATCTGATTTTACCATGGATGTTGACAAATTTACACCCTATTTTCATGATATACTACACCAGATTTTACCATAGATGTTGACAAGTTTACACCCTATTTTCTTTAAATAGAATATGTTTGTTTTATTTTCATAATTATATTATATTTAATTTGATTTAAACCTATTGCATTTAATCAAATATTTTTGTATACATCTAAACATTCGGTAAACAAAAAGCACAACCAAAACAAACATATAATTCATGTAATTCTCACTAAATCAAATGAAATCCATTTTCTGTTCAATTAGACATATTTCCACAATGACAAAACCAACATAATTTTCAACTATAAATAGTGTGCTATTGTTGTTGTTGATACATGAAAGATTGTTGTGGTTGGACATAGCTGCCATTTGAAGTGAAGGTGGAGCAACCATTCTATTAGAGGCAAAAAAAACGGATCGTGCATTGCAGGTTACATCATGCCTCCCGCCAGTGCTTGCTCCCATGGATTATAGCTAACGTTTTGGTTGTTTCTTCTGAGTGCGTCATCGTATAGGTTGTCTAGAGTAACCAGGTCCAAACCTCCAGCCTGAATACTGAATATATAATCTCGCTTATTAGCAGAAATAAAAAGCATATGTCCAAGCAAGGGACCGAGGGAAGATTGAAGAAAAAAGCATACCAATTTGCTAGTTGCTATAGAACTCTCATTCGAACTGGGAGACGTAACAAGTGCCATTTCCCAACCAATGGTTTTGCATGATTTAAAGTGCCAATTTCCAACCAGTGGTTCCATTTGCATGATTTAAAATAGCAGAAGGTTGTTGATCATCTGAAACCACCATTAACAAAAAATTTATGAATTGTGGTTAAAACATCATATCTAATTTCAATATCCAACACAATACAGAAATAGGAATGCAATGCTGGAGCATAGTTCATTTCATCTGCACCAACACTTGTGATTACATTTAATTTATTTATTTTTTCAAATTATTACTGGTGTCGTTGTGTCAGTGTCGGGGTCATGTTAGGGGTGTCCATGCTTCATAGCACGAAAATAATATTTGCACTATGGACAAACAAATGGTTATTACAACAATAGCCAAAGCCTTTTCCCACTAGGTCAGCAGCCAAACAAATGGTTACATGATTACATCTATTACCAATAAATTGGGCTTACCGTTATAACTTGGATTAACATTTCATATACTAAAGTAATACTCAAGTAATTCTCCTATTAAGTGCATGTCTTAAACTGACCTTGTGATACTAGTACTGCCTACTTACATTAATTCTTTTTTTATAAGAGATTCCACACTCACAATGGTTTGTATGAACAACAAAAAACAATACCTTGGATCTTAATCTCTACCAAAAACATAGTTGAACAAATGTAGAAGCCTTCTGGGAGGTATTTATGAAGCATAGGAGGGCCTGGTGGAACATATGGAACTCCCAATGTGATAACTCATAACACCCCTTTCTGGGTGTAGAATGGAAAACAGATATGCTGGTGGACCTCCAAAATCTTTTCCAACAACAAACACCTATCATATATGATACAAATGCATCAAAGATACATTGTAGCACCAATGCCTCTGAAGAATGTGTGTATGTGTCAGTGTCTATGTCCGAAACCGATGTTTAATTTAGTTATATTTTCAAACCACTATTTACAATGCATCAAAATGTCCTGCATAGCACTAAATATTAATATATTCAAGAAAAATGCCACTATTTACAATGCATCAAAATGTTAATAATATTCATGAAAACAAGAACTGTATCCGAATGTATGTACTTTTGATAATGCATGTCTTTTTCAATATTAGTGGCATAGTACTAGTTATTAGTGAACTTCTTAGTACATGTACTTCACATGTAACACTCACTTACCTTGAATGAATCAAAAGCAGCTTCATCATCTATCAAACTTCTAAAAGAATCAGTAAAGGTCCTGCTGCTTACACAATAAGACAAACATAAGTTACAGAAAGCCAAAGAGTTATAACATACTAGAATAAGAGTAGGACCACTTGTTACCTTTCAGTAGTATTTTGTGCATCTCGGTTGATGGAAGTTCTTTCCACCTTCACTGAAGTACAGAAAGTAACTGACTTCTTAGCAGAGGTCATGATGGAACTTGGATTTTTTTTTCTTCAGAATTGGAGATTTAAATGGCCTAAGTCTTTGTTGTGAGGTCTTTGCCTTGCCTTTTGATTATAGCCAAGATCTCAATTTGGCTTCCATGTCAACATTGGCTTTTGGTGTCTCAGGTTTATGAACTGAAGGTACAAAATTAGTGACATGCCTTGATCGAGCAGCCAGACCAACAATATTAACAGATTCTTGGTATTCTCCTGGATTCTGAAATTTAACAAAAATGGCTATAATTAAAACCTGAATCTAATTAATGCGAGTCTCATATTGGATAGAGATATTACATAAGTAATGCTTTTGTGGTTTAATCAGTCATTGTCTTATTAAGTTGGTTTAATGAGACTGAATTAGGACTAAAATTCATATTCTAAGATATGAAATCAGATTATATCTTAGATCTGAAGTAGTGTGTACCTTTGAAAGAGAAAGAGTGTCGATAATTGCTAGGAGGTCGTCGAGAAGATGAGAGAAGGTGGTCTTTTCAGGTTCTGGTGGCAGATCGGAAAGGCCGTAGCCTCTGTAATCGGGAGCGATAGTTCTGAATCCGGCAACGGCGAGGGCAATCATCTGGTGGCGCCAGGATGAATAGCAGTATAATATAGGAAAATAATAATAAATACTGTAAATAGACAAAATTACACTGAAATTTAAAGCAATTATTTTTATTTCATGACTTTCCTTAATATTCTCAAATTACATCAAAATTAGAAATAAGAAAAATAGAACAGTACATTTTGCATCTGCATCTACCATGAAGAACATTGAACCCATCACCAAAACCTAATTGAAAGATCCCAAAATCTTGTGCCAACCCATAAAACCCAAATACCTTAACTACATAAAATAAGCCTAAGGACAGCAAGAGACAAACAAGCCATTGAAAAGAAAAACAAAGAAACAAAATCCCTCTATAGCATAATTCCATTTATTAGTTAACAAAACATGAAATAACCTATTGAGTAGAACAAGGAGCTAAATCAGTTACCTTGGGAAGAACCATTTATCAGAGGATATTATATTAGTTGAGGAGGAACCATTGGAAATATGCCCATATAAAATACAAAATAGTAGTTGCAAATTTCTGTTAGGATATAGAATATAGGATCACTAACGTGGCTAAGAGTTAGTTAAGAGAAGTTAGTTAGTTAATAGAAGTTAGTTGATTAGTTTGTTAGGCGGTTGTTACAAGTTGTTATTTTGATTATATTTATAAAGTCTTTAAATAGCCCTAAATTTGTGAAGTGCTAGTTAAAATTCCAATTTAAATCATAAACCCCACAATTTTGCAACTACGCCTACCCTCAATGACTAAGAGTTCATAATCTAATTTTGGTGGAATCTCCCTTGTTAGTCATTGAATCGTATAACTATTTATCCAGTATGAAAGGAGAGTGCTCCTTTGTAACCCTTTTGTATCTTCTCTTTCAATCTCTCTCTACATAATTCTTCATTTATTTGCAATCTTTATTCATATGAACATGTCTTTACACCACTATTCTAGGAATTATTTTCTTGCTCAAAGAAAGGATCCTATCCTAACAGATTCATTCCTAGTTGTTAGCCCTTGTAGATTTAGCATCACATTCCAAAACCATTGATTACTCTACAGATGATAAATATACACATGTAGACTGACTAGTCATGCGACTTACTAAAATCACTAGAAGCATAACAGAAACATTTATGCACTTTACCTTAGTCAAGCAATTTAGGCAAGTGACTAAAGTTTTCTTGTCCTCTGTAACCAAAAGAGGAATAATAACCTGAAAAAAATTCAGTTATTTCTTTTTAAGTTGTTGATTTATAACCTGAAAAAATTTCAGTTAATAATACTGCAACACCCATATATGACATAATACATCAAAGCATAAATATCATACATGAATCCAAGTTTTGGTACTGAAATACCATAAATTCCTAGTTAACACATTGTATACATTACATGCCCAAAATACAACATACTAAAGAAAATCTATGGCACAATATATACAAGATATTTTAAGGCACTAAGAACTAGATCAATACAATGATCTCAAAAATAATCTCCAACAACGGAAGTCTTGCCATCCCAAAAGCCAAGATTAGTAAGGATAATCAAACGGCCTTATCCTTACCCTTCGCAGAACCTGAAGCACCTGTAATATAATCAACAACATGGGGTGAGATATTAAATCTCAGTGAGTTCCCTATCTTATAGATTCTCTCGGCTTTACAATGTTCTATCATCCTAACCTAAGTCAAAAGGGAAAGGGAAGTGACCTTGAGTACACAATCTCACACTATATGGAAACACGCTATTGAGTCAGTTAACTCAAAGTTTATCACTAATAGGTAATAAATACCAAGGCATCTTTCCCCGGCCAACCCTACGAGAGAGTTCAATTCAGGTCACAGATCCTTAAAGACGTAGACATCCATCCCCGGCCAGCCCCTCCAAAGAGTTATGGACACGGGTCCCGGAAGCTAACATAGATAACTTTCCTCGGCCAGCCTACACAAGAGGTCATTCAACACGGGTCACGGTTACCTATACATGGTACTTTCCCTGGCCAACTTACACAAGAGGCCCTATAACACGGGTCACTAATACCACCCACTAATTAACTTTCCCCGGCCAGCCTACACAAGAGGCCCTACAACACGGGTCACTGTCACTGACTTAATAAACACTTTCCCCAGCCAGCCTACACAAGAGGTCCTTCAACACGGGTCACTGATATTTATTAAGGGATAAAACGGTTCCGATTACGTGATTTCACATGCCAACGTGATTGTATTCGACAATCACTAGGCCACATTTGCCTTTAGGCATCTTTTGCCTTTTTTCAATACTTAACATAGTTTGCACATGTTCCATACTAGTGTCTTATCCTTTCCATACCATTTGGTATTGGACATACGCCTCGGCCTCATATGCACGAGCGTCGCCATTAAGTTATTTATCAATTTCCTAGCTCATTACTAGGTTCTAATATAGGTTCATAGTAAGGTTTCCTCACTCTACCTATTCCATATTTTAACATGCATATTCTCTCAATCATGTTTAACAACAATTGATTACACATAGCATAATACAATTTGCATAATAGAATCACATATAATAATTCAATCATAATTCACAACTCTTGGTTTCCCTCCGATTATTTAATTGGGCAACAAACCCGATATTTCTCACTTTTATCACGTAGGATATTTTCATAGCTTTTCATCGGTATCAAGAATGCCTCGATCGGAAACACGGTTCAAAAGATATTAAATTTTCAACATTTTTCAAAAACACAACAGTGGTAACCGGTTACCTCAGAGTGAGTAACCGGTTACCCACTCTCACTGCGCATTCCAGTAGCTAAAATTCAATAGGGTAACCGGTTACCTCAGAATGAGTAACCGGTTACTCTGTTCATTTTCTACGTAAAACTATAATTTTTCTACATGTAACCGGTTACCCTATAATGAGTAACCGGTTACCACTGAGTCTGAGACCTAAAAACCTGTTATTTTCAGCATCAAAACCCAATGGAACATCATCAAAATTCATGGAAACATCATAGCAAGTATCAAACATCCATATTCCATACAACCCATACATATTATGCATTCTATTCCAAATATTAACCATAGCAACCAACATTTAGCATGATCAATCCATTTTCACCATTTTAATTCAAGTTCTAACCTAAGTTTCTATACTTAGGGTTCTAACTAGAACTCACCAACAACAAGATGAAGAAGATGTTGGGTTGATTAGATGAAGAAGAATGATGATCCAAGTTGTTCTCTTCAATTCCAAGTTTTCTCTCTTTTTCTCCTCTTGCTCCTCCTTCTCTCTACTCCTACTATCTTCTCTTTCTATCTTGTGACAAATGAAGAGGAAAGGAAAAAGAAAAAGATATAGAGAAATATCTTTAAGTTAGTAACACTAACTAAATTGTCCAAAATATCTCTATAGCACCAAATGTTAAAACCTCAGAGTCAGATAATATTAATTTGACCTGCTCTGAGCTCGTCAGTTACTCTAATTACCTTTGTAGATAATTTCACAGAGTACACCGGAACCCAGTTGATCAGAACCAATATTATCTAGAGCAAAATAAAATACGGGGTATTACAAATACAAACCTCTACTCCCTTTTTCAATTATACATTTTTAAAGAAGCAAAGAGGGCCAAAAAGTAGAAAAACTAAGAAATACATACACTTAAGCATCTAAATGGATCATTCTGAGATAAAACAATTGTCAGGCAGTGCTCCGCTTCATTTGAAACCTGGAGAAAGGGTGAAAACTCGGACTTAAAAGAGGAAAAAAAACCATGTACGAGTAGAACAGGGGGCTAAATCAGTTACCTTGGAAACAATATCCTTTGTAACATTAAGGAGCTTTTCAATTACAATCTCAACTGAATTTTCCATGGCCTTTTTCTTGAAACAACAAACACATAGATAAAACAATCTCTTAGCATAACACAATCTGCCCACAAAGGGAAAAATATGTACGACTGCAAGTACATAAATGAGCAGAATTCCATTTATTAGTTAACAAAACAAGCCATTTATTAGTAAAAAAATTTAACCAAAATTCAACATGACCTGTAACAGCAAAAGTTTATATGTCAATTGAGCATTCTCTCAATTGCAGACACATAAAACTCCTTTGGCATGGTGCCAACAACGACGTCAAATTTCTTGCCACTTTTAAACAATAAAACCACTGGTACAACCTTAATTTCATACTCTTCAGCAATTTACATATCAGCATCCGTGTTGAGTACAAAGAACTCAAGTCTTCCAGCATACTCTGTTGCAACCTCATCAATAACTTGGTGTACCATCCTGCATGGGCCACACCAATTTGCATAGAACTCAACAAGGATTGGGGTTTCACTTTTCAGAATCAATTTATCCCACAGGTATTTGTTAACGGGTGTAGCTGCTAGGCAACAAACTCACAAATATTAAAAGACCATCATTCAATGATTCAAAGTTCAATACTCATTGACATTGCAAAATTCACAAAATTAAAACCTTTACAGGAAGAAACATATAGTATGCTTCAAAACAAAGTCGTAAATAAGGATACCGAATAATAAAAAACCTTTGCAATACAACTAGCAACTCAAACTAAGAATCAGTAAAATAATCAATAAGGCCTTGCAAATTTTCTGAAAATGAAACTAAGCAAGTGATAAAAAGATCAAACTGATCTTTTGATTTATGATGCTCCTAATCTATAGTTACAACTTACAAGAATACATCAACATGTTCGATTATCTTATGTCCTCTTATTCGTCTACTCTACTAGCTATTTTGGCCACAAAATTATTCATAACAATCAAGTTTTGCATAACTAAACCTCAACTCAAATGATTAAAAGCTTTTATAGCAGAATAAGCCTAATGACAGCAAGAGACAAACAAGCCATTGAAAAGAAAAACAAAGAAACAAAATCCCTCTATAGCAGAATTCCATTTATTAGTTAACAAAACATAAAATAATCTATTGAGGAAACAAAAGTCGTAGATGGTTACTAATTAACTAATCTACCCTCAACAAAACATGAAATGAACCATAGAGAGCAAAATTCCAAGCAACGATCACAGATTCCTCAAATTATATAACACAAACAAGAACGAGTCAAATTCTATTGAAAACCAGATATGGTTCTTCCTATCTCTCAAAAATGACTTTTACGCTACTGAATCAAATCAAATCAAGAATATGCTGAATAAAAGAACCACGGAATTGGCAGAAATCGGCATATGTCATGTGATTTAATACTCATAGAACACATGCCAATGGTTTCCGTTCGACCTAATTCAGACACACAAATTGGAAATCATAAATGAAAATTTAGCTTAAGAGGAAGATTGAATTGATTAGATACCGGAAGAGAAGGAGGAGATTCCCCGGGGAAGATGTAACACCCTTTTCTACCCCACAAATATCGCAGCGGATTAAACATAAAATCATTAAATAAATCAGCATCACCTCAAAGGGTGCACATTTCTCAATAAAATCAAATCAACAAAAGTTGCTCCGTAAGCAACGGGGTTTCCTCAAAATAACTCAAAAATGCCTCAAAGGGCAGCAGATCCGCCATAACCACAAAATTCCACTAAAGGGTTTTTGAAACAAAACCATAATCATCAAAATAACAACAAAATAAAAGCCAAATAAAACTCAACATGGTTCGACACAACGACCCAACCCGATGTTACACTATCAGAGCAAGACCCTCTACATCGACCAAAAGCAAATAATACTTCAAAAGTTCCTCGAAGCATCCACGACTAATCCTGATCACCTGCACGTTACCCACGTGGAGACAACATTCAAACAGGCAGGGTGAGTAATACAATTCATTATAATCAATATAAAATAGGATATGCATAAAAATGGCGTCATCATCATATACAACATCATCAGAGTCATCACAGGCAAACATCAAAGCACGACATCATAAATCACAACAATATGCCACATGAATGCAATGCACAACAAGACTCACGCATGTGGTACCAATCGTCACAATCGATGGACACTTAGGCCATCACCCTCCAAAGATCCCTGTCATTAGGATCAGTTCCACACAAGAACCGGAGCACGTCATAAACCACTTCACATCCACACAATGGGACGGAAGCCACAATAGACCGAAGTTTAACCTCATCATCATTGGACCGAAGTCCTAACATCATCATCAAAATATGCTATGAATGCATGATACACAACGTCAATAATCATCATCGTCAATAAAATCATTATGTGCATCATCATTCATCAAAATATCATGTTAATCAAGTCATCAAATATACGTCAAAACATCACGAAATCATCACGTCATAATCATCATTAACATCAATAACATCATGGTAAATCATCAGAAAAATCACAGCACCGAAACATCAGAACATCACAGAAATCATAAACAAAATTTCGCGAACAGCAGGGTTCGCTGCTGAGTTCGCCTTGCGAACCTATTCGCTTTGGCGTTCGCTTTGTGAAGCTGCCAGCGAATCCCCATCCCCATACAAAAACCAGAGAGTTCCCCCTTCTGTCTCTCCTCGTTGCCTCTATTCGCTAGGCGAAGCCCTTCGCTAGGTCGTTCGCCTTGCGAGCCCCAAAAGTCACCTCCTAGAGTCATCTCAGTACCATCACACACTCATCGCGTATTCGCTGCGCTGCTCGCTTTGCGAGTCTGGGCGAACATTCGCCTTGCGAATGAGTTGTTCGCCTTGCGACTTAGCGATTTCTGCAATCGCGCTACGCATCAGTAGCACCTCAGTCCACCAAATCCCTACGGGTTCAACCTCAATTCTCCCCAAAACATCTCCAAAACAGTCCTAAAGCATCATGGCACTCAAAGGCATAAAACCTACGATATTTAGGTCGATTAATTCCACTATCCTAATTCAAAATCACATAAACCTTCACAAACTCTCAAGGTTCCCATAAACCCCTTTCTCATACAAGATCCCACATATCATCAAAGGTTTAGCCTCGAAGGCTTATTTTTACCCAAATCAATTCAACCCTCAATAATCCATCATCGATCCTCAGAAATACCCCTAAGTCATCAATAACTCATAAACCCTTCAAAAACCCCAAAAACCTCAAAAATCCACTTTAAACACGTCACTTCCTATATTGAAAACAATGAAAGGCAATACTCCCCATACCTTAGATTGTCGATTCAGAGCTTTCTCTATTGAGTCTTCGGAAACCTTCTCGAATCCTCGCTTTTCTCTTTTTCCTCTGAGCTCTGCACCTTTCTCCTTATTTTCACGATCTAACCAAATGAATCCTATTCTTCCCAATTCCTTTTGTTAAACCCTTGGGCTTCTAAAATGGGCTTTCCCCTTAATACCCTCACTAATCCTCCTCAAATTGCCATCTTATCATTCATTCCCCTAATATTATTTAAATTAATAATACTATTAATATATTTCATATTATATACTTTTATTAATTAAATAACTAAAATTTCACAAAAATACCGACATCAACACGAATCATGAAAATTCACAGAAATTCACGAATATTATATTTAAATAAATTAAATAAATATTCTTACGAAATTTGGGGTGTTACAACTCTCCCCCACTTAAAGAATTTTCGCCCTCGAAAATTACCTCAAGGAAATAGAGTCGGATACGACTCCCTCATCTGATTTTCGTGTTCCGAAGTCCAACTTTCGCCAGCTGGTCCGCCCCACAACACCTTCACCAAAGTTATGTCTTTACCCCGCAATTGCTTCATTTCTCGACAGTCAATCCGCACAGGTAAAGCTTCCACTGTCAGATTATCCCTCACTTGTACATCATCCATATGAATCACATGCGACAGATCCGGAATGTACTTCCTCAACTGAGACACATGGAACACGTCATGCAAATTCGCAAGTGATGGCGGTAAAGAAATACGATAGGTTACCTCTCCTATCCTCTGCGAGATTTGATACAGACCAACAAAACGTGGAGTGAGCTTCCTAGACTTGAAAGCTCGACCCACACAAGTCACTGGCGTTACCCTCAAAAGCACGTGATCTCCTTCTTGGAATTCAAGTGTCTTCCTCCTCTTATCATGATAGCTCTTCTGGAGACTCTACGATGCTCTCATCCTTTCTTGGATCATCTTAATCTTCTCGGTCGTCTCTTGCACAATCTCAGGTCCGAGTACAACACTCTTGCCCGACTCATACCAACACAAAGGAGTCATACACCTCCTCCCATACAAAGCTTCATAGGGCGCCATTCCGATACTAGCATAAAAATTATTATTGTACGTGAACTCAATCAACGGAAAATGGCTATCCCAAGATCCTCCATGATCCAACACACAAGCTCTCAGCAAATCGTCTAAGGATTAGATAGTCCTTTCTGCCTGTCCATCCGTCTGCGGATGATAGGCAGAACTCATCCTCAACTTAGTACCCAAAGCCTCTTGCAAGCTCTTCCAGAACCTCGATGTGAATCTCGGATCTCTATCCGACACAATACTCAAAGGTATCCCATGTAACTTCACAATCTCCTCAATATACATCTCGGCCAACTTCTGCATAGAATGATTAATCTTCATCGGCAAGAAATGAGCCGATTTAGTTAATCTATCCACGATCACCCAGATTGAATCATTTCCCTTAGTAGTATTCAGCAATCCCACCACAAAATCCATGGAAATACTATCCCATTTCCATTCTGGAATCCTCAACGGATGCATCATACCTAAAGGCTTCTGATGCTCAATATTTGACTTCTGACAAGTCAAACACGCATAAACAAACTCCGCAACATCCTTTTTCATACCCGGCCACCAAAACAACTTTTTCAAATCTTGGTACATCTTCGTAGCACCGGGATGAATACTCAACCTACTTCGATGTCCTTCCTTAAGAATGCTCTTCTTAATATCCAGGACATCTGGAACATACACCCTGTCTCTGAACATCATCACACCATTCTCGTCAATTCGGAATTCTCCTCTGTTACCTTGGTTGATCAAAGTCAACTGGTCAACTAATTTCAAGTCAGATCGTTGTCCCACTCTAATCTCTTCTAGAATACCACTAGTCAACTTCAACATTCCCAACTTCACACTGTCAGGAGTCTCTTCACACACCAAACTCAAATCTCGGAATTGCTCAATTAATTCCAATTCTTTCACCATAAGCATCGACATCAATGCATCGGCCACTACGTTTGCTTTTCCCGGATGATAACTCAAATCAAAATCAAAATCCTTCAACAGCTCTAACCACCTTCTCTGCCTCATATTAAATTCTTTCTGATCAAATAAGTACTTCAGACTTTTATGATCACTGAACACTTCAAACTTAGAGCCAAACAGATAATGTCTCCAAATCTTCAACACAAACACCACAGCGGCCAATTCCAAGTCATGCGTAGGATAATTCCTCTCATGAACTCGCAATTATCTCGAAGCATAGGCAACAGCTTGACCATTCTGCATCAGCACTCCACCAAGACCCATCTTCGACGCATCACAATACACCACAAAAGATTCACTCGGATTAGGCAAAATCAACACCAGAGCGGTCGTCAACCTCTTCTTCAATTCCACAAAACTCTCTTCGCAAGCTACATCCCACACAAAAGCTTGACCCTTTAGAGTCAACTGAGTCAAAGGTAATGCCAACTTAGAAAAGCCCTCGATAAACTTACGGTAATAACCCGCCAATCCCAGAAAACTTCGTATCTCAGTAGCAGACTTCGAAGTCTCCCTCTGTAAAACAACATCAATCTTGGAAGGATCTACAGCAATTCCACCACTCGAAATCACATGGCCAAGGAAACTCACTTCCTTCAACCAAAACTCACACTTCGACAACTTTGCATACAACTTCTTTTCCTTCAATACTTGCAACACAGTTCTCAAATGCTCAACATGTTCTTCTTCAGACTTAGAATATATCAAGATGTCATCGATGAAAACCACCACAAACTGATCCAGATACTCATGAAAAATCCGATTCATATACTCCATGAACACACCAGATGCATTGGACACACCAAACGGCGTCATAGTGTATTCATAGTGACCATACCTCGTTCTGAAAGCTGTCTTCGGAATATCGTCAGGTTTAACACGAATTTGATGGTAACCCGACCTCAAATCAATGTTACTAAACACATAGGCACCCACTAACTGATACATCAAGTCGTCGATTCTCGGAAGTGGATACTTATTCTTGATAGTCACTTTATTCAACTGCCGATAATCAACACACAACCTCATACTTCCGTCCTTCTTCTTCACTAACAACACAGGAGCACCCCACAGAGAAACACTTGGTCGAACAAACCTCTTCTCGAGCAATTCTTCCAGTTGTTTCTTTAATTCACTTAACTCAAAATCTGACATCCAATAAGGAGCCATCGACACTAGACTCGTACCTGGTATTAAGTCCACTACAAACTCTGCTTCACGCTCTGGAGGCAAATCACCGATGTCATCTGGAAACACCTCTGGAAATTCACATACAACAGGTAAGTCGACACTTGTAGCTTCATGATCAATCTGCAATGATGCAAACATTGCAAACACCAAGGCTTCATCTTCCACAAGTTCGTCTACTTGCTTCGCCGACAAGAACATCAACTCCCCACTATCACCAAACTCAGGAAACTCCACTGTCTTAGTATAACAATTGATATGAACATGGTTGAACTCCAACCAGTTTATTCCAAGGGTTACATCGATTTGGTGTAAGGGTAAACACACCAAATCCATCACAAAACTCTTCCCAAAAATCGTCAAAGGACATCTCAAACACACAAAATTAGTAGTAACAGAACCATTAGCAGGAGTCTCTATTAGCATATTACCATTCATATCAGACAACTTCAAACCCAACTTATTTGCACATTCAAGCGAAATAAAAGAATGAGTAGCACCAGTATCAATAATAGCAACCAACTCAACATCATTAATAAAGCAAGTACCTCGAATCAGGTTGTCTTTCTCTGGCACTTCTGCACTACTCAAAGGAAACACTCTGCCACTGGTCTGAGCAGCAGTAGTCGTCTTCTTCGGTTTCTGACACTTGGTACTGATGTGACCCTTCTCACCACAATTGAAACAAGTTGGACCACCGTCCTTTTCATCAGTAGCTCTATGACCCTTTTTGCCACACCTGTAGCACCTCAACACACTATTAGTACAAACATCAGCACAGTGACCTTGCTCGCCACACCTATAAGACTTCCCAGAAGCGGGAGCTGCTCCCCCACTTATCTTTTTCCCATCTGAAGTCTTCTGCTTCCATTTGTCAGCTGAACTCGTATAAGGTTTCCCCCTATACTGCCATTTCTTCTCACTCAACTGCTTGTAGTGAGCAGATCGAGCTTGGCTATCCTCATCGTAGATTCTGCTCTTGCCCACCAACTCAGCATACCTGCGGATCTGTTGATACCCAATACCCTGCTTAATCTCTGGTCTCATCCCATTCTCGAACTTGAGGCACTTGGACATCTCAGCATCAGCAAGGTTGTAGTGAGGACAGAACTTCACTAGCTTCTCGAACTTCGCAGCATACTCTACAACAGTCATGTCTCCTTGCTTCAGCTCAAGGAATTCCACCTCTCTCTTACCACGAGCATCCTCTGGATAATACTTTCCCAAAAAATCCTGCTTGAACACAACCCAGGTTATCACAATGCCAACATCTTCCAGTCTCTGACGGGTGTTATCCCACAAATCCTCAACCTCCTCTGATAGTATATGAGTTCCAAACTGAACTTGATGCGCGTCAGTACATCCCATCCCTCAGAAGATCTTCTTGATCGCCTTTAACCACTTGTGTGCACTTGCTGGATCGTGAGTACCCTCAAACTCCAGTGGATTGCTCCTCTTGAACTCCCCCAAAGCACGAAACTCATCTAGAACTCCACCACTCGGATTGAGTTGCGCCACCACATTAGCAACTGATTCCAAAGCATTAGCAATAGCACGATCATTTCTTCCAGCCATCCTGCACACCACCAACAAGGTTAGAAGAACTAAAACATTGACAGTATACACACACTTATCGACCGACAGGGGACTGACATCACTTAAAAACCTGGTCGGACGGACCAACCAGGCTCTGATACCACTAATGTAACACTCTTTTCTACCCCACAAATATCGCAGCGGATTAAACATAAAATCATTAAATAAATCGGCATCACCTCAAAGGGTGCACATTTCTCAATAAAATTAAATCAACAAAAGTTGCTCCGTAAACAACGGGTTTTCCTCAAAATAACTCAAAAATGCCTCAAAGGGCAGCAAATCCACCATAACCACAAAATCCCACCAAAGGGTTTTTGAAACAAAACCATAATCATCAAAATAACAACAAAATAACAACCAAATAAAACTCAACATGGTTTGACTCAACGACCCAACCCAATGTTACACTATCAGAGCAAGACCCTCTACATCGACCAAAAGCAAATAATACTTCAAAAGTTCCTCGAAGCATCCACGGCTAATCCTGATCACCTGCATGTTACCCACGTGGAGGCAACATTCAAATAGGCAGGGTGAGTAATACAATTCATTATAATCAATGCATAATCAGAGTCATCATCATATATGGCATCATCATCATATACAACATCATCAGAGTCATCACAGGCAAACATCAAAGCACGACATCATAAATCACAACAATATGCCACATAAATGCAATGCATAACAAGACTCATGCATGTGGTACCAATCGTCATAATCGATGGACACTTAGGCCATCACCCTCCAAAGATCCCCGTCATTAGGATCAGTTCCACACAAGAACCGGAGCACGTCATAAACCACTTCACATCCACACAATGGGATGGAAACCACAATAGACCAAAGTCTAACCTCATCATCACTGGACCGAAGTCCTAACATCATCATCAAAATATGCTATGAATGCATGATACACAACGTCAATAATCATCATCGTCAATAAAATCATTACGTGCATCATCATTCATCAAAATATTATGTTAATCATGTCATCAAATATACGTCAAAACATCACGAAATCATCACGTCATAATCATCATTAACATCAATAACATCATGGTAAATCATCAGAAAAATCACAGCACCGAAACATCAGAACATCACAGAAATCATAAACAAAATTTCGCGAACAGCAGGGTTCGCTGCTGAGTTTGCCTTCAGAACCTATTCGCTTTGGCGTTCGCCTTGCAAAGCTGCCAACGAATCCCCATCCCCATACAAAAACCAGAGAGTTCCCCATTTTGCCTCTCCTCGCTGTCTCTATTTGCTAGGCGAAGCCCTTCGCTAGGACGTTCGCCTTGTGAGCCCCAAAAGTCACCTCCTAGAGTCATCTCAGTACCATCACACACTCATCGCGCATTCGTTGCGCTGCTCGCTTTGCGAGCCTGGGCGAATATTCGCCTTGCGAATGAGTTGTTCGCCTTGCAAACTAGCAATTTCTGCAATCGCTGCTACGCATCAGTAGTACTTCAGTCCACCAAATCCCTACGGGTTCAACCTCAATTCTCCCCACAACATCTCCAAAACAGTCCTAAAGCATCAGGACACTCAAAGGCATAAAACCTACGATATTTAGGTCGATTAATTCCACTATCCTAATTCAAAATCAAATAAACCTTCACAAACTCTCAAGGTTCCCATAAACCTCTTTCTCATACAAGATCCCACATATCATCAAAGGTTTAGCCTCGAAGGCTTATTTTTACCCAAATTAATTCAATCCTCAATAATCCATCATCGATCTTCAGAAATACCCCTAAGTCATCAATAACTCATAAACCCTTCAAAAACCCCAAAAACCTCAAAAATCCACTTTAAACATGTCACTTCCTATATTGGAAACAATGAAAGGCAATACTCCCCATACCTTAGATTGTCGATTCAGAGCTTTCTCTATTGAGTCGTCGGAAACCTTCTCGAATCCTCGCCTTTCCCTTTTTCCTCAGAGCTCTGCACCTTTCTCCTTATTTTCACAATCTAACCAAATGAATCATATTCTTCCCAATTCCTTTTGTTAAACCTTTGGGCTTCTAAAATGGACTTTCCCCTTAATACCCTCACTAATCCTCCTCAAAAGTCCATCTTACCCTTTATTCCCCTAATATTTTTTAAATAAATAATAATAATAATATATTTCATAGTACATACTATTATTAATTAAAAAACTAAAATTCAACAAAAATACAGAGACCAACACGAATCACCAAAATTCACAGAAATTCACGAATATTATATTTAAATAAATTAAATAAATATTCTTACGAAATTTGGGGTGTTACAGAAGAAGTGCATAAGGCCGCGAGTTTCTTTGATTCTAGGGTTTTCGAAAGAGAAATTGAAGACAAAAGTTGAGAATGGAAAAGATTCACTTTGTTCCTCTTCGGAGACTCTGTTTGAACTCCACATCGCCTTATTCATGAAAAAAAACATAAGGGTGAGGGTTTGGAGAGAGATGAAAAGAAATCGAAATTGAGATAGGAATTAGGGTAGGGGATTTGGTCGGGTTTTGGAGAGGCGTGTGTTGATGTTGTGGTGGTGGTGGTGTTCGTCTTGTTCTCATTCCCTCATTATGGTTGTGGTTGAAGATGGAGGGTACGAGTGGGTTGGTTAGGGAAGAGAAATGATAGAGGTCGTGGTGAGGGGTTTTTTCTGCGTTTATTGTGTGACACGTGGGTTCGATGATGTGTGTATATATCTACTTGTTAGATATTTTTTTAACTGTAACATGATTAATTTTGAAAATTATTTAGAGATAATGATACGAATACGTTTTTTTAATACACTTTTACTTTTATATTATCCGATAAATTAGATTAATCAAGAGTTTTTTATGTATTAAAGATGAATGTGTTTAAAATTAATATTTAGAGTTATTAAAATAAATAATTTTTTTCAACCAATTTAAATTTACACCCCTTTTACCTTTAATAATAGAGATTTGACTATAATAATGATATTAATTTATTATAATAATATTTTTAATTTACACCTTTTTTTAAAAAAATAGGGTGTTTATTATCACGTGCTAATATATAAAATGATATTTTACTTACAAATTTGCCACCGAATTTCTTATTTACACCCGTTTTCCGCATAATGGGTGTAAATTTTAAAATTATATTCGTCACTTTCCATTAGTGTCAATAATTAAACACGACAAACTGTGAAAACATAACACTGCGAATATACCAAAAAAATCAAATGAAAAGGAACATTACTGATCATTCTATTTCTTTCTTTTGTTTTTAACATATTTGAAGAGTTGTAATTATATTTATGTGTATATTATATATAATTTATAAAAAATTATAACCAATTATTAGAGATTTACGGAAATGCAAAATCAAACCGTAATCAGAGATATCCAAAATTGAATTATGCAAGAACAACCGCATCCATAACGAATGTTGCAATCTTAATACCAAATCGATTTGTTGGAAACTTTAGGAAGTGGAAACTCGATCAAAATCATAATCGGGGAAACCCTCCAAAATGTATTTACGGAAAAAGAAAATCAAACTGTAATCAGAGATATTCAAAATTGAATTATGCAAGAAAATCCGCATGTATAACGAATGTTGCATCTTAATCCCAAATCGATTTGTTGGAAACTGTAGGAAGGGAAAACTCGAATCGTAATCGGGGAAATCCAAAATTCCTTCTAATCGTAATCAGAATCGATTGGTCAGAAACTATAGGAAGGGAAAACTCGAACTGTAATAGGAGAAATCCAAAATTCATTCTAATCGTAATCGGAGAACAACCACACTTCCTGAGATATTTGCAACAAGAGAAAAAAAAAATTTGTCACTTGTACCGTCGTATTGGACAATTAGGGAAGTTGAAAAGGGGATTTTGGTGGGGAAAGAGTCAAAGAATAGGCGTTGGCATATATTAGTGTTTTGATTGGTGGTTTAGTAGAAGGTGTGCACATAAGTTAATTGGATAATGTGAATGATTTGTGAAGAAGTCAGTGTTAAGTGTCATAAAATGGTTTAATGCATTGGATTTAATATATTAAAAATATGCATATAGTAAATAATTATTTATAGTAATGAAATGTTGATATTTATCTGTTGTATTTCATTACTACAATGGCGTTAAATATACAATGTGGCAAGTGTTATGGACATTACTTGCATCTCAAGTAATGTCAGGTTTATTCAAAACTATCAAACATCAGGCTTATTCAAGTGTTATGGACATTACTTGAATTTCTATTACAAGAATTCAAGTAATACTAGAAAAATTTTCCCTTTCTAAACCCTCACTCATTTTAATAACGCGAGTTTTAATGGTTTTGTGAGGATATCAGCCAAATTGATTTTTAGAGTTGCAATGTTTTAGAGTTTTAATGGTTTTGTGAGGATATCAGCCAAATTCAATCACTCCCTTGTTAGTAAGGTCTCTTGAAAAGGAATCTAACATCAATGTATTTGCATCTTCCATATATAATCGGATTCTTTGACATTTTGATTAAGGAACTGTTATCACAAAAGATCATTAGTCCTTCCTTTAAGGATGCATCTTCAAGTGAGCAATACATTTCTTAGCTAAACTCCATATCAAGAACATGAAGAACAAACCATAAATTCTAATTCTCTAGTAGAAAATGTTACTATTGACTGTTTCTTTGAGGATGAAGAAATTGATCCAGAACCAGCCATGAACACATGCCCTAAATGTTTTTTATCATCATTATATCACCTGCATAATCTATATTAATACATCCTATAGCAATTGAAGATCATTTGTACATTCATGTTTCTACAGGATGCCAAGATCCATAGTGCCCATTAGGTACCTTAGGATCCTTTTAATAGTTGCTACATGCAGTAAGTCTCTCCATGTATCTAGCAACCAAACAACCTGAAAAAAACCATGTTATGCCTGATAGCTAGTAGGTACATTAGACCTCCTGCCATTTGTTTGTAGATGCATTATAAGCCTTTCCATTTTCACCATTCACCAACTTGCATCCAGGGACAATAGAACTACACATTTTGGTGCAACCTTTCATGCCAAACCTTAATAGTATTTCAATTACATACTTTTTTGAGGGATGAAAAATCCATCTTTTCTTTGATTTACGTTAATTCCCAAGAAATACCACATATTTCCCAAGTCAATCATAGAAAATTTTCCCTTTATAGACTTCTTAAAACCATTCATCATTTGAAGATCATTGCTATTGTAAATGAGAGGATCCATATATAAAATGACAATGTGAATCTTCTATTCACTTCCATGTTTGACAAAAAGAGTGTGCTCACAAATACATTTTTAAAACATGGAAATACAAAAGTATGAGTCTGTTTTTTTATAACAGGCTCTAGAAGCTTGTATTAGGCCATATAGAGCTTTTCAACCATTTTAGTTTTCCCTTTGTAATAGCCAACATGTTAGTTTATGTAGACATCTTCAGCTAACTCACCATCTAGAAATTCACTTTTGACATTAACTTGGAAAACACACCATATTTTGTTTGCAGCAACTACTAGAATGGTCCTAATGGTATCCCACATGGCCATATGTTCAAATACTTAATTTAATATTAATCAATGTCATACTTTTGAGAGTGTTACTTTGCCACTAATCTTGATTTGTTGCTTCTCCACTTCTCCTTTTTCGTTGTATTTTGTTTTGTAGATTCATTTTACTCCAATGGGTTTTAGGTCTTTAGAGAGTTTAGCTAATTCACAGTTGTCATATGACAACTTAAATGATGAAGAGGATGATGGAGATGACATTTAGTTTGAAAAACTTAAATGAGTTAGATGTTGTTGTTTTTAGTTTGTGCTTAAGCATTGAACTTAAAGAAACTATGCCATTTTGTCATTTTGATAGACTTATACTTATAAGTGTTAAACTTACATTATTAAGTAATGTTAGACATTGTGTCTAGTATGCGCATGTATTTGAGTCAATGTTTGAAGCTATGTATTTGAGCATTAAACTTACAAAAACTATGTATTTTGTCAGATTTTATCAACGCATTTATTGTCGTACAATTTATATTTGGTGCAATTTTTGTTTGAATTGTTTATTTTATAAAAAATATGATAAAAATTATTCCAAAGTAACTTATAGAAACATTTAGTTCTCACTATTTCACTTTTAGGGAACAATTGATAATTGTTGTCCGATATGATAACATTTGAAAAACGTCCCCTCAGAGTGTTCTCACTCTACCACTTTTAGGGAACATTTTTCAGTCCTTGCATTTTTAACAACACCTTAGAAACGTCGCCTAAGATGCCACGGAAAAACGTCCCCTTTTCCTTTATTTTAGGCGACGTTTTAGAAAATTGTGGCCAAAAAGTGAAAATAAACGTCCCCTATAACAATAGGCAACGCTCGCATAGAAGACAACTGGAAAAGGTCCCCTATTCTTTTAGGCAACGTTTTTCTCATTTCAAGCTACACTTTTCAATTGTTGTTAAAAAGGAAAAATGTTGTAGTGCATTCTTCTCCATGGATTCTATTTTAAGATTTATTGCTCTTCTCCAAACCTCTAATTTAGCAGTTTCTTCATAGTTGTTAGGATCTTCATTTGTGTTGAGCACTACAAGATTATGTAGTTGGTCTTCGTCTTCTGCTTCCAAGCCAGTGACATAATCATCAAGGTATCTTAGAGGCCTTCTAAATTTCTAATTCTCCGAGGTGGCTCGCTATACTCGTGATTTCTCTCTTGACTTTTGTTTCATGCTTCCACATGATTGTCTTTATTTGCATAGCCATTAACCAAATCATAATTTTCAACTACATCTGAATTTCTTGTGGATCAACTCCACTTTCATCATCTACACGTGAATGAGTTTCTTCTAGAATTTTTTATTTCTCCTTGTTATGGTCCCAAATTTTTTATTCATTAACTACAATATCCATGTTAATGATGACTTTTCCTTCAATAGGTTCATACCGTTTGTAGGCCTTGAATTTTTTACTAACGCTAAAATTACATATTTTACACTTTTGAAATCCAATTTCTTTCTTTGTTTGTTAGAAACATTAGCATGAGCTATGGATCTATCTGCTTGTAGGTATTGTTAAAGTGATCTAAGGTGGTGAAATTTGTTGACTACAAAGCAACAATTCAATTAAATAGTTGTTTGATTTTGATAATGACAACACTTAATATCAAGTGAAGTTCTTATTTGTTGAAGATAGTTCAAGCAATTAAAGATACTCAATATAGTTGATTAAGATATCCTCTTGAATAAAGATATCCCCTCGAAGTTGTTCTTGAAGATCAAATCTGTTAGAACAAGATTTGTTCATGATATATTTTTCTTGGGTTTTGATGATAATAAAGTATTGAAAGAATAATGGTTTATTTGATGTGTGTTACATGTGTTCAGGTTCTTATACTTGTAAATATTATTATCAGAATCTGTTCTACATTAAACACACTTTGAGAGATGCTGCATTGCTAGCTTCTGGTGGCAAAATCTGAAGAACACTTTCTATGTGATGTCTGGCGAAGACTCTGAAGCTAAAGGCCTCAGCATCAGAAGAAGCAACGTTATTGTCTCTACACTTAGTGAATGCAAATTGGATTCCGGTATAATTCAGAGTTGGTGATAAAGCTGAAGCTTTCCGTACTGCAGAAAGCAAGTTGTATTGTAAAATCAGTTTGTCAGCTAAAGTCTACAGATTTCAAGGCTCAAGAAAGACTGAGATGCTTTATGGATATCTACTCTCAACAGCTCTAATAGTATAGAATCTCTTGAAGACTCAAAGGTTAAACATGTTACACATTAGATTAAGATCTTCTGGTGTATTTATATTCAACAACTCTTGTACTATGGAGTAACAGGAAAGACTCTTGATCATGTTACCTCCTCAATGGCTAGTTTCTGAAAAGGCTATAAATATGGTTGAAGGTGCAAACAGAATTTTTAACATGGATCAACTAAAAAAAGGAGTAACAATATCAGCAATTATCAACTTAATGTTTATGCAGATTTTTCTGATGTAGGTTATAATTGTAAAAGCCTTAAGATTTCTTACACATTGTATATCTTAGAAATCTTAAGAGCTTTAGGTTTTTCTTATGGTTATTTCTCGTACCTCTGATACATGTATCATGTACACATTGTTCTCTATTCTGCTGAGCTTATTCAGCAGTTTAGATAAAAGTCTTATGTCATTGGGATACAAGTAAGGAAGTCTTGAGCCAAGATACTTGAGTCACGTAAGTCTCTTGTTATGTGCTTGAGCTTTGAAAGTTTTACTCAAGTGGATTGATTCAGCAGAAGTCTTATATCATTGGGATACAAGCAAGGAAGTCTCGAGGCAAGATACTTGAGCCACGTAAGTCTCTTACTAAGTGCTTGAGTAGTGAAAGTCTTAATCAAGTAGATTGATTGAGCTGGAAAGTCTTGAGACAGTGTGGCTTTAGCAGGATAGCTCGGTTCATGGAATTTGGAGCAATAAGTCTTGGCCAGGGGTGGTGCAAGCGGAGGCTCGTTTCATGGAACCTTGAACAGAAGTCTTGGGTCTGAGGGGCTTGAGCAGGAATGCTTAGTACTTGAAAGCATAACAGTAAGTTTGGCCTGAGGGGTGCAAGCAGAAATGCTCGTTTCATGGGACTTGGAGTAGAAGTCTTAGGCTGAGGGCCTGAGCAAGGAAGTCTTGGGTTCGTGGAACCTGAGCAGGAAGTCTCGAGTGGGGAGCTTGAGCAGAAGTCTTGGACCTTGGGTTTGAGCAAGTGTAAACGTCTGCATAAGAGATTGTAATCATGATTTGATTATAGTGAAAATCTCTTATGAAGCAAGGGGACTGGACTACTCTCAGTTAGGGGAGGAACAAGTATAAATCTTTGTGTATTCCGCTATTATTTATTTGTTTCTGTTAACATTCTGCTGCTAAGAATAAACCAGATTCTGAACTCTGATCAGATGCAAACTAAGAAAACAGAAAACACAATCCAACTCCCCTTTCTTGTGTAATTTTCTCACCTTCAAAGTCATCTCTTTAAAGCCAACATTGTGGTAAAACGACACTCAAGTGAAGACTTTTGTTTCAAGGTTTGTTGTAGGTTTAGCCTCTTAACTCTCAGATGATGGCAATTAACATGAAGATATATAAATCCTTATTAAGAATACTTAAAGCTATTGTATGATTCTAAACTCAAATATAATGATGCCAAGACTTGAAGCTTCAGAGTTTTGAAAGAAAACAAGTGTGAAAACACACACACACACACACACACACAGATTAATAATTGGTAATTGCTAATCTCAAAACTTTCCAATTGTGGCTTAAAAAATATATTATTGGAGATTAATAATTGGTTGACCTAATCGATTATTAAACTGATTTCGCCCATGGATTGTTTCCAAATTTAAACCATAATTTGGCGTATAAATAGAGAGTCTCTTTATTATTTTTTCACATCTAGAAAACGAGATTTGATCTCACTTTCATTTCTCCCGTGATTTTCACTAAATCTCTTGTTTTCCTCACATATATTTAGCCATTGTGTTTCGAGAGTATTCTTGAGTCTAAATGATGATCTTTGTTCTAGTGAGAGCTTAATTGTAATTTGCCAATAATGTATTATCTCTTGGGTAAATATATCTTCTATAGAAGTTATTTGGTTGCGAGCTAAGTCAATAAAAGCTCTTGCTTTTTAGGGATTGTCTTAAGAAATCTATGTTTGGTATGTGAGTTTCGCCAAGGAGAATAGCTCTCTTTTGGTTCGTGAAGATCATCAATCAAAATCTCCACAATGGTTCTTAAGCTCATCCCGCTTAAAAGCTTTTTCGGTTCGAGATTAGTATGTGTACATATCCCTTGGTTCTTGAGTTCAACCTGGTAAAATCTCAGGTTGCTCGAGATTAGCCCGTGTAAAATATTAACTCAGTTCGTGATTAGCCTATGTAAAATATCATTTTTTTCCAGAGTTCAACCCGGTAAAGGCTCGGGTTGTTCGAGATTAGTCCGTGTAGAATCTCAACTCAATTTGTTATTAGCCTGTGTAAAACCCTCGTTCGGTTCGGAGGATAGACAACTCAAAACTCCATCTTGGTTTGAGATTAGCCTATGGAAAATATTTGTTTGGCTTGGAGGATAACCACTTTTAGCCTCGTTCATTGTTTGGTTTCATGTTTTCCTTAAAACTTCATTTTCTTGCATAAGGAAGTTTGTGGGCATATCCTTCTAAAAGCTTTCAAGTTTATTGGATACTATCAAGAATAATTCTTGGAGAAGTGAGTAGGTCATTTTTGGTAGAACATGCATAAATCTCTGGTGTTTCTCTCTATCTCTTATCTCTTTACTTTATTGTTTTTCCTTTGGTTTTCTGATGCTCATTTACCTTTTCATTTTACTAAATAATTTCAAACTCTTATTTTCCAAATGATTTTTTTTCAACCAAACATTTTCAAACGTCCACAATTCACCCCTCCTCTTGTTTATGGAGTCACATGTCCAACTTGAGCCACATAACTAAACACTTTAAAATATGCACTAAGGGCTTTGATCCACTCCAAGTTTCTCCAAGTCTAAACCCTTAATGCTCAGGTGCCCATATATAATATGCCACAATTGAGATGTCATTTACTTGGTTTTCCAAAGGCACATTGGCATAATTATTGGTGCATGAATGTCATACATTATATTATGAGACATTTAAGTGGTTAGAATCAAACCTTTTTCTTCATGGATGATTTTGCAATAGTCCTGCTTGAACATAATGGTGATATTAGTTTACTGCAATCATCTAATGCTATGAAGTTTGTTCCTTAAACCAGGTAAACTATATACATGACTAATCACATGTGTTCTGCTACCAATGCATAAATTCATGTTTTCTTTCCCCATAATAGACATCTTGGAGTTCTCTCCTAATTTGACAGTTTCTCTCAAATTTCCATCAAATTCAAAGAATACAACCTTAATGCAACCATATGGTTTCTGCTAAAGGTGTGAATAGGTCATACCAACTAACAGGGACCTAAAGCCTAGCTTACACAGGCCAATGATAGGTCAGACTTTATTTATGTAGAAAAGACCTAGGCTTTTTTTATAAACTAAATAGGGCAGACCATAGGCTATAGAAAAAGCCTTTTAAGCCCGCCCTTCATTGTGTTTGACCCTTGACAATGCTGCAGTCATCTTCAAGTATAACCACTCTATTATCAGGTTCTTTCCTTGGGCCTGGTATGTTCTTAGACTTCAGTGTCTTCAACCTCTCACTTTGTCTTTTTTCAGCCAAGCCATTATCTTGTGTTTTGTACCTGCTTTGTGTCCTAAATTTTGGCGGTTCACTGCTGCTTGGCCTAGACAATGTTGTTCTTATTCCAGGTGGTTTGAATGGAGTGTTCCTACATATTTTAGGTTGTCTCTTAAAGAAAACTTTGGGACCACCTTGCCTTGGCTGAGATGTCTTGAGAAGTGACTTGTCAACTCTCAGTGGTTGAATGTCCAAGACATCAGCACCTGTTAGTACAGTAGCAATAGGCTCATCCAATATTGTTGAGTTTTCCACGACAGTACCCTCAGGTTCATCTGGATCCTTTGGCTCACTTGCATCCAATTTGACAGACTTTTGCTCACTTACCACATTTTGCTCAGTTGCTTCCTTCACACTATTTATAGTTGCCTCATTTTGATCACTTGCCACATCAACTTTCTTCAGTTCAACCTCATTTTGATCACTTGCCACATCCACATTCTTCACATTTGATTCATTTTCAGCACTTGCCACATCCACATTCTTCACATTTGATTCATTTTCAGCACTTGCCACATCCATATTATTCACAGTTGCTTCCTTCTTAGTGTGATCATTTGCTTCATTTTGATCACAAGCCACATGGTCATTCCTCACACTTGCTTCCTCCACAACTAGACTTGATTTCTTTAAAGTTTCTTCCTCAACAACTAGACTTGCTTTCTTCAAAGTTGATTCCTCCACATTGACACTTTTTCTCTTCACAGTTGCTTTTCCCTTGACAGTAGCCTTTGAGGTACTTCCATCCTTGACAGTTCTTGCTTTACATGTTCTAACCTTTTGACTTGTCTCATTGGTATTTGCTTTCTTTGGTTCTTTGTTTGTTGAACCCTTAGGCATCCCCTGCAATATACAAGTATGAAAAATTTGAGTATTAACATATTAACCACAGTATGACACATTGAAAACATGTACAGAATTAACATATCTATCAAAGTGGAACCCTTACCCTTTTTTTGATGCATCATTAGTCTGACTTGCTTGTGTAGATACTTGCTGAGTTGCTTATGTAGGGTTTTCTTAACTGACTTGAATAGCCTTTGTTTTAGCTTCTACTTCTTGCTTCCATTTTTTGCATGTCCTTTTGTTATGGCCTAGTTGAAAACAGAATCTGCACCTATGGATTGTGTTGGTTCTTTTCCATTTATTTTGGCTCTCTTCATCAGGTTCCCTCCTTCTCAGTTTCTTAGCCTACCTGGGCCACTTTAAAGCTAAGTGGTAGCATTGCCTCATTCTCAGCTCTAGGCCACTTGTTCTGTCCATTTAGTGGGGTAATTACCTCACTGTAGCATGCTTGATAAGTGCTCTTGTGATAGCATTTGTGAACATATTTTACAGGGTCATCTACCTTCCTATAGATGGCAGCCACAGCATGTCTACAGGGAATACCTATAAGTTCCCAATAGTTGCAAGAACAAGTTTATTTTTCTAGATCTACCACAAAACTGTCAGTAAACAACACATGAGTCACTTGAAATGTTAACCTACCAGCATATGTAGCTGTCCAACTAGCACTCTTATCTATTTCCCTATCTAATCTCCTTACGGGTTTTGTCATTATGTTTCCCTTATAACCCTCCACCTTTTCCCTAAGAGTAGCAAACCTCCCCATTAAATAATTCTTAATCCTCTCAAACATTGTAATGATGGGTTTGTCTCTTTGTAACAATATGGTTGCATTAAAGGACTCACTCAAATTGTTCATTAAGACATCACATTTTGAAAATATAGGAAAAGCATGCTAACACCATTTTTTTTTGCAATTGCCTTTATCCACTCATAGGCCTCCAAGCTGACATCCTTAATCACGAGAATCTTTGCTTCATGAGCTTCATAGTAGGTAGCTTTGGCAGCAACCATCATAAGGTCTCTGAGCAAGGTCCCTCCTCCAAATTTCTTCTTGAAGTTTGCATATAGATGCCTTAGACAGAATCTATGTTCATATGTTGGATACTCTTCATCAAAAACCTGCACTAGGCCCTAATCAGGAAAAACAATAACTTCATTACCACAATGTAATGTATGCAAAAAAATAAGATCCATAAGTGCAGTAGGATTACCATTTGTTGGTCAGATATAAAGCACCACCTTCCATCTCCTATATCTTCAATTAACAACTTTATAAACCAACTCCAAGAAACCTTTGTCTCCATCTCAACCACAACAAAGGCAATAGGTAGGTATTGGTCATTGGGGTCTCTCCCAACAACAATCAAAAGAATACCACCATATTTATGCTTCAAATGGCATCCATCGAAGCCAATGAAAGGTCTACATGTTCTTGTCAAGGCTTTCTTAGTGCAATCAAAGGACATATAGCATCTCTAAAATCTTGGTTTCAACCCTTCACCTGGAGAACAAGTAGTGATTTTATATGTATTACCAGCTGAAGCCCTTTTCAATTCAGCACCATAGGACTATAGGAGGTTATACTGTTTGCTTAAGTCACCTTCAACAATGGCTTTTGCTACCTGTCTAGCCTTAAATGCCCTATATCCTGGGATTTCTGTTGCATAAATTTTCCTTACATCAGATACTACGTCACTTAACCTCATCCTAGGATTATTCTTCAAGCCATCAACAATTACTTTAGCAACCCACTCAGCTCTAGCATTTCTGTTAAAGAATTGTCTGCCACACTTGTGTTTTCCAAACAGAGTTTTTATCCAAAAAGTGGTTGAGGTCAGTACCCTATTACATAGCATTGTATAGTCACATTTCTTCTTGTCCTTACACACAACCCTACATCTATTTTTATCATTTTTTCAAACTTTACCTCCCTACCATTCAACACATTGTGTTCTAATATGGCATCCTTGAACTGCCTTAAAGATGAAAACTCCATCCCAACTTTGAAAACATAATCCTTACACAATGAATCTTCCTCATTATATCTTAAAACACAAGGCCTTTCATCACAACTATCATCATCCCCACCACTGTCCAGCTCATCAGTCAAGTATTCATCATCAATATTATGTTCCTTTCCCATCTCTTCAGTTATAACTACCTTCTTCTCTTACTGAGTATTGACCTCTTCAGTTGCAACACCTTCATTTTTATGTTCCCCATCTGCTTTATTCAGAAACACCTCATCAAGGCCTTCCTCAAAACCATCCATTCTCTCCTCCTCACTATCTTTAAAATGCATATCTTCTACAGAATCTTCATTCGACTCTTCACTTGATTCACTCATATTGTCAACATTCTCCTTACATTTAACTCCCTTTCCTTTCTCTCTAATCCTATCCATAAATGTGTCTTCTCCTTTAACCTTAGGCTCACAATAAATCTCAACATCACACTGATATTACATGGCATACAAGGCTAACTCAAACATATATACATCATCCTTAAATACTTTAAAGTCCTTTTCAAGTAATCTTTCCTCGTGCTTCCACCACATCTTAATAAAAGTGTGATCAAACTCGGGTACCAACTCCTTAACTAAGTCACAAGCCTCAAAGAAGCTCCAATAATCAGGAACCTGATCCTTAAACGTATACACTTCCCCACCCTCGTATTTTAGGTTAGTGTCTTTTACAAAAGAGCCATTTATGTAAAAAACAACCGTGAACTTATCCATTACCCTGTAGACAAAAGTTAACCTAACTTTAATTTTTACCATTTATGGACAAAACAAACTAAACCTAATATTTACTAACCGCAACGTTTACTAACACTAACAATCAAAAACAAAAATTGAAGTCATGGGACCACCATTGCAAACATATATTAAAGAAAACAAACATGCGACCACTATTGCAATCAACAACACGAACATAAGTCATGGGACCACTACCGCATACATCTCCTTAAAAAATAGAAAAAAGGGAACAATGGCAGACAAAGTCACTTACCTGGGACCACTGCTGCGAAACGAACGATGACTCTTTGGGACCACTTCGCATGGTTGCTTTCTTCCTTGAACACAGTGACACCAAGTTGACAAACGAGAGATTTCTTCTGCTAGGGCACAACCACTTTAACACTGAAATGAAACACAATATGACTCTATTTCCATGTTTTCTATTTTACACAATATGACTCTTGAGCTACTTTGAAACATTTTCTATTTTACAGAATTTACAGCGTGACATAATTAAAACACGTAGACAAAAGAAACGTTACACATGGCACGCCACATCATCCTCCGTTAGTGGAAACTAACGGGAGGGACTAGAGTTAGGGACGGAAAACTTTCAGGGGACCAAAGTTTGAAGGAAATTTTTTGAGGGACCAAACTTGAAAGTTGGGATATTTGTAAGGACTAAAAACTTATTTAACCCATAAATAAATATATTATTTTTTATGTTTTATTTTGTATTTTATATTAAAATATAAAAGTAAAGTTTAGTTATCTTGGAAAACTTGTGAAAATAAGTTGAAAAAATATTATGAGTAATGTCATAAGTTATTTTCACAGGTTATCCTAAACAAATAATCTCACAAAACTTATGCTTCTATGTAAGCTCAAATAAGTCTATGTAAATAAACATTTAGTCTCATTGTACTTTTGATTCTCTAGTATATTTAAACATTAGTTGAACTTCTTATTTACATATGTTCAAATGATATAGGCTTTTTAAGTAGGCTAATAGGCTAATCATGCCTTCGAAAAGAACGGGCTTAGGCCGAAAAATGAGCATTTGATAGGCCATAGGTCATAGGTCAGGCTTAGGCTTTTATTATTTTAGCAGGTTAGGCTCAGGCTTAGCAAAGCCTAACTCGGCCTAGCCTGTTTCCACCCCTAGTTACTGCATCCAAAATCAAGATGTCATACTTGTTCTTTATCACAATTCCTTGATTCACAGTTTGCCATCAAAATCATTTCTTCTTTATCATTTAATTCAACATCATTGGCATTTTTCTTCCAACTAGGCCCTTCACTTTGAAAGTGGCATAGCTTATGGAACTTATAGCACTCCATAAATTTTCTATTTTGTCTACCTCTTCCACGACCTCTAACTGAGAAGCTTCCTCTACCTTTATCTCTCTCTCTCTTCATGCATTGGAGATTTTCAAAGCTTGTTCTTCAATGAAGTCTCTTTAACTCTTCATTTTTTGTTCATGAACAAGCAAACTAATTTTTAATTCTTCAATTGAAAAATTTGTCACATTATTGGGAACTTCAATGGAGCACACAACATAGTTCAATCTTATTGTCATTGACCTCAAGATCTTTCTCAACAACCACGACTTGCTTCATTCTTTTTCCATGTTGTAAAGACCATATAAAAATACATGCATCAAATCATATATTATACATGAGTTTCACTTTTTGGTACTGAAACATAATAAGTTCCTAGTTAACACATTATATATATAAATGCCTCTAATACAAAAGAACTAAAAGTCTAAGGCATTACATATACAAGATGTTCCAAAATGATAAAAACTAAGAACTAGATCAAAACAATGATCTCAAAACATAACGCCATAGCGGAAGCCATGCCATCACAAAACCACGATCCGTAAGGAAAGTCAAATAACCTTGTCCTTACCCTTCGCTAAACCTGCAGAACCTGTGATGTAAACAACAACAGTGGGGTGAGATACATCAAATCTCAGTGAGTTCCCTATCTTAAAGTCCTCTCGGCTCTACAAGGTTCTAACAAACCTAACTCAAGTCAAAAGGGGAAAAGGGGAGTGACCTTGAGTACACACACACTATATGGAAACATGTTATGAGTTCATCAACTCACAATATCACTAATCGATAACCATGCCAAGGTATCCCCTATTCCCGTCCTCTTCTACGTCTAGAAGTCGACCCGGGTCATGGATCCTTGCAACCTACTTGACATACGAATGGATTCGGGTTCTACGGGCCATTAACCGTTATGAACCGTCACTTCTCACGGGCCTTATACCGTCACAAGCCTACGCTCCATGGGCGCCATTCGTACTAAAATGAAATGCGGGAATCAAACCTGCCAAGTAGTGGTGCATATGTTTCAGAGGAGCTCGAGACCCATGAAACGCACTCGCAAAAACAATAATAACCGGTTACGATTACGTGATCTCACAAAGACTTGATTGTATTCGACAATCTCAAGGCCATTACGCCTTATCACAACCAAACGGTTAACACACATGTTCCATACTAGTGTTTATCCATTCTATATTCTTCCGACACTGTTTGGGTTAATTGTCCTCACTCTACTTATTTTATGTTTTATCATACATACATTTTCAACAATAATTACACAACATTAAACACTAAAATCAACAAAGCGACACGATTTCATAAATCCCAATATAATTAAATCGGCCGACAGTCTTAAAACCCATGGATTAAGAAAGTACATTTTATTACCTTTCCAACGATACCAAAATTGTTCCATTCCGAGTTACGGATAAAAAGTTACGGCATTGGAAACAAACGATCGGAAATAAAATATCACAACAGCAGAATTCTGCAAGTCCCCTGGCCATACGCGTATTGGTACTCCCCGTACGCGTATTGCCCAACAATCTCGCCCAGCCATACGCGTATTGCCCCAATCGATACGCGTATTGCTCAAAATTCTCGGCCATCCATACGCGTATTGCCTTGTCCATACGCGTATCATCCCATTTCCTTCACACCCATACGCGTATTGCCCTACTCAATACGCGTATGGCCCTGCGTGATACGCGTATGGGCAGTTTGAACCCAGAATTTTTCCTGCAGAATTTGTCTGCTACGGGTTGATTCAATTCAACCCCAAAATCCCATTTTTCCAATCTAAAATTCATCAAAACATGTTATAACATAACAATCGGTATAAACATACAATCACACATTGCATTTAGCAGCTAGATTCATGAATTTCATGCAAAATTAATCAATTTCCATAATACCAATCTAACTCTAACTCAATAAAACTCTACCCTAAAGAGTCTAACTAGAACCCACCTGGATTACTAGACGAGGAGGTTGAAATTGAGATGAAGAACAGATGATTGATGATGATCTTGAGCTTTTGGGAAATTTTCCTCTCTTGTTCCTCCTCCTTCCTTTCCTTTCTTCCCTTTTTCCTTTCTTTTCTTTCTTTTCTTTTTCCCTAAGTTTCTATCTTTGACCAAATAAGTAAAATGAAAAGAAAATATCCAAAGTGATATTAATTGATCATACTACTAATTATCCAAATTAGCTCAAATGCGCGAAAGAATAAAACTCAACGTTAAATACTATTAATTTAATCAACTCTGAGTTCGTCAGTTTACTCTAATTATTTTATCAAATAATTGTTCAGAGTACTCCGGAACCCAGTTGATCATAATAATATTATCCAGAGCGTTTATAAATTTACGGGGTATTACATCCTCCCCCCCTTAAATAGAAATTCGTCCTTGAATTTAGAAGATTACCTGAACAGATGTGGATAAGATTCTCGCATTTCCGATTCTAGTTCCCAAGTAGCATCGCCCGGATGCGTCATATCCCATTGCACCTTAACAAGTGGAATATCTTGGTTCCTTAACACTTTTGTTTCCCTTCCCACAATACAACTCGGTTGTGGTCTAAAAGTCAAATCCGCTTCAATTTCCACTGATTCGGGTAGAATTGGCTGAAGAGGATCAGGAATAAACTTACGGAGCTGAGATACGTGAAAAACGTCATGCATCTCGGATAGAGAGGGTGGTAAGGCTAATCTATAAGCAACTTCACCAATCCTTTCTAAAATCTGATACGGTCCCACGTATCTCGGACTTAACTTACGCGACTTAAACGGTCCTTTCAATCTCAATCTCGGAGTAACTTTCAGAAATACATGGTCACCTTCCTCAAATTCCAAAGGTCTCCTACGATTATCCGCATAACTCTTTTGGCGATCTTGTGCTTGTTTAACCTTCTCGCGGATCATTCGAATCTTTTCCGTAGTCTCTTGAATAATCTCGGGTCCCAAAATTCTATCTTCGCCAATTTCAGCCCAACACAAAGGTGTTCTACACTTCCTCCCATACAATGCTTCATACGGAGCCATACCGATGCTCGCATGATAACTATTGTTATAGGAAAACTCAATTAACGGCAAAAGTTCTTTCCAATTCCCTCTACTCTCTAACACACAAGCTCTTAACATATCCTCCATCGTTTGTATTGTTCGTTCAGTCTGACCATCCGTTTGAGGATGATTCGACGTGCTCAAACACAATTTCGTACCCATCGCTTGTTGGAACACTTTCCAAAATCTCGAAGTAAACTTCGGATCTCTATCAGACACAATACTAGAAGGAATACCATGCAATCTCACAATCTCAGCAATAAACAACCTTGCAAGATGACGTGCCTTATAAGTAGTCTTTACGGCTAAGAAGTGTGCAGATTTTGTTAGTCGATCTACAATCACCCAAATAGAATCATACCCTCCTTGGGTACGGGGTAAACCCACTGCAAAATCCATAGAGATACTACTCCACTTCCAAACTGGAATATCCAAAGGTCGTAACAGACCGCCCCGTCTTTGGTGTTCAATCTTCACCTGTTGACATACTGCACATTCTGACGCATATTCCGCTACTTTATTCGCCTTTCCTGGATGATACTTCAATTCTAAGTCATAATCTTTTAAGTACTCCATCCACCTTCTTTGTCGCATATTCAACTCCTTTTGATCAACCAAATACTTCAAGCTTTTGTGGTCACTGAACATTTCAAAACGTACACCATATAAATAATGACGCCACACCTTCAGTGCAAAAACCACTGCAGCTAGTTCCAAATCATGAGTCGGATAATTCTTCTCATGAACTTTTAACTGTCGAGAAGCATAAGCTACCACTTGACCACCTTGCATCAGAACACCCCCTAATCCCCTCTTAGAAGCATCACAAAATACTTCATAAGAGTTGTTAGGATTAGGAATAATTAATACTGGAGCACTCGTCAAACTTTCCTTCAATTTCATAAAACTTTGTTCACAACCCGAATCCCACTCCAAAGCAACATTCTTCCGAGTAAGTTTCGTCATTGGTAAGGCCAATTGAGAAAAGCTGTCAAAAAAAATCTTCCATAGTAACCTGTCCATCCCACGAAACTTCTAACTTCTGTAACATTTCTCGGTCTCTCCCAATTAATCACTGCTTCTACTTTCGATGGATCCACTGCCACACCACCTCGAGATATCACATGTCCAAGAAAATTAACTTCCGACATCCAAAACTCACACTTGCTCAACTTAGCAACCAATTGCTTCTCTTGCAAGACCGATAAGAAAATCCTCAGATGTTCTTCGCACTTTTGTGGAGTACGAGAATAAATAAGAATGTCATCAATAAAGATTACCACAAACTGGTCCAAGTAAGCCTGAACTATTCGATTCGTGCAATCCACAAAAACCACTGGAGCATTAGTCACACCGAAAGGCATCACTAGGAAGTCGTAATGACCGTAACGGGTTCTAAATGCAGTCTTTGGCACATCGGAACTCTTCACTCGAATCTGATGATAACCCGACCGTAAATCAATCTTTGAGAACACACAGGCTCCTTTCAATTGATCTAACAAGTCGTCTATCCTTGGTAAGGGATACTTATTCTTAATGGTGACTTTATTCAACTTACGATAATCAATGCACAAACGCATTCCCCCATCTTTCTTCTTTACCAACAACACTGGAGCTCCCCAAGGTGAAACACTAGATCTAACAAAATGCTTAGACATCAAGTCCTTCAATTTGGTCCTTTAATTCTCTTAACCCAAGCGGCGCCATCTGATACGGAGAAACGGATACAGGAGCCGTTCCTGGTATCAGGTCAATAGAGAACTCAACTCCTCTCTCCGGAGGAAAGAGTAGTAACATTCTCTGGAAACACTTCGGAAAATTCACATACAACTGGAATACTCAGAACTTGCTGTTCACTACTTCCCTCCTTAGTAGGAACCAACAAAACAGATTTCTCTTAATTCAAACAAGAAATTTACCATTCTCACCGTACCTTCTAAAATCGTTGATAAAACATCTTTCAGAGTAGTCTCAGCAGATGGAATAATGATTAACTTCTCTTCACAACCGATAAAACCGAATTAACTGAAAGCCAAACCATTCCCAGAACAACATCCACTTTCTTAAGCGGTATACTAATAAGGTCGATCTGGAAAACTCTATTATTCATAGACAAAACAAAATTTTCACACACACCTGGACACAAAAGAATATGTTGCACCGCAATCCAATAAAACAAAACAAGGATATCCGTTAACGAAGCACGTACCCGAAATTCCAAAGTCATCGCCTTTTGCTTCCTCCCTTTGCGTCTGATTCCTATTCTGAGGACAATCTCTCACTATATGGCCAACCTTCTGACATTGATAACACTTCACTCCCTTGAAGCGACATTCACCAAAATGTATCTTACCACACGTACGACACATAGGAGGTGCACTGTTCCGAGAATCCTGAACTTGTTTCCTTTTGAAAGCTTGTTGCCTAGGCTTAGACTGTTGGCTTGACCTCCCACAATCATTCTCAACCATGTAACCCTGCCTCAACTGTTGGAATTCAAACTCTCTTCGGATCCTTAAAGAACTAGGAAGGTACTTTTCCATAAAGATAGCCCTGAACTGCTCCCACACCTTAGGTACACCTTGCATAGTCATGAAAGCTGAAGCAACATCCCACCATCTCTCAGCAGGACCCCTCAGTGAGTGAGAAGCAAACACTACCTTGTTCTCCTCACTACAGCAAATTACTAGAAAAATTCTCTCCATGCCAGCAATCCAGTCATGAGCTCTCACAGGATCCATTCCGCCATGAAATTCTGGAGGATTCATGCGGAGAAAATCCCGAAAACTCCCACCTACAATCTCTGGGACAACCACTCGAGGATGAAGACCTACATTCATCCGTTGCACCATATGTTGCATGAACTGGTTCTGCTGCTGCTGCATCTGTCGTACAAACTGATACAAAGAAGCATTCTCATCGCCACCTGGCGGATTCGTCCCAGCTGGAGGATTTGTGGGTCTACCACTATTGTTTCTGCGTCCGCCAACCATGTTCCTAAATGTCATATAGATAGAATTAAGTTGATCAGGCTCAATACCATAAATATAACACCTAAGACCCAAGGCGACAACACGCATCTGAAACAGAAAGAAACACTTATTCTATTTCATGGCTAGGTCGAGGATACGACCTGCTTTGATACCAACTGTAAAGACCATATAAAAATACATGCATCAAATCATATATTATACATGAGTTTCACTTTTTGGTACTGAAACATAATAAGTTCCTAGTTAACACATTATATATATAAATGCCTCTAATACAAAAGAACTAAAAGTCTAAGGCATTACATATACAAGATGTTCCAAAATGATAAAAACTAAGAACTAGATCAAAACAATGATCTCAAAACATAACGCCATAGCGGAAGCCATGCCATCACAAAACCACGATCCGTAAGGAAAGTCAAATAACCTTGTCCTTACCCTTCGCTAAACCTGCAGAACCTGTGATGTAAACAACAACAGTGGGGTGAGATACATCAAATCTCAGTGAGTTCCCTATCTTAAAGTCCTCTCGGCTCTACAAGGTTCTAACAAACCTAACTCAAGTCAAAAGGGGAAAAGGGGAGTGACCTTGAGTACACACACACTATATGGAAACATGTTATGAGTTCATCAACTCACAATATCACTAATCGATAACCATGCCAAGGTATCCCCTATTCCCGTCCTCTTCTACGTCTAGAAGTCGACCCGGGTCATGGATCCTTGCAACCTACTTGACATACGAATGGATTCGGGTTCTACGGGCCATTAACCGTTATGAACCGTCACTTCTCACGGGCCTTATACCGTCACAAGCCTACGCTCCATGGGCGCCATTCGTACTAAAATGAAATGCGGGAATCAAACCTGCCAAGTAGTGGTGCATATGTTTCAGAGGAGCTCGAGACCCATGAAACGCACTCGCAAAAACAATAATAACCGGTTACGATTACGTGATCTCACAAAGACTTGATTGTATTCGACAATCTCAAGGCCATTACGCCTTATCACAACCAAACGGTTAACACACATGTTCCATACTAGTGTTTATCCATTCTATATTCTTCCGACACTGTTTGGGTTAATTGTCCTCACTCTACTTATTTTATGTTTTATCATACATACATTTTCAACAATAATTACACAACATTAAACACTAAAATCAACAAAGCGACACGATTTCATAAATCCCAATATAATTAAATCGGCCGACAGTCTTAAAACCCATGGATTAAGAAAGTACATTTTATTACCTTTCCAACGATACCAAAATTGTTCCATTCCGAGTTACGGATAAAAAGTTACGGCATTGGAAACAAACGATCGGAAATAAAATATCACAACAGCAGAATTCTGCAAGTCCCCTGGCCATACGCGTATTGGTACTCCCCGTACGCGTATTGCCCAACAATCTCGCCCAGCCATACGCGTATTGCCCCAATCGATACGCGTATTGCTCAAAATTCTCGGCCATCCATACGCGTATTGCCTTGTCCATACGCGTATCATCCCATTTCCTTCACACCCATACGCGTATTGCCCTACTCAATACGCGTATGGCCCTGCGTGATACGCGTATGGGCAGTTTGAACCCAGAATTTTTCCTGCAGAATTTGTCTGCTACGGGTTGATTCAATTCAACCCCAAAATCCCATTTTTCCAATCTAAAATTCATCAAAACATGTTATAACATAACAATCGGTATAAACATACAATCACACATTGCATTTAGCAGCTAGATTCATGAATTTCATGCAAAATTAATCAATTTCCATAATACCAATCTAACTCTAACTCAATAAAACTCTACCCTAAAGAGTCTAACTAGAACCCACCTGGATTACTAGACGAGGAGGTTGAAATTGAGATGAAGAACAGATGATTGATGATGATCTTGAGCTTTTGGGAAATTTTCCTCTCTTGTTCCTCCTCCTTCCTTTCCTTTCTTCCCTTTTTCCTTTCTTTTCTTTCTTTTCTTTTTCCCTAAGTTTCTATCTTTGACCAAATAAGTAAAATGAAAAGAAAATATCCAAAGTGATATTAATTGATCATACTACTAATTATCCAAATTAGCTCAAATGCGCGAAAGAATAAAACTCAACGTTAAATACTATTAATTTAATCAACTCTGAGTTCGTCAGTTTACTCTAATTATTTTATCAAATAATTGTTCAGAGTACTCCGGAACCCAGTTGATCATAATAATATTATCCAGAGCGTTTATAAATTTACGGGGTATTACACATGTCATTCGATTGGCAATAGAAACGTTCCTGCAAAGTACTCATCAATTGTTGCATTTTCTCCCATTGCTAAAACCTTAAACTCTCGACCTAAATAATGTAAGTAGGGGTGTAAAATAGGTTGTGGCCTTCCAGGACGGCCCGCGCACCTGCCAAATAATGGCGGGTTGGGTTGAGATTTTGTGCCCACCAACCCGCTCAGTCTGCCCCGCCTTAAACCGTCGAAAAAATGGGCGGGTTGACCCGCCATCTACCAACCTAGTTATCAAGCACTCAATATTTATTTTTGTTGGTCGAAGGTTAATACTTGAACACTAGTTTTGGAATACTTGTTGATGATTCTATTTGATACATTTATTTGTGAATATATGCAATATTTTTTAAGTAAAATTTGTTAAAAAGATGCTTTATAAAAAACTATTCTAAAAAATAAGTAAAAAAATCTAATTGAAATGTAAAAATAACCTTATTAATCTATTAAAAAAATGAAAATTAATAAATAAAAAATAGGCGGACAAACCCGTCGCCCGTCAACCCGCCACCTTGGCGGGACGGACTAGATTCTTAAGCTCAATTTCACGCCCCGCCCTCTTTTTTGACAGACTTAAGGTGGGACGGACTAGATTCTTAAGCTCAATTTCACGCCCCGCCCTCTTTTTTGACAGATTTAAGGCGGGACGGAGCAGACGGTCCGGTTTTCCACCCCTAACTGCAAGTATACCCATTTAACCTTTGAAGAGCCATGATACTTGCGACACATAGCCTCCCAGATATATTTAGTTGTGTTGGTGCACGGGAATGGTTTTCATGATTAAACGATCAATGGACCAAAACAAGTAATTCATGGCTTTCAAATCCTTCAATTTTCTCTCCTCTGCAAGCTTTAATTTTTCTTGAGTTTCATTTGGAGGTACAACAATGATTAGATTCTAAATCAATCTCAAATACTCTTTTGATCAAAGAAAATTCTCCATCAACATTGTCCATTGGTCATAGGAGCCATAAAATCTTGGAACTGCAAGCTAAATGAGTTGCAAGTATTCAATTATTGTGAAGATGATCACTGTAAAGACTTTGATCGAGAAAGGTTTAAGAAGGGAGAAGAAGATAAAGCAATGGCCCAAAAAACATTTGGCGTTTAATAACTAAAATTTTTGCTTCCAAGGAGTGTTGAAGCCATGTCCATTTGCTTGCATGAAAGACCCTTTACCACTAGGCTACTATGCTTTTATTATTTATGTTTTGTATCACATATATATAATATAAACTAAACTAAATTAAATTTAGATGCATGTTAAAATATTTATGATTTATTTATTTATTTAATATTTAATATTTAATATAAACTAATCTAAAATTTATTTAATTACAGCATTTCAAACGTTTTAATAAACAAAATTTTATTTTAATATTTCATTTATAAATTAATATTAATGTTTTAATAAACTAAACTAAATTAATATTAACATTTGAACTAAATTAATATCAATATAAACTAAATTAAACTAAACTATTTTTTAAAGTTTTAACTAAATTAATATTAATAAAAAACTAACCTAAATTAATATTAACATTTTAACTAAATTATAATAAGCTAATATTAACGTATTTTGATGAAATAAAATGAAATAACTATTTAATTTACGTATATATTTTTATTTTCACTTTACGTATATAAATAATATTAAGATAATTATTTAATTTTAATTTACGTATATATTTTTATTTTCAATTTATTACTACTATTTTAATTAAAAATATTTTAATTTTCAGTTTATTATTAATTACTAATATTAACGTATTTTGATGAAATAAAATGAAATAACTATTTAATTTACGTATATATTTTTATTTTCAATTTACGTATATATGTTTAATATTAATATAAACTAAATTAAACTAAACTATTTTTTTTAATGTTTTAACTAAATTAATATTAATAAAAAACTAACTTAAATTAATATTAACATTTTAATTAAATTATAATAAACTAATATTAACGTATTTTAATGATATAAAATAAGATAACTATTTAATTTACGTATATATTTTTATTTTCAATTTACATATATATTTAATGTTAAGATAATTATTTAATTTTAATTTACGTATATATTTTTATTTTCAATTTATTATTAATTACTAATATTAAAACTATTATTTTAATTAAAAATATTTTTATTTTCAGTTTATTATTAACCACTAATATTAAAAACTTCTATTTTAATTAAAAAAAAATTTATTTTCGGTTTATTATTAATTTCTAATATTATAAATGACTATTTTAATTAAAATTAAAATTTTAATTAAATTATTAACATTAATATTAATATAAGGATGGTTAAATTAATATTTTAGTTAACATTAATTATGTATAATATAAATATTTTAAAAAAGTATATAAAACAAATATTTTAATAACTATAAGTATTTGATGTATACTATAAGTATGTTAAATTAAAATAAGTATTTGATGTATATTATAAGTAAGTTAAAAATTAAATTAAATAGTAAACTGAAAGTAAACTAAAAGTATTTGATGCAAACATTGATATAGAAAAAACTATCCTAGTGGTTAAGGGACTTTCATGCAAGCAAAAGCACATGGGTTCAACACTCCTTAGAAGCAAGATTTTTTCATTTGAAATTTAACAATTTAAACCACAATAATAATAATAATAAATAAGCCACGCGTGTAATTAAAATAAAAAATAAAATATATAAAAAGCTAACAAAGTGGCCACGTCACATTAAAGGAATAAATGCCAACAAAGCATCGAATTCGCTCCAAATGGCAGGGTCTAAAATGTGTATTAATGAAAAAAGACATAAAAAGAGTTTAAGAAATTAATTAATCATCACTAAATTTATTATTTCAAAATTATGTACTTACATAATTCATATAATAATATAAATGAAACAAACAATTAAAATATTAATCTTACTAATCTTTATATAAATAAACATATTCTTAACATTAAATAGATAAATAGCATCATCCTTTTTCCACTGAAGAAACAATTCTTTATTTGTTCAAAAGAAATACATAATATACCATCCATAGTTTTGACATATTTCCTATTACAAAGAAATATCTGATATTAAATTTCTCTTTTTGTTATCTTAACCTTAAGACCATGTTTCATGAGAAGTACAATTGAAAGGTTAGGAGTGACACAACTACCTTCCTCAACATGAACACAATAGTTCCACAAAATAGAAGCAGACACCATCTTAATTTGAATAAAAGCCAAGTCTCTTCCCAAACAAGTTCTAGGCCCAGCATTAAAACTAAAGAACTTGTAAGATGGCACATAATTAATCCCTCCCCGGTCCGAAACCTATCTCTCTGGCTTGAACTCAAAGCAATCTTTTCCCCAAATATCTTCATTCCTTCCCATTGCATATATAGAAAACAATATCATTGTATTTGGATAAACATGATGACCACTTGGAAGTATATCAGGCTTAACTGCTTCCTTTCTCTCAAAAGGTATAGGTGGAAAAAGCCTTAACGCCTCACATATAGCACCATGGAGATAAACAAGCTTTTTCGTCTCGTCGACACTTAAAACCCAATGCTTCTCTTTGTGACCAAAATTTTCTTTAATCTCTTGGAGAATCTTAGTTTCTGTTAAGAGTCCCACATCGGACAATATATGGCATGAACATGTGTTTATAAGGGGGGGCAATCCACATTCTACCAACCGGTTTTGTAGGGCTGAGTTAGGCCCAACCACACTTTCTTAACATGGTATCAGAGTCTGGTTTAAGATTCGGTGGGCCACCTTCTATGGTTTCCGCTATTGGGCCACCCACCATTTATTTCCACGCTCCAGATGTCCAGGCCCGGGCGTGAGGGGGTATGTTAAGAGTCTCACATCAGACAATATATGGCATGAACATGTGTTTATAAGTGGGGGTAATCCTCACTCTACCAACCGGTTTTGTAGGGTTGAGTTAGACTCAACCACACTTTCTTAACCCTTTCTACTAAAGGGTGTGTACAAATAAGATAAAAGAGCCATGTAAGCGCGGAAGTTATAATATCTCTCCCTGCTACAAAGAGATTGAAAGCAGCATCTCTAAGAAACTTGTCTGTTAGCAAATCAACATGATGATTTTTCGCAGTCTTAACCTTGATTTCATTTTTGTTACTAATTTTCATAAGCTTTTTTCGTTTCAAAGATATGCATTCGAATAAAAACTTATCAAATACTTTGCATGCCTCGGTCTTTTTTTTTTTCGCCAATTTGAAGCCATATTTGCAACCTCCAAACACACCTTGGCATGGTCTGTCTATAGAAGATGGATTCTTCGGCTTGGTTAAAAGCCTTTTCAAATGCAACTTCGGGGAAATCTAAATAAAGACAATTCAGATCATTTCCAAGAACTATCAAACAAATATTATCAAACGTGAAACGATTGAAAATATCTTGTAAATCGACCATCGACCCTTTTTGTTGAACATGATTCAATAAAGGAATTGATGATTTCTCAACTTTGTTGTGAATGACTTTCTCTTGATAAGCTTCAAAGCTCTTTTGTTTGAAAAGATATTGGAGAAGATTCCTACTATATTTTCATTCATGTGAATCAGTAGTGAAAATACCTTCACCAAAAGGTTGAAACATTTCACGAAACAAATCACCTTTCACGAAGTTGTCGAAACTCTTGCTCATAATGTGGTGGACAATCCTCACTCTACCAACCGGTTTTGTAGGGCTGAGTTAGGCTCAACCACACTTTCTTAACATGGTATCGGAGCCTGGTTTAAGATTCGGTGGGCCACCCACCATTTATTTCCACGCTCCAGATGTCCAGGCCTGGGCGTGAGGGGGTATGTTAAGAGTCTCACATCAGATAATATATGGCATGAACATGTGTTTATAAGTGGGGGCAATCCTCACTCTACCAACCGGTTTTGTAGGGTTGAGTTAGACCCAACCACACTTTCTTAACCCTTTCTACTAAAGGGTGTGTACAAATAAGATAAAAGAGCCATGTAAGCGCGGAAGTTATAGTATCTCTCCCTGCTACAAAGAGATTGAAAGCAGCATCTCTAAGAAACTTGTCTGTTAGCAAATCAACATGATGATTTTTCGCAGTCTTAACCTTGATTTCATTTTTGTTACTAATTTTCATAAGCTTTTTTCGTTTCAAAGATATGAATTCTGAAATTCTGGTACCAGATATGTGATGTTACGTGTGATGTCACAACAACACACTCTGCAATGGACAATGTAAAACAACAAGAGAAACACACAGAATTGTTTACCCAGTTCAGTTCAACAACTTAATCTGGGGGCGACCAAGCCAGGGATGAAATTCACTACTTGTAGAATTAATTTACAAACTCAACAACCTAGTTGACAATCTCCTAAACTTAATTTCTACTAATGAACTTTCTACCTAAGAGCCCACTTAGGTATGAGAACACTACTCAATCCCTAAAACCTCTCAAAGATCAAACACTTTGAGAAACACCTTGATCCTGTTTCACAGCTTTGATCAAGTTACAAAACTCTCTTGCTTCACAGCTCTAGAGAGGACAGATTACACTCACCAATTCACTCTTGAATGGTTAACACAATACTCGTACAAAGACAATGCTTAACCTCCAGTCAACGCTCTCTATCTTCTGTCTACTTTCTGTGTCTTCTTCCTTTGGTTGATGCGCTTTATATAGCCATCTGAATTGGGCTTCGGATCCTATGCAATATCTGACCTGATTTTTTATTTAAAACTGAATCTTCAAAACAGATTTTATCGCCAAAATCTTTTTAAATCTCAGTCTTTAAACCTCCCTACAAATCTGCATAAAATCTCTATGCAACAGAGAATATCTATCCCAAGATATCCGCATCCAATGAGACTAACAGCTCTCCCAATATCCAGCTAAAACGCAAACCCTAACAACATCACTAAACCTAATGTTATTAATCTTCTGCAGACCTGATATCACAACATCGCATGTGACACCAGACTTCACAACTCCAACAAGTTAAACACTTAACATAAACCAATGTTAAGACTCAATGTTAAGACATCACCCATGTGACATCAACATTGAACAGCTTTGTTTTACCAAAATTCTAGCCAATCCACGAGCCAACAATCTCCCCCTTTGGCTAATTTTGGCTAAAAGAATCTCTGCAACATCAGAGACTTCAGCAGCAGAAAAATTTTAAAAATTAGTATAATCCTCCTAGCATCACTTCTTCAAACAGCTTCATTCCAATACTCTGCTGCATACTTCGGCACTAACTAGTAAGAGCATTGGGCAAGCTCCCCATCAAAGCACGAATCAGCATACCAGCAACTGTTCAACAACTCTCCCCCTCAATATCTGCATTTCAGCATCACACTAGCTGCACTCCTTATAATTCTTCTTCTTGGCATTGCAACACCTTGACTAACTCTTGGCTAACTCTCCCCCTTTTTAGCCACAATTGGACAAACCTCAACATGAAGTCCTTCTAACAACCAGTTAGTCCTAATCTAGCTCTCATTGTCAGTCTAAGGTCAGCATGCAAGACAAGACAAATCATAGAACATAAAACCATAAATAGTGCATAAACAGGCACAATATTCAAATTACATATTAGGCACAACAAAAATTAAAACTAAACTACTATCTAGAAAAAGCAGCAAGGAAACTAGTCTTCATCAAAGCTGGCACCATCTCCACTATCTTCAGTTTCTGAATTTTCAGTATTGACATTAGCACCTTTATCACCATCACCTTGTTCCAAGGATTTTATCAGCAGTTCGATCTTCATCTTTCTTGATGTGCTGGTACTAATGACCTCATCAAGATCTTTGCAAGTGGCCTTCAGTTCTTCAAGTAATTCAGCCTTGGTACTCTTTTTGCCACCAGCATCTGATGTTACAACAATGTCTAGAACATGATGTCCAACAAGCAACTTAGGATGCAAGGACAAGGCTGACTCCCTCTTGCAAGCTATATCTGAACTTGTTAAAGTTTCAGGATGTTGCTCCAAGATGATTCCACAAACAAGGGATGGGAATGCTATAGGTAACTTGATAGCATTTGTTTCAGCATGTTTCACCACTTGCTCAAAGATGTAGCTTCCAAAGTCAAACTTGATCTTCTTCCCAACAGCATAGATAAATCTACCCAATCCAACAGCTATTGTTGTCTTGTGGTTTGTTGGCACCCAATTGGCTGCTCCAATTCTGTGAAGAATGGCATACTTGATGCTAAGTTTACTAGCTTTCAACTTCCCTTTCAATGGCCAAACCTTTACCTGACCAACTGTAATCTCTTTACATATTTCATTATCAGTCATCTCAAGTTCACTATACTCTTCATCATCTCTTATCAGATACTTGTTGATAGTACTAGGAGAGAAATTAATGCACTTTCCTCTCACATAGACTTTCATGAAATCAATGCTCTTTTTATCAGCAATTTTTCCAGAAATGTTGACAACAAATTCTTTGACAAGACCCTCATAGCACTTAGGAAATTTGGTCACAGTCTTCACCAACCCAGCCTCATTAATCAGCTCCATAATATCCTTCATCTCTAAAGCTTCTTTCCCAAGCTCTCTCTCTATGGTTAGTCTTCACTGACATACAAATTTCCACATTGATGCACTGTTGGCATAATGAAAGGAAATGTTGTCAACTGGTACTTCAGGGACTTTGTCAGAGATTCTCTTCAAAATTGTTCTTCTGACAGGTGTGATGTCATGAGCATCATCCTCAACATCAAAGTCAGAATCAGAATCTTCCCTGATCTTCCTCTTTTTGGAGGATGTAGCAACCTTGCTCCAAGGTTTTGTAGGACCAACAACAGCAGTTTTCTTCTTGCCTTCAGAAGACTTCTTTGGAGAGGATTCAACAGTCTTTCCTTTCCTTGTCTTCAGTCTCTTAGCAATACTTGGAATAACATTTCCAATGACTTCATCATCAGATAAATCAACCACATTGATCACATCCTTATTCTTTTCTTCACCAAGGCCAGTTTCAACATTTCTATCAGTCGATGTTCTGACATTTGTTTCAACATCAGCTTCCTCCTGAACACCTTCTTCTTCACCACCTACTTCAGCATCTTCTATGACAGACATAGCCAGACGGTGAAGATTTGTAGCTGCACTTTGCATACCACTCTTTTCCCTTTCAGAATGTTCAGTAGGCATTTGCCTCAGTGGTCTAGATATACCCTTTATAGGAAGCCCTTTCTCAAAGATCTTATCAACAATCTGACCTAAGCTTTTGTCAACATCTACCCTTTCTTCAACAGTATGAGAAGTGGATGACCTAGGTGCTGTTTTACCACTAAATAGAACACTAGTAACAAGCTTCTTTGTTTCATTATCTCTAAAGATAGTCGCAGCCCTTTTTGGAACAAGTTTAGAAGGTCTAGATTTACCTGACTCTGGGAGCATCATAGAGATGGGTTCTACATTCAAAGCTTCTTCTGCAGTCCCCTCTTCTGTAGAAACCCTAGCTTTATCTCGCGAGGAACTTTGTGAGGAAGATTTCTTTGATGGAGAAGACATCTGTTTTGACATGGTTCCCTTGAAGCAGTACAAGTTCAGATACAGATGATTCTTCTTGTTGAAGGAGACGAACAGACGGGAGATATGAGCTTTGATGAAACGTGATATTGCTACAATAGGGAATGATGGTCTAAGGTATGGCGCCTGATTTTGTGTATCCCTTAAAGACCAATCAATGAGTTTCTCCCTCCAAATTAACTTTCCTTTTAAAAATTTAAAAGGATTCACATTGAGAGTAATTAGCCCTAATTGTCCTGTCAGCAGACTTTCACACTTGTTGTCCCAATCTGATGTTACAACATCAACCTTAACATCATCAGATAAGCTGTCCACTTGAGGTGCCCATCGATAACAATTATCTCTGGATCTTATTCCCTTCATCACTACCTCATTCTGCTCATTAGTTATCAAACACACATCTTTAGTGTAGCTGACCTTATATCCATCATCACATAGCTGACTTATGCTAATCAGGTTAGCATTCAAACCTTTGACCAGTAGCACATTGTCAAGATCAAGTCCATCATGACACTTCACTTTTCCAACACCTTGTACCACCCCTTTCTCTCCATTTCCAAAAGTAACATCAATTGAGGAGCAAAAATTGATATCCACCAATTGGTTCTTGAAACCAGTCATGTGCTTTGAACAGCCACTGTCAAAGTACCAACCATCCTTAGCAGAGTGTCTATCTGAAAAGTGAGCCAATAGACACTTAACCTCTTCTTTAGGAACCCATTGCTTAACAACCTTGGGCCTGTTATCCTTCTGTCTAGGTTGAGGGTTAGACTTGGGATAACCATGTAGCTTGAAACAAGAAAACTGCATGTGTCCAACTCTGCCACAGTAAAAGCACCTAACTCTGTCTTCTCTGAAGTGGTTAAACCTTCTGCCACCTTAAGGATGATACTGCTGTGGCTGCCACCCATAATGTTATCTTCTTCTCCCATGGTTTGACTGTCTTCTATGGTAAGGATGTTGTCCTTTTGGCTGTCTTCTATGGTGATGAGGCTTCCTTCTTCCATAATAATAAGGCACATCATTATTATATCCATAGCCATACATGTTTCCCTGATGTTGAGACATCTGATGGAACATGTTCTATTTGAACCTTAAAGCCTGCATGCTCTTATGATATTGTGGAGGCATATACTGCCTAGCTCGAGAAACATGTGCCTTCCTTTGATGAGGACCATGAGCATGCCTCTTCCCAACATTTTGAGGTTGTGGATGAGCAGCCTGCTTAGGTTTAGGATCCTGTCTCGTTGTGTGAAGTTGAGACATTGGTTGAGACATCTCCTTCTTGGTTCCTGAAGTGCTTGCTTTAGCAGATACCTTTTCCTCAACCACAAATCTTATGCCTGACTTATCTCCAGCAACCTTTTCTGTCTAAAGGATCTTATCAAGTGTCTTTATTCCACTGTTCAGCATCCTAACATATTTGGTCATATGATCAAGATGAGCTTTGACCAATAAGACTTCATTTTCCAACTCAGCTTTAGCAGTCTCAAGTTGAATAATCTGTTTCTTCTGTTTTTCACTTTCTTGACAGATTTCTGCACTCTTCAGACAAATCTCTTGATAAGTGGAAGCTAACTCCTCAAAAGTCAGTTCCTCATCACTTGAATCACCATCAGAAACAACTGTTCCAGTTAAAGCTTTGACATGTTTGGCTGACTCTCCTTCACTTTCACTTTCTGAGTCTGACCAAGAAACTGTCATTCCTTTCTTATACTTCTTCAGGAATGTGGGACATTCTTTCTTAACATGTCCATGACCTTCACACTCAAAGCATTGAATCCCTTTGTCTTGAGCAGTCTTTTCTTCATCCTTCTCCTTTGACTTGCTGATGTCAGAGGAGATGTTCTTGACATTAGGTTTGTGGTTCTGATTCATCCTCTTGAAAACCTTGTTAAACTGTCTTCCCAGCATAACAATGGCCTGAGATAGATCCTCCTGGGATTCAACACTATTCCCTTTCTCTTCTTGAGCATTTGAAACCAAGGCTATACTCTTTGGCTTCTTTTCAAGTTCTTCCTCATTCAACCCAAGCTCAAAAGTTTGAAGAGATCCAATGAGCTCATCAACCCTCATCTGGCTGATGTCTTGTGCTTCTTCAATGGTAGTCACCTTCATCTTGTACCTCTTAGGAAGGGACCTAAGGATTTTCCTTACAAGCTTTTCTTCTGACATCTTTTCTCCAAGAGCACTGGATGCATTGGACAGCTCAAGAATACTCATGTGGAAGTCATGGATAGTCTTATCTTCCTTCATCTTCAGACTTTCAAACTTGGATGTTAGAAGCTGAAGTCTTGACATCTTAACTCTAGATGTTCCTTCATGTGTAGCCTTCAAAATATCCCATGCTTCCTTAGCAACTTCACATGAGTTGATCAGCCTGAAGATGTTCTTATCAACTCCATTGAAGATAGCATTTAGAGCTTTAGAGTTACCAAGGGCAAGCTCATCTTCTTCCTTGGTCCATTCTTCTCCAGGCTTTAACTTTGAGGTGCCCTCTTTATCTTTCCCAGCATCATCTTTTTCAAACACAACAGGTGCTTTCCATTCTTTTATGATAGCCTTCCAAGCCCTGCTGTCCAAGGATTTCATAAAGGTAATCATCCTTAGCTTCCAATAATCATAATTAGAGCCATCCAAAATAGGGGGTCTGTTGACAAATCCTCCAACTTCTTTGTCCATCTTTACACCAGAAAGTAACTTCCCTAGATCTCACCCAGAGACAGACAGGATGCCTGCTCTGATACCAATTGAAATTCTGGTACCAGATATGTGATGTTACGAGTGATGTCACAACAACACACTCTGCAATGGACAATGTAAAACAACAAGAGAAACACACAGAATTGTTTACCCAGTTCAGTTCAACAACTTAATCTGGGGGAGACCAAGCCAGGGATGAAATTCACTACTTGTAGAATTAATTTACAGACTCAACAACCTAGTTGACAATCTCCTAAACTTAATTTCTACTAATGAACTTTCTACCTAAGAGCCCACTTAGGTATGAGAACACTACTCAATCCCTAAAATCTCTCAAAGATCAAACACTTTGAGAAACACCTTGATCCTGCTTCACAGCTTTGATCAAGTTACAAAACTCTCTTGCTTCACAGCTCTAGAGAGGACAGATTACACTCACCAATTCACTCTTGAATGGTTAACACAATACTCGTACAAAGACAATGCTTAACCTCTAGTCAACGCTCTCTATCTTCTATCTACTTTCTGTATCTTCTTCCTTTGGTTGATGCGCTTTATATAACCATCTGAATTGGGCTTCGGATCCTATGAAATATCTGACCTGATTTGTTATTTAAAACTGAATCTTAAAAACAGATTTTATCCCCAAAATCTTTTTAAATCTCAGTCTTTAAACCTCCCTACAAATCTGCATCAAATCTCTATGCAACAGAGAATATCTATCCCAAGATATCCGCATCCAATGAAACTAACAGCTCTCCCAATATCCAGCTAAAACGCAAACCCTAACAACATCACTAAACCTGATGTTATTAATCTTCTGCAGACCTGATGTCACAACATCGCATGTGACACCAGACTTCACAACTCCAACAAGTTAAACACTTAACATAACCCAATGTTAAGACTCAATGTTAAGACATCACCCATGTGACATCAACATTGAACAACTTTGTTTTGCCAAAATTCTAGCCAATCCACGAGCCAACACATTCGAATAAAAACTTATCAAATACTTTGCATGCCTCGGTCTTTTTTTTTCTTCGCCAATTTGAAGTCATATTTGCAACCTCCAAACACACCTTGGCATGGTCTGTCTATAGAAGATGGATTCTTCGGCTTGGTTAAAAACCTTTTCAAATGCAACTTCGGGGAAATCTAAATAAAGACAATTCGGATCATTTCCAAGAACTATCAAACAAATATTATCAAACGTGAAACGATTGAAAATATCTTGTAAATCGACCATCGACCCTTTTTGTTGAACATGATTCAATAAAGGAATTGATGATTTCTCAACTTTGTTGTGAATGACTTTCTCTTGATAAGCTTCAAAGCTCTTTTGTTTGAAAAGATATTGGAGAAGGTTCCTACTATATTTCCATTCATGTGAATCAGTAGTGAAAATACCTTCACCAAAAGGTTGAAACATTTCACGAAATAAATCACCTTTCACGAAGTTGTCGAAACTCTTGTTCATAATGTGGTGGACATTCATTGGAGTATACTCTTCTTTAGGTGGAGTATGATAGTTTTTTGAAAACTATGATTGTAGGTGAAGACAATGTGAAATTCTTGGAGTGGTGTAGCTTCAAGTGACTATACTCTTTATGGTGGAGTATGATTGTCGGTGAAGACAATGAAAACTTATGAATTATTTTAAATCAAGGTGGAGATTGTTGGGATTGGTTTAAAATATACATGTTAAAGAAGTCTCACATTGCTTAGTTTTATAAATGAGGAGAGAATCCAAGGCTATATATATGATACAAGTTATTTGAAGTCCCACATCGCTTAGTTTAGTGAAGGAAGTGGGAGTCCAATGCTATATATAGGATTCAAGTTCTTCATTCCAAGATGTACCAGTCAAAAGCACTTTAAGCTTGTATTTGGCTTTTTATTTTCTCTTATACTCTTGATTTTAGAGTGTTGTGAGGGGTAGTTAAATATTTGCTTTGGAGAGTGTGGGTGTATTGGGGCCTTGAGGTGGTTGAGGGTAGTCTATGTGTTGTAACAATTTTCACATAGTGTTACTCTTTGGTTGTCATTTGACAACGGTCGTGGTTTTTTTCTCCGATTTTGGAGTTTCCACGTTAATCTCTTATGTTGTTATTGTGTTCCTCTTTTTTCTCTAATGCTTTATTTTTTCCCAACATTTTCAACTAGGGCCCTCACTTTGATACTGACCTAGCTTAGGGAACTTTTAGCATTCTATAAGATCTCTACTTTGTCTATCTCTTCCACAACCTCTAATTCAGAGGCTTCCTCCACCTTTTTCAGTTTCTCTTCCTGTATTGGAGATTTTCAAAGTTTGTTTTTCAGTGAAGCCTCTTTGACCCTTCACACTTTGTTCATGCACAAGAAAGCAAATTTGTAATTCTTCAATTGAAATTTTTTCACATCATATGACTCTTCAATGGAGTACGCAACATAGTTGAATCTTACCGTCATTGACCTCAAGATCTTGTCAACAATCAAGACTTTCTCCATTCTTTCTCCATGTGTTATCATTCTATTGGCAATAACAAGCATTCTCGCAAAGTACTCATAAACTATTTTATTCTCTCCTATTGCAAAAACCTCAAACTCTCGACCCAGAGACTGTATGTGCACCCATTTAAACTTTGAAGAGCCATGATACTTGCAACACATAGCATCCCAAATATCTTTATTTATGTTGCGCACGATAATGGTTTCCATTATCGAACATTCAATGGACTAGAACAAGTCACTATTGGCTTTCAAATCCTTTGGTTTTCTCTCCTCTGCAAGCTTCAATTGTTCTTGAGTTGCATATGGAGGAGAAATAGTGATCCCATTTTGAATCAATCCCCAATACTCCTTTGATCAAAGAAAATTATCCATCAACCTTGTTGTCCAATAATCATAGAATCCATGAAATCTTTGGACCGCGAGCTAAATGAGTATCGATAATTTTATTATGGTGAAGATGATCGGTGTAAAGACTTGGAACGATCAATGTTCAAGAAGGGGGAGAAGATGAAGCAGTGGCGCAAAAAAAGTTGGCGGCTATAATTAAAACCCTGCAATTTTGTAATTTGACGGGTTTTAGATCGAACTAGTTAGCGGTTATAACTAAAAACCTGCAATTTTTCAATATGACAGGCTTTGGATCGAATCAGTGTGATAATACCACTTATTGAATACACTAGCCACTACTAAAAAAATTGTCTTTTACATCAGTTGAAAAAGAGGTCTCGCATCGATTTCACAAGCAAGGTAATGAAGAGCATCAAGAAAAGTGCATATTTTACCTCTCGGTTTTAGAAAAACTGACGGGTATGTGTAAAGGTCATGGATTGGATCCTCCGGGAGACCTTTTTGGAATTTTGAAATGGCGAAAACACATGTCCCCTTGGTTTTTATCATTTCACCGATGGATATACCACATTTTCACCTCGGTTATCTCATAAAACCGAGGGGTACAACAATTTTGAGTTTATTAAATTTAATGTGGATTGTTTATTTCACTAAACCCTATACTGAACATGTAACTTCTCAAAATTGGTTAAGAAAATAATTATATGAATAATTGTGTTATATTTGAAGAACAACTTACGTTGATTGGTGATTTTGAAGCATTTTGCAACTCATCATTCATCTCACGCTCTTTTATAGTTAAATTCTCTCAAATGTTTCAAGTTCTTTATTCAACACTTACTTTTCTACTAATTCATTCTTGAAAGTATAAAATCTGATGCTTTGAAAAATGAACAAATATGGAAGAAAGTTGAACAAAAACTTGACGTATTTTAACGATAAAACAACATGAGATAAATTATTAGTTGCAGAATGCTAGAAAATCATTAATCCGTGTAAGATAAGGTTCAGATACAACATAATTTTTCATATGATTATTTCTAAAATCAATTTAATAAATTATATGTTTAAAGAGAGATTAGTGAAACAAACAATCCATATGAGATATAATAAAGTCAACTCTACGAAACAAGATGAGAGATGCACAAAGAACAATAACAACACCAACAACAACATCAAGAACAACAATGTCAATAACAACATCAACAACAATAACACCACCACCACCAACAACAACAACAACAACAACAACAATAACAACATCAACAACAACGTCAATAAACAACCTCTAGGATTTAGGGTCTCAACATCAAGAACAACAACATCGACAAAAACAACATTAATAACAACAATAAAAACAACAAAAAAATCTATAGGGTTTCAGATCTCAACAACACAACAACAACAACAACAACAATAACAACATGAGTAATGATGTTTGACGTATCAGATCTCTGAAGAAGAAGTAAAAGAAAATGACTTAGATCTATGTAGAAGAAATGAGAGCACTAAACACATATATAACATCTTCATATTAAAGATGATATGTGTTTATGACTCTCATTGTTTATGGCCCTTTTGTTAAGGGTTCTTCCTTAGGGTTCTGTTTGTGTTGTTTAGACAAATGAAACTGAATGCTACAAGTTAAAGATATATATATATATATATATATATATATATATATATATATATATATATATATATATATATATATATATATAATATCTACCCATTACAAATAAGATTCATGCTTTGCCAAAAAAGCCCTTCATCCAGATTTTTTTACACTACAATTTGGACAAATAAGTAATTAACAAATGTTCCAATTAAAACACTCACTTACCTCTCTTGGGATTACACTTGTCACACTCTAATTAATCTCCATTCTAAATTCAAATTCACACTTCTCCCTTTCCACGCTTTTTCATTTTCACACTTTCCACACTTCTCTCTCTCTCTCTCTCTCTCTCTTTCTCTCTCTCTCTCTCTCTCCCATTTTTCTCTTTCCCTCCCCCACCAAACCCTAACCGCCCGCCACCCTCTTTCTGCACCCTATTACGGTCAAGAACTAACACCTTCTCCTTTCTCTTTCCACCCTTTCCACACTTTCCACCGTGTTTCTCTTTCCCGTTTTTCTCTTTCCCCCTTCATCAAACCCTAACACCTTCTCCTTTGTCTTCTCCATTCTCTTCTCCAAACCCTTTTTTCATTTTCTATATTTTTTTCTTGATACTCATTAGTTTGTCACAGGCTTACAGATCTATGGAATGATAATGAATATGAAGAGAAGGGAAGAGACAAAATTGTTGAACAAAGAGAGCATGAGATCTGTTTGGACATGGACAATGAAGTTCTCTACATCTAAACCCATCTCCAAAGTTCTAAAATGTGAGTCTGATTTTTGTTTGTGATTTTATCTCCCCTTTTCATTGCAAGGCCTGAAAATCTTAGAGGTTTGTTTTAGTTAATTGAACTTCTATTTTGTCACAAACATCATTAAACTCAAGGCCTGAAGTCAGTATGCTGCTATTCCATCATAATACTTGATATATTATATTTTACTTGATATATTATGTTTTATTCCATCAAGGCCTGAATGTAAATTAACATTATTCAAGCTCACAGTTGTTGGATTATATATTTTTAAACTTTTGAATATATTTTAAAAAGTAAGCAATCATACTGTTTTTGGTCAAATCTCTTATATTTTGTTATAATAACAAACCGTTGCTCCCTTTAGGATCTTAAGGTACTAATGATATTGAATTTATGCAATGTTTATACACTGCATATGCTTGATTGTGTAATTTATTCATTTTGAATGTTTCTGTTTTAATAAAAGTTGTACTCTTGCTATTTCAGGTCGAGAAGCTCCAAAGGGTTTGTTTAAGAAATCCTTTTAAGGTATAACCATCATAATAATATTTATAAATATGTGTTTATGGATAAGGAAAATTATACTCCCCTTCCTTGAAAGATTAACATTATTGTAGTTTAGTCGATTTTATTGCCTCAGGGTCATTTTTTGCTTTGGATTTTATTGTAAATGACTGTTCACTTTGAACCTCAACTATTGTCTTTGGGAAACTAAATAGATTGCATGACAAGAATGAAATTTTGTACTACATAGTGAGTTTGATGTTGAAGTTTGTTTTTTGCTGTTGTTCTTTTGAACTTGACATGCTTGGTTATTTAAGAGTATAACCAATTTTGTGTTTGATTCTTATGTTGCCATTCTTCAGGTTCTTATTGACAATATTAAAGAGTCTTCTCCAACAATATATACTCCCACAGTCAGAGTAGGTTGCTGGATTGTTACCTTTTTTGAAGTGGGTTATTGGAGGTAGCGGTTCAAAAGGTCCGAAGCTACTCAATTTTATTGTACGTTCTCCATGGAGTAGTATAGATATTGTTGGCCAGGTGAGGGATGATGGATACTATTACCAAATTTTTCTCTTTAGTTTTCTGCTCCTCTGATTAGGATTATGCTACTTGGGCATAATGAATTAGATTTTGCATAATCAACACAAATATATGACTTTTAAGGATATTAATTTGAATCTTTTAATTTATTTTGTCTCTAGAAAGAAAGTTTGCATTGTTTTATTTCATTTATAATTCTGTCTGGATTCACGGATTTGAGCATCACCAACTTGTTTCTTATTGTGTTACACAGTTTGTTGAGAAAGGTGTCAAGTTAGCTGATACTGTGACCAGAGGTCTTTTGAAATATTGGCCTGTAACTAATAGTGCAAAGGAGGTAATGTTCCTTGATGAACTGGAGGAAGTTTTAGAAGCTACTCAAGCAGCAGAATTTCAGAAGTGTGCAGTGGGATTGTTTCATCAAATTGTTAGATGCCTCACTAGACTACACTTTCAGCTGCTTAACAAAACTTCCTCATTTCCTTTTTCCTATGTGGCATTTCTATGCATTTCATCAGCATCTATCAATAAATACCAATGAACTCAGTTTCTTTCTGATTTTCCCTCCTAACCTTTCTTCATTTTCTTTTCTTATGTATGTTTTCCATTTCTTGATTTTTTTCTTCTTCTTGGGGATGAGGTTGTCTTGACAATTTCATTATACATCCCTGGTATCTGCAACAACATTGTTAGTTTCATTATTTCGTTATGTCTCTGAGAAGATGAGTCACGTGGAGGATGATTCAGTAATAGTATGGGCAATAGGGCCTGATTCTGGTGTAACAGCAAAACATGCAATGGTATCTCAAGTTTTCAGGTTGATGATTGAAGAAGGTGTTGAGCCTGATGTGGTATCATGGACTTATGTTATATCTGGTTTTGTACAGAACTTTCAAAATAAGGAAGCCTTTGATATGTTTAAGCAAATGTTTAATCATGGATTCCGTTGTTTCCCTTTTGTTTCTATACTTGTCTCTGTTGGTGTTTTCTACTACTCATCATAATGATTATAGCAGAAGTGATTTTCCAGTTGATTTTTTTTTTCGTTCAGGCACATCTGCTTATCAGGTGGAAGGGGCTACTAATGAAGACGGAAGAACTCCAAGCATTTGGGATACCTTTGCACATGATGGTTCGCTTATTACTTCAATCCGTCTTTTTCTTCATGTTTTATCTCATCATTCATCTGAACAATTTTAGAATATGATATGTTATTGCAATTTAAGGGTTTGCACATGGTGGAAATGGAGATGTTGCCTGCAACACATACCACAAATACAAGGTAGACAATAGGCATTCTTTATGATTCATTTGTTAATTTCAAGCATTAGTTGGTTAAGACAATCCAAACAATAATGCAGGGAGATGTGCAGCTCATGGTTGAAACAGGCCTTGATGCCTATAGATTTTCCATTTCTTGGTCCAGATTGATACCAAGTACTTCTTCTCAACTTCAACTTCAGTACTTATCCATAAACACTGAAATTTTATGTCTCTTTATACATTTTTGCAAATGCTTTTATTTCTCCTCAGATGGTAGAGGACCCGTCAATCCGAAGGGACTGCAGTACTACAACAGTCTCATCAACGAACTCATTAGAAATGGTTCGATACGAGTTTCTTAATTTGTTGCATCATAAAACATGCCTTATGCAAGTCTCTCCCTTATGCAGGCATCCAACCACATGTCACACTAAACTTGTCTATGTTGGTGTTTTCTACTACTCATCATAATTATTATAGCAGAAGTGATTTCCCAGTTGATTTTGTTTTTGGTTCAGGCACATCTGCTTATCTGGTGGAAGGAGCTGCTAATGAAGACGGAATAACTCCTAGCATTTGGGATACCTTTGCATATGCTGGTTCGCTTATTACTTCAATCCTTCTTTTTCTTCATGTTTTATCTCATCATTCATCTGAACAATTTTAGAATATGATATGTTATTACAATTTAAGGGTTTGTGCATGGTGGAAATGGAGATGTTGCCTGCGACACATACCACAAATACAAGGTAGACAATAGGCATTCTTTATGATTCATTTGTTAATTTCAAGCATTAGTTGGTTAAGACAATCCAAACAATAATGCAGGGAGATGTGCAGCTCATGGTTGAAACAGGCCTTGATGCCTATAGATTTTCCATTTTTTGGTCCAGATTGATACCAAGTACTTCTTCTCAACTTCAACTTCAGTACTTATCCATAAACACTAAAATTTTATGTCTCTTTATACATTTTTGCAAATGCTTTTATTTCTCCTCAGATGGTAGAGGACCCGTCAATCCAAAGGGACTGCAGTACTACAACAGTCTCATCAACGAACTCATTAGAAATGGTTCGATACGAGTTTCTTAATTTGTTGCATCATAAAACATGCCTTATGCAAGTCTCTCCCTTATGCAAGCATCCAACCACATGTCACACTACACAACTATGATCTTCCACAAGCACTTGAAGATGACTATGAAGGATGGCTTAGTCGTGATGTCATGTATGTTCCATGCTTATTCTAAAAAATGTATTTATTGTACTTAGGTTCAAATGTTCTTCTTAATTGCAACTTTCTTGAATGTCGATGCAGAAAAGACTTCACGAACTATGCAGACGTGTGCTTTAGAGAGTTTGGAGATAGAGTCAAATATTGGACAACCGTGAATGAGCCAAATGTCTTTGCCTTAGGTAGTTATGATCAGGGAGTTAGCCCACCTCAACGATGTTCTCCTTCATTTTGTATTATAACGAGCTCTAAGGGCAACTCAACATTCGAACTGTATCTTGCTGCACATCATATATTGTTAGCTCATTCTTCAGCTGTGAGATTGTATAGAAGAAAGTACAGGGTATAGAAGCAAGCTGTAGGTTGACAACATATAGGTTTCCTCTGAAGGAAGAATTGAGGCCAAGACTGAATCACAAACCTGTAAGTGATCCAAATTGCAAGTTGAATATGGAGATGTGGTCGAGCTTACACCGGCCATACCCGAAAAGTATCTTACAGAATATAGGGAAGAAATCCAGCGAATGTATGACAAATTCTATTATCCATATGATTATTCCATGTATTGGGTGTAGTTGATTACATTATGTATGCGATTGTTAAATTTTTTTTATTATCTGCTTGATGGTTTATTTTAATTATAATGCAGTTGGCTGGTGTTGTTGTTGTTGAGGTCACTGGTGGACTTGAAGTTCCTTTCCACCCCGGTAGGGAGGTATGTTTGACCACTGATGTTACTTCTGTACTCAAATCTCATTTACATGATTGGTAAATCAATTATTGGTTATAACTTTTTTTAGTTATAGAGTCCTCTCCACCAACTCAGTACTCGAGCAAGTTTTCGTGCAATGTCTCCAGTTCACTCTCATCATCATAAAAGCAATGTTAACATCTCCATAATCCTAGACCTCCAAGATGCTTCTGTTTACACATTACAAGGCAAGCCACCAAATGGAGATTTCCGACTAATATCTTTAATCAGTTATCTCCCTAAATGAAACTTCTGTACAAGTTACCAACTTTTTCACAAATGGTTTTAAGCTATAAAGTTGTTTGCATAGTATGTGTAAGGTTTGGGACCAATATAATAGACAAACAAAAAATTCTATGTTTGAGACCAAGGATAGTAAATACAACTTCATTGGCCACCGCCGCTAACAAGGGAAATTAAATCTATCAGGGTAGCATATAACATATCAAGAGACAAGGGACCTAAGAATTTTCTATATTCAGATGCAATTAAATCTATCATTGGCCATAGCGTGATGATGTATTCCTTATCTTTCTTTTTTACTTAAGTTTTAATGTAAGCTAAAATTATTATAACTATGATAAGAGCTCACCTTTGTATTGAAAATTGTAAAATCAAATATAAACAAAAAAAATGTTTTTTTAACTGACTTTCAAGGGTTTAATGGAATAACTGATGCTTGGTATAACTGACTTTCAAAGGTTTAATGAAAAAACTGGCACTTGGTGTAACTGACTTTCAAAGGTTTAATGGAAAAACTGACACTTGGTATAACTAACTTTTAAATTACTAATTGCATAAATTTTGAATGTATAAATATCAATAAATAATTCTATCTTATAATAACATTTGGAATAGAGCTCAACACATAAATAACAAATATCTATTCCTACAATAGACTTTTAGAAATATACTAACAATAACTTTTTAGTAATAAACATTTGAAGTCAAAATTATCTTAAAATAAAAATTTTGAGAAATTTAAGTCTATTTTTTAAAAGACTTTATTAAAAATGACAACGCGTTAGCAAGAAAAAAAAAGAGTATTCCCTTTGGTGAATTAAAACAAAATTTGAATTTGATAGAATCAAAAATTAATTTTAATTACATTAAGGTTTAAAGTTTGATATTTTTCTATTTGGTGCACACTTTTTCATATTTAGGTTCAGAATTGGCATAAATGTACCAATCGAATTGTTATGCCTGATGCAATCTATCTTCAAGTAGTGCAGTATCTTAATAATCTTATAATGCTTGATCAAAATTACCAATCGAATATATCATATGGTTTTTACTCAATTGAAATTCTCGCAGTTAAATACACGTGTTTAGCATATATCAACTCAGAGACACGGGAATAAGATTGGACATGACTGGAAGAAACCGATACGCGACCTGACCGATACAACAGTAACACTATGGGATTAATTCATTATGTTATCATATTCTGCATTACTCCTTCCTTTCTTTTGTTGTATGATTTGGTGGAAATTAACCTAAAAAATATTCTGTCTGGTGTTGTTGGTAAATCAACCATTGGATCATTGAATGTCCTTGCTCGAACACTCACAGATAAAGAATACAAATGAAGTGTCATGAATTTCTGATATTGGTTCCTTTGTGTTGACGATATGCTCCTTTCAGAAACAAAGGAAGATGTTTTTGATCAGTGACTTTATTACAAGTGAAAGAATTTTGTGCCCATGCTTCTGTTTCTGATTTCACTATGTTCTGATCTCATACTATTCAACAAACAGATAAAGGGTAATAAGAGAGAGCTAATTCAGCTGGGTGTTCCAATATTTGGACAGATAAACGAAGACACAAAATGTAAGACGAATTTATTGAAATAAATTGTGATTTATCAAGTAGTTTTACTTTGCCTAACATGTATAAATATTATTTAGTCAGATATGAAATATTTTATGAAGTGATACGGGACACAACCTGTTAGATCAAGACAACAAATAAAGCATGCATAAATATTACAATTCATATGCATTTCTGTACAATTGTATAGTATAAAATTATTATATCCCGTTAATTTGTAAAAAGTTTGTATATTCTAAAATGCTTATTCAAATTCTCACGGGTCACTACCATAACAATACCTATTTGTTTTTAAGTATTTCTTTTCAAATTTACATATTCATTTAAATATATTTTATATCATATTAGATAAATTTATCCGTGCGGATGCACATGTATGTTGGATCATTACTATAGCCAAATAACTATTTTTGAGATGATTACTCTTGATATATTTTTATTTTTTTAATTTAAACTTTATTATTTATTGTTAATACATGTAAAGATGTATTAAAAAAGAGCCACAAACATTTATATTTTTTTATCAAATGATTTAAGATAGGAATCAACTTACCCGTGCGGACGCACGGGTCGTCTACTAGTATATATATATATATATTGAAGTTGCTTTTAGAAGAAGTTGCTTTTAGATTAAAAATAAAATATTCAAGAAGTCACTTTTAATGAGATAAGAATATAAATTGAAGATGCTGGAATTCGAAACGTGTACACGGAATAAATTTACCTCTAGATTTTCCAAATAACTGGCTGAATATATTGTAAATTTTTTTATATAAAAAAAAATGACGTGTCCAATAATTATATTTTGATTTTGTTTTTTAATTATTGTCATAAAATATATTATTTTTAGTAGTGAATATATCTCAATTGTATTTCATTACCACAATGACTTTATATACACAATATAAAGTGTAAGGACATTACTTGCATCTCAATCTCAAGTAATGTCTTGCATCTTAATCTCAAGTAATGTCAAACTTATTCAAAAGTAACCAACAACAAACTTATACAACAACTTTAACTCCTTGCTAGATTTAAATCAGATTTCTTACTCGTGCAATTAGTTTTTACAGGATTAATATCGTTCATTTTTAAATGAGATAAATTGTATTAAAATTGATAGAACCGAAAAAATAAATAAAATTAATAAAAAAAGACAAAAAAAATTAAAGAAATTAATTAAACAAGACTAAATTTATTATTTCAAAATTATGAACTTACACAATTCATATAACAATATAAATAAACAATTAAAATATTAATCTTACTAAACTTTATTAATTTAAATAAACATATACTTAACATTAAATAGATAAATTTCATCATCTTATTTCACTGATGAAACTATTATTCAGTTTTTCAATAGAAATACATAATGTACCATCCATAGTTTTGACATACTTCCTACTACAAAGAGAAAAATCTGATATTAAATTTCTCTTTTGGTTATCTTAACCTTGAGACCATGTTTTATGAGAAGTACAATTGAAAGGTTAGGAGTGACACAACTACCTTCCACAACATGAACACAATAGTTGTACAAAATAGAAGCAGTTAGCATCTTAATTTGAATAAAAGCCAAGTCTCTTTTCAAACAAGTTCTAGGCCCAGCATTAAAACTAAAGAACTTGTAAGATGGCACATAAGTAATCCCTCCCCGGTCCGAAATCCATCTCTCTGGCTTGAACTCCAAGCAATCTTTTCCCCAAATATCTTCATTCCTTCCCATTGCATATATAGAAAACAATATCATTGTATTTGGATAAACATGATGACCACTTGGAAGTATATCAGGTTTAACAGCTTCCTTTCTCTCAAAAGGTATAGGTGGAAAAAGCCTTAATGCCTCGCATATAGTACCATGCAGATAAACAAGCTTTTTCGTCTCGTCGACACTTAAAATCTGTTCTGGACTGGACCAATGGCTAAAAATGGCCCAATCCGCTTCTGCTCCAGAGCGGCCCAAACTACCTAAGTCCAATCCACAAAGGGGTAAAAGTTACCTTTCTACTCCTCCAACCGGGCAGAGATTGCATTGCTCCTCCCCGGAAACAATGCCTGTTACGCACGGCTCATCACTCCTCGAACAGCTACTTGCAGGTGCCCGAAACTGTGCCTATGCCCGACATAACGGCTAGTTTTGGGCACCCTGCCCGACATAACGGCTATTTTGGGTAGTTACCTATTCTTCGGGACAACGGTTATTTCGCCCCGAAAATAGGACCGTTGGCCACGCACTGGGGGTTCTATATAAACCCATTCGCTTGAGAAGGTCAGGTATCCAATATTCACCCTACGAAATCATACTTTGTACTTGCCCCTTTTCTCTGACCCTTTCTTACTTGAGCGTCGGAGTGCCTTGCAGGTACACCCCCTTCCTCCTCTCTATACGCCCAACATCTCAGACGTACTTGGTGCCCCACTTGAACAGGATCTGGTCCAGCCTTCACGATCAGTGGCGCCGTTTGTGGGAAAATTGTTTTCCCCATATTTATTTCCCCGGAAATCGAAGATCAAAGCAAATTTCAAGATCATCATCATGGCCTCCCAAGATCAAGCCAAAGGTGCTCTCCAAACCGATGTCCTCCCCGTCAACAAGACTGACGTTGACGGCTCATCATCTCTTCTCCGAGATGCCCGTTTTCTGAGGGACGGGGCCACAGCTTCTCCTTCCCCTACCCCTGCTGACCGCAACCATGATCAGCCTTCGCTGGACGTCCAACCCATTCCTGTTCTGCCCAATGCCGACCCGGCCGTGGCAGCCCTCCTGGAGGCGATCAACAAAACCAACACCCTGATCCTGCAGCAAAACGAAAGGATCGGGGCGTTAGAGGAGTCCAACCGTCCAAGATCCCCTCCTCCGCGGAGGAACCAGCGACGATCAAAGAGCTCGCAGCCCCGGAGAGATATCGACCGGAGACTGCGCCAAGAGCCTGACCCTCGGGCAGCCCGGAAGCGCGACCAGGTTTCCCCGCGTGACCAGCACTCTCCCGGCCACAAGAGGACTCAAAGGAACGAGCAGTCTCCCTCGGTCAAGTCTACAGGCCGGAACCGCTCGCCTTCTCCTCGAAGGAACCGCTCGCCTTCTCCTCGAAGGAACCGCTCCCCTTCTCCCCGAATGAACCGCCGCCGCGAGCATACTCTTCGGTCCCCGTCATTCACCAGTTCTAGCAGCGACGATGAGCCTCGCGGCCCATTGTCCCAGGAAATCTTGGCTACCCGTCTGCCTAAGGGCCTGGAGAAGTCCTCGTCGTTGGGCACGTACGACGGGACTACTGACCCCGATGAACACATCGAGAACATCGATGCGCTTTTGGACTACCGTGGCGTACGGGGCGTCGTCAAGTGCCAGCTATTTCCGACCACACTTCAGAAAGGGGCAATGACCTGGTACAAGCAGCTGCCCGAAGAGTCCATTACCTCATGGAGGCAATTGGGAAGAATGTTCTCGCGGCATTTCACAGCTTCTCGCCGTCACCCCAAGACTGAGGCCTCCCTTGGAGCCATAATCCAAGGGAAAGACGAACCTCTCCGCGCATATATCGAGAGGTTCAACAAAGAAGCAGTACATGTCCCTACAACGGACGAGATGAAAAAGTTTCTGCTCAAGCAAGGACTCCGCCCGAGCTCCGAGTTCTCTATAGCCGTCGGTCTCGCACCGCCGAGGAACCTAGATGCCCTCCTCCTCAAAGCCCAATCGCACATTCAGTACGAGGAGAAGGTTGCAGCCAGCAACGTCCGAGCATCACGCCATCAGGAGAACGCGCAGGCCTCCAGAGGCGAGGAAGCCTCAACATCTTGTCTAGGCGAACGGAGGTGTGAGGACCGTCCTCGGGAATCCCGCGACAACAAGGAACCTTCCGGGCGATTCCACGACTATACCCCCCTGACCGTCTCAAGGGAGAAGATAATGTCCGAGTGTGCGAACTCGGAATTCAAGCAGGTAGGGGTACGCTTCCCCAAACAACTGCCGGCCAGACCCAACGCGGACAAGTCAAAATACTGCCGTTTCCACAAGAGTCACGACCACACTACTGAAGACTGCATCCACCTGAAGGATGCCATTGAGATACTGATCAGGGACGGCCACCTGAGACAGTTCGCAAAGAAGAAGGACACTCCTCGGCAGGACGCCCTGGAGTCCAAGAAGGTAGAGGAAGAAGTACCCTCCTCGGAAGAAGCCAACATCCAGGTCGCTATGTCCATATCGTGACCAGAGGACTTCTACGTCTCGGACGGGCTCAGCGCCCCTGCTTATTTCGCGGCCCACATCCCGTGGGAGACGTTTCCCTCTGCCATGGTTATCTCTAGCGGGGGCTTCAACAAAGTCACGGTGGGCTCCGTGAAACAAAAATTCGAGCATCTGATCAACACAAGCTCTAATAAGGTGACCACGCTCGATCAGGCCCAAAAGGACTCTATCCCCATCTCCTTCTACCAGGAAGAGCTCCTCGGGGGGTCTCCTAACTCGAGCATACCTTTGCTCGTCAGAGCCTGAACGACAAACTTTGACGTTCGCAGAATCCTCGTCGACCAGGGTAGCTCGATCGACATCATGTACTCCTAGCTGTTTTCAACACTTCAGCTGAACGAATCACACCTTACCCCATATGTGGGGTCTGATTTGCAGAGGTTCAACGGATCAGTGAACAAGCCATGGGGATACGTCGAGCTGATCGTAACCTTCGGATCAGTTGAGACGGCCAGATCTGTCAAGGTACAATTTCTGGTAATCGATTGCCCGTCGCTTTACCAGTGCATATTCAGAAGACCAACTCTGGCCGAGTTGGTAGCAGTGCCTTCAACAGTCCATCTTAAGATGAAGTATTACACTTCGAAAGGGATGGTCGCCACCCTCCACGGTGATATCGAGGCTACACGACGGTGTTTCGAAGTAGCAACAAAGGGGCTCAACGCCATTGCGTCCAAGCCAAAGACATCGAGCAAGCCAGCATTGCCAAGCAGCTCCGAGGAAGCCAAGCCTCTGCCCCAGGTTGACTCCATCGACCTCGACAGCCGCTTCCCCGAAGAAGACCGACAGGAGGAACGAGCAGCATTAGCCAACTCGTCTACGTCGTCCAGCAGCGGCTCCCATCCGATACGCCCAATCCCGGATGGCAACTTCGAGATCGTTCTGTTCGGCGACGACCCTCAGCGGGGAGTGAAGATTGGAGAAGATCTGCCCGACATCGGGAGGAAGCAGCTCAAGGCATACCTCCGTGAGAATGTCGACCTCTTCGCCTGGAGTGCCACCGAGATGCCCAGCTTGGACCTATCCGTCGCCTGCCACCAGCTGACAATTGACCCGGCCGTCAAGGCCGTAGCACAACGTAGGAGAAAGCAGTCTCCGGAGAAAACGGAGGCTGCAGAAAAAGCTGTAAAGGACCTCCTCGAGGCCAAATTTATTTCGGAGGCCAAGTACACCACTTGGCTGTCCAACGTTGTACTCGTTAAAAAATCTAATGGAAAATGGCGAATGTGCATTGATTACACCGATCTCAATAAGGCATGCCCGAAGGATGCCTACCCCCTCCCCAATATTGATAAACTTGTTGATAATTCTGCCGATTTTAAACTTTTATCGTTCATGGACGCCTACTCAGGCTATAATCAAATTCCAATGGCGATGGCCAACAAAAAATACACGGCCTTCATGACCGAATTGGGAAATTATTACTACAACGTAATTCCCTTCGGCCTGAAGAACGCCGGAGCGACCTATCAAAGAATGATGAACAAGGTCTTCCGGGGAGAGATAGGCGACATGCTCGAAGTCTACATGGACGACATGATCGTAAAATCCCACGAGGAAACCGATCACACTGTCCATTTAAGGAAGGTCTTCGAACATGCCAGAAAATACAAAATGTGTTTCAACCCGGAGAAGTGCACGTTCGGTGTCCGGGCAGGGAAGTTCCTCGACTTCTATCTAACAGAACGGGGAATCGAGGCCAACCCCGATAAATGCCGAGCATTCTCCGAGTTTTCAACGTCCAAGTCAAAGAAATCCATCCAGTCCCTCAACGGGATGCTCGCGTCACTATCTCGTTTCGTGGCCAAATCTGTCCAGCACGCCCTTCCATTCTTCAAACTCCTCCGCAAGGAAGCAACGTTCGAATGGACCGAGGAATGTGACGAGGCTCTTCTCCATCTGAAACGGGCAATCTCAGAGCCACCAGTCCTCTCTCGTCCGGACAATGGCGAAACTTTGTACCTATACCTCGCCGTAGCAACTGAAGCAGTGAGCGCCACACTCATCCACGAGACTCCTGACAGACAGAAGACCATATATTTCACGAGCAAAACACTGCAAGGACCAAAGTTAAGATACCAACAGATAGAGAAGGTGGCTCTGGACCTCATCAATGCAGCTAGAAGATTAAGACACTACTTCCTGGACCACACGATCGTGGTTCGAACAAATCAACCCATAAAACAGCTACTGGGATGACCAGACATGGCCGGTCGAATGCTCAAATGGTCGCTTGAACAATCCGAATTTGACATCCGGTATGAAGGCAGGAAAGCTCTCAAAGCCCAGGCTCTGGCCGACTTCGTCGCAGAAATGACATTCACATACTCCCCCGCGAGTGAAGCGCACAAATGGACCATTTTCGTGGACGGTGCCTCAAGCTCGGCAGGGAGCGGCACGGGCATCATACTGGAAAGCAACGAAGGAATCATCGTCGAAGTATCACTCACTCTGTCCTTCCCAACCTTGAACAACCAGGCTAAATACGAGGCCTTCCTCGCTGGGTTACGCCTGGCCGAGGACCTGGGAGCAGAAGAAGTCGTCATTTGCAAAGATTCACAACTCGTGGCCCTTCAGGTCCAAGGAGAATATCAAGCCAAAAACAACAACCTGACCGAATACTTAGCCCTGGTCAAAAAGGAAATGGCAAAGTTCGCAATAGTAGAAGTGAAACATGTTCCCCGCGAACATAACGTGCGAGCAGACGTTCTATCCAAACTAGCCAGCACAAAAAAGAAAGGCGGAAACAAATTCGTCATACAGGAAGTACTTCCTCGACCCAGTATCGAGAAGGCCTCCACGACCCTCGATGTACAGGTGATCAGCGTCAACAACTGCTGAATGACCCCTGTTTACAACTATCTCGCTAAAGACGAACTTCCGTCCGACCCAAAAGAGGCCAACGTAGTTAGGCGAAGAGTGTGCTCCTACGTCCTTATCGAGGATCAACTCTACAGACAAGGGTTCTCCATTCCGCTGCTCAAGTGTATCAAGGAAGAGATGGTCTCCCACATCCTGCGCGAAATCCACGAGGGGATTAACGCCCAACATCTCGGTGGAAGGTCCCTTGCCCGAAAGGCCCTCCGAGCAGGGTATTACTGGACGACCATGTAGCACGATACGAAAGAACACGTGAAGAGATGCGATAAATGCCAACGGCACGGGGACATGCACCTGGCTCCACCTAACGAGCTCAAAGCAATGTCCTCCCCGTGGCCATTTGCCTGGTGGGGCCTAGACATCCTTGGACCCTTCGTAGTAGGATCAAATCAGAACAAATACCTAATAGTGGGCGTATACTACTTCACAAAATGGATAGAAGCAGAGGCTCTGACCAAAATAAATTCCCTCAACATACTGAGTTTCTACAAACGGAACATCTTTGCACGTTTTGGCGTTCCCCAAGCAATAGTCACAGACAATGGGACATAATTCACAGATAGGAAGTTCCAGGACTTCGTCGCCCAGCTAGGCACGAAGCAACACTTCGCATCCGTCGAACATCCCAAGACAAACGGGCAAGCCGAAGCAGCAAATCGGGTTATCCTTAGAGGCCTCAAACGAAGGCTGGATGAAACGAAGAAGGCCTGGGTCGAGGAGCTGCACAGTGTGCTATGGGCATACCGCACGACTCCACACTCTACAATAGGGGAAACACCTTTCCGTCTAGCGTACGTAACCGAGGTTGTAATCCCCGTCGAAGTTCACGTGCCCACCAGGCGAACAGAGTCGCCCCTAGACGAGGAAATGAACGACGAATCATTAAGAGAAGAACTCGACCTCGTCGAGGAAATTCGAACTGGGGCAGCCCTCCGCGAAGCCTCACTAAAACAAAAAATTACCATCAGGCACAACGCCAAGGTGATACGACGAGAGTTCGACGTGGGGAGCCTTGTTCTAAGGAGAAACCACAAAGACTCTCGCGAAGGCAAACTAGCAGCCAACTGGGAAGGGCCCTATTGCGTCCGAGCAAAAATGGAGAATGGGGCCTACTACCTAGAACATCTCAACGGGGAAGAACTTGCTCGACCATGGAATGCTAAAAAGCTAAAACAATACTATAGCTAAGGCCTTAATTCTCGGGTCGACCCGTCACGACGACGAACGTCGGCTACCGACCACTATGCACGCCTAGGTACCAGCGTCGCATACCAATAAAGCAGAACCCCGCTCAGTAACGAGCCGAGTAACTGCTCGACGGCGGTCCTCGACCGAGCATCGTCGTTGTCAAAGTACCATGACTAGCAGAACCCTAGCTCACGATGGGACGTTCACGCCGCGAACTCAGGCCTCAAACGCGACCTGAGCTCCGTACCCCCGCCGGGATATTCCCCGACCGTTCGACTAGTACCCCTCACTGCCGAACACATCTACGACGAACAATCCCCTAAAACTTCACATAAGGCAAATACTCCCTATCACGGGAAAACATATATTCACAACAAGCATGAGTACAAAACTTAGCAGAAAATAAAAGCAAGTAAAACCATGCAAATAACATAACCGGCCACCAAGACAGGGCACATAATTTAAACATAATAAGTGGCCACTAGGACCACGATTGTGCTTGATTACATAAAACGGGGGCCATGCCCCCCAAATAGATTACAACAATTACGCGGCACGCAGGCCGGACAAATTACAACAAAAAAATGATAAACCCCTCACGCGTCCATCTGATCGGTAGGCTCGGGCTGAGACCCCTGGCTCTTCGCGGCTGATCCTCGACATTTCCTTCAAGAAGGGCGTCGGGCATAACGTTCCGGCCATCCTTAACATGCGCCAGATAATGGGTACCCTTGACAGAGAAGTCAAGCTCAGGGTTCACCACCCATAGTTAAGCCAAGGCGTTTCTGAAGGATTCGTCCGCGACGACAATACCGTCATCCTCGGCCGTCAGCATGCGGGTGACCAGCTCGGACCTTGTCCTTAACTCCTTCACATCTTCAGGCTCATCTTCACCAGGCACGTTGACCGCCCTCAGCTGCTGGACCAGCTCCTCGGCCGTCTTCTTCTCCGCAGCCAGCGTAGAATTCTCTTTCTTCAGCCTGGCCACCTCCTCTTCAGCCTTCTTCCGAGCATCGTCCGCACCCTTGACCTCTTCCTTGAGGGACCCCATGGTAGCCCGGGAAGCATTAAGTTCAGACTCAGTTCCAGAGTCCCCTTCAGCATAAACGGCTGCCATCTCCAGCATCCTAACCAAAGCTGAAGCATCTTGAGCCACCAACGCCCTCTTGCTCGGGCGGTCCATGCTTTCCAAACGAAGAGATTTTGCCCGAGGCACGACCAAAGAGTTCCCCTCAAAGAATCTCCTATCAAGGATACAAGGGGGAAGCTTGAACTTCCCTTTCTCCGGTACCCGGATGAGGTCCACAGCGTTAGTAACCCTTGGCCGCTTGGATCGTCCGGTCAAAGGCAGGGGAGATCCCCGGGGAGCGGGAGTGGGAGAAGAGGTCCCCGTAGCAGACTGAACCAGAGTGGGAGCACGTGCACCAGCAAATCGAGACTTCAGAGGAACCGCTCCGGCCTTGTTCCTCGCAAGATCGTTCTTCACAACCCTCTCATGGGCCTGAGGCATCTCACATGCACAAACAAAAGTAGAGCACGTTAGATACCAGGAAAAGAAATAATGCAAACAAATCTAAAGTAACTAAGACTACCAAGCAGCTTCTCGACTTCCGCAGGAGTCTTGTACTCTAGGAGTGCCTTGGTATTAATAAACCGGTATTCAACCCTCTGACTACCGTCATCCTCGAAGACTGGCTTGCCCTTGTTCGTCCAGCATTCTTCAAGCCGGAAGGAGTTAACGTACTTCACCAACTCCTCGTACGCCACAACATCCTGCCCGTGTAGCTCGTGCGGTTGGAGAACGTAATCACCGGGCCTCTTGACGAAATGGCCAGGTGCCCAATGGATGGGGAACTTGTAGATTCTCTGCCCAATAAATTTCCCCACCTCGTCGCGTAGGTCATTTCCATCCTCCTCAACCTCTATCTCCCAGACATATGTACTATCCTGGGCAGCTTCGAACACGGGCTCGATAACGTAGTATCGCTCCTTAAACGTCCGTATCGACTCCGAAAATGTTTAAACAATTTGCCAGGCTGCCTCAAAGAGACCCAACCATACTGCCTCCCCAAAGTTGCCTTTGAAGATGGAAGACGGTGAAAAATAGAGGAAGAGTAGCCCCTATGGCGAGGTGCTCGCACATCAGCTCGACCGCCCGGATGAAGGCCAACGAGTTAGGGTGCAGCTGCGTTGGGGCCAACTTCAAGTGCACGAACACCGACTGCTGAAAATCGGTGAACGGAAACCTTAGGCCCATCTCCTTGAAGGCATACTCATACATTGCAAAGCGGTCCCCGTAATTCGTGGAGACCCTGTCATCCTCAGAGGGAAAGTGCATCTTCCACTCCCCCTTTGGCCCGACCTCCGTGAAGACATCTCCTAAGTACGTTGTAAAAGTAGACACATGTTCGGCAGGTTCGGCCACCTCCCATTCTTCTGCAGAACCCTCAACGACGTCCTCGTCCATATCTTCCAACTCCTCTTCCTCCCTGACCTCACTGGGGGTGCTCGAAGCCGTCGAACTACTACTATTTGGGGAACTTGTTTCTTCCTCGGACGAATCCAGGATAATCTCTCCATCTGGCCCCGTCGCCATGTCAATCACCTGAAACGCAGAAAAGAAAGTGAATTCAACAATAAATCAAATTCACCCTTCCACCGCTAGTCAAGTGAAAGGGAGCGCAAAGGGCTGAGGACAATGTCCCCGACCTAAGCCCTAACATCAAAAGAAAACTGAAACCTCCCCGCGAGGAGACGCTCGAAACAAATCATCCCCAAGCGACGAGATTCCCCGCACTCATACCTAGTTTCTGTTTGGAGCTTCGCCAAAAATCGCAAAGCTTCACCGGAATCTGGGAATATTCGACCGGAAAATTCATCACCCACTCAGAAGATGAACAATCACGACGGTTACACATGCATCGCCGTCGCAACGACGCCGTGAACCGCCCTCCTCACCAAAACGTACTAACACATTCGGCGACATGTCAGAAGTGGAAAAATGGCACGACCACTGTCCACCACCAACAATCACCAGAAACTAATCTATTTCATCCTCTAATCTAGCCCTAACCGCATGCAATCTACCATTGACCACCCAAAAAGAGCTAACACAAGCACAGAATCGGAAACTTACTTGATTTAAGAAGACAAAAGTGGTTGCTCGAAGCTTGGAGCGGTGGTCGTAGTAGCAGACGATGGTGACGGGCAGGAACGCTGAAGGAGACGAAGAGAAATCAGAGTGAAAAGTCCCAAATGGAACAAATTTCCCCCTTTTATACAGAGGGGCACGTGCACTGGACGTGCTCGTAGGTCGTGATGGCTATTAACTAGCCATCATTGCCTAGTAACTGCTACACAGAGCTCAAGGCACACGTGGCGCCCCAACATTTCCAATTCTGACTAACCTCTCGCATCCCCGAACGACGGGCAACACGGTCACAATCATGAACGCCACGGACACCAGGGGTCACGGCCACCACAAAATAATCCTCCTCGTCTCCGAATGACGACGTCACGCTAGCTCCCCGGAGCAACAAGCTGTCCTTAAGTCATCACTCCCATGCTCGGGAGCAACGACTTGGGGGGCTCCTGTTCTGGACTGAACCAATGGCTAAAAATGGCTCAATCCGCTTCTGCTCCAGAGCGGCCCAAACTACCTAAGTCCAATCCACAAAGGGGAAAAAGTTACCTTTCTGCCCCTCCAACCGGGCAGGGATTGCATCGCTCCTCCCCAGAAATAATGCCTGTTACGCACGGCTCGTCACTCCCCGAACAACTACGTGTAGGTGCCCGAAACTGTACCTATGCCCGACATAACGGCTAGTTTTGGGAACTCTGCCCAACATAACGGCTATTTTGGGTAGTTACCTATTCTTCAGGAAAATGGTTATTTCGCCCCGAAAATAGGACCTTTGGCCACGCGCTGGGGGCTCTATATGAACCCTCTCGCTTGAGAGGGCCATGTATCTAATATTCACCCTACGAATTCATACTTTGTACTTGCCCCTTTTCTCTGACCCTTTCTTACTTAAGCGTCGGAGTGCCTTGCAGGTACACCCCCCTCCTCCTCTCTATACGCCCAGCATCTCAGACGTACTTGGTGGCCCACTTCAACGGGATCTGATCCAGCCTTCACGATCAAAACCCAAGGCTTCTCTTTCTATCTAAAGTTTTCTTTAATATCTTGAAGAATCTTAGTTTCTACTAAAAGGTGTGTAGAAATAAGATAAAAGAGCCATGTAAGCACGGAAGTTATTGTATCTCTCCCTGCTACAAAGAGATTGAAAGTAGCATCTCTAAGAAACTTGTCCCCATGTTCATCACCCTTTGATTCTTCTTCTCCAATCATCGCAGTTAGCAAATTAACATGATGATTTTTCGCAATCTCAACCTTGATTTCATTTTTGTTACCATTTTTCATAAGCTCTTTTCGTTTCGAAGATATGCATTTGAATAAAACCTTATCAAATACTTTGCATGCCTCGGTCATTTTTTTCTCTTCGCCAATTTGAAGCCATCTTTGCAACCTCCAAACACACCTTGGCACGGTGTGTCTATAGAAGATGGATTCTTCGGCTTGGTTAAAAGCCTTCTCAACTGCAACTTCGGGGAAATCTGAAGAAAGACAATTCAGATCTGTTGAAATTCTGTTTTTGGCATTTCAGTTGTGTTATTGTTTTGCTGTCATACATGATGTCGAAAGAAGATGTCATGACATCTTGGTCTGATACAGCATATCACAAAGTTTTTTTCTGTTTTAGTTGTGTTTCAGTTTCAGCTTATTGAAATAAGTTGTTTTGTAATATCCCACATTAGTTGGACTTGCCATATATAAGGCCTTGTAATGCTCCTATTATTGTTAATGCCAATTCTTACTCACCCTCAATATCTCTCTCTAATCTCTCTCAATTCTTATCTTCATCCTCTCTAATTCACCTTTCTCCATTAATTCACCAAGTTATTTTTGTGTCTGTTCTAATATTTGGCATCAAGAGCTTTGGTTGTGATCCAATTCCGCTGCAAATATGTCTGTTTCAAATGATAAAATCCCTACCAACCTTCCGATTCTTGATTAGAAGAACTATGACAAGTGGTGCAAACAAATGAAAGTTTTGTTTGGGTATCAAGATGTTCTTGATGTGATTACCGATGGCATTACTCCACTTGTTGCAGAGGCTACAGCTGCATAACAAGCTACCTTTAAGGAAGAGAAGAAGAGAGACTACAAAGCTCTCTTCTTGATACATTTTTGCGTCGATGGCGAAAATTTTGAGAAAGTTGGCGATTGTGATTCGGCGAAGAAGGCATGGGAGATTATTGAGAAATGTTAGTTCTTGTATTGGCTGAAATTTTGGTAAAACAAAGTTGAACAATGTTGATGTCATATGTCTGATGTCTTAACATTGGTTCCTAACATTAGTTGTTGCAGGGTTGAAGTTTTATATGCTGATGTTAAACTTGATGTCTTGACATCAGTTGACAGAACATCAGAACATCAGTCTGATGTGTTTTGTTAGGGCTGCATTTGTTTAAGTGTGTTTTGAGAAGATCTGGTGGAGAGATTGCAGGCGAATATCATGGGACAAATATATTCTGTTGCAATCTTATATTGAGCAGATATTGTTACTATTTTCATGCAAAAAGATATGGAGAATAATTAGATTTAATTGAAGATTTAATTGAAGATTTGATTGAAGATCTATTTAGTAGCAGAACCTTTTGCAGCAACTAATTTGTTGTGATTTGAAGGCCCAAATCCAGTTGGAAAATAGGTTATAAATAGAAGCATTGTAACCTAGTTTTAGGAGGCCAGTCATCATGTAAATTATAAGGGCTGTGTTGGTCGATGAACCACCCGGTTTGTGGGATGGTCATTGTGTTTATCTCGAAGCCTGTAGGTAAGAGATGTATTGTTCTTAGAGGAAGCTGTTAAGCAACTCAAAGTATTGTTCTTAGTCATGTGTGTCATGTCTAGGTATTGTTATAGGAGTGTGTCTTCTATTTTTATGTGTTTGGAGAGTTGTTGGAAATCAAGTTGTTGATGCAGTAACTGAGATGTTGACTGCTAGACATCATTGCGATGATTGGAAGTGAGATGGAGTCTCTTACCCAGGGAGAACTTAGGTAGAAGGGTCATTGGGTAGGGATTAAGTGAGTAGATTATCAACTGGTATTCTTGAGTCTGTTATTTAATACTGCTAATAGTGGACTTCCTTCCTGGCTTGGTATGCCCCCAGATGTAGGTTGTTAGACCGAACTGGGTGAACAATTCATTGTGTTATTTACTGCTTGTTATTGCCTTGTTCATGTTATCAGAGTGTGTTGTTGTGACATCGCACTTAACATCACAGATCTGTTATACCAGAATTTCAATTGGTATCAGAGTAGGCATCCTGTCTGTTTCTAGATGAGATCTAGGGAAGATACTTTCTGGTTCATCAGCATGGAAGATAGTTTTGTTGAGATGGTGTATGGACTTGGTCAGTTCATAGAGATTTTTGTATGATCCCTTGAAGTGGAGGTTGAACTGTTCATGACAGGGTGTGTATTGGACCTGTCTATTGTTATCAGGCTTGTAGCTTTGGTGGTGAGCTGCTGTGTGGTTTGAATTATTTTCAAACCTATGTTGACCTAGTGCACATGGAGTGTCGTGTTTGTGCAAGGGTTATTATGTTTGCCCTGAAGGTTGTAGAGGAGTTTTCTGGTGTGTGTTCCGCTGCATACATATATCTGATGGAAAATTCCTGATGGTTTTGTGTTAAGGCTGCAACATTCTGTTCTCCTCTGAAGATGTATCACATGGTGTGGTGATACTTGAGGATATCTTCAACTAGCTTATTAGAGTTGCCAAAAATACTTGTGGTTCATCCTAAGTCCACTCATAAAGGAACTCTTATATGAGCTTGTTGAAAAGAGATCTGAAGAAAGTTAGAAGCAATTTATTCTTGCCTCCAACCCTACAAGGTCAATCTCTGGGCTGTGTTAAAGGATCTTTTGGTGTGTTTCTTGTGAAGAGAACTTATGTCCTACCAGATGTTGGAACATAAAACCAGCAGATTGTGCAGAATCTTGTTGGATAAAGGTATGGCATAACAGATGCTTGGGGGCTAAACAAATGTGTATTGATCACATCTGTTTAGAACCTACTCCTGGCTTGGAAGAGGAGGCATCTGGGTTGTGTGTCTAAGAAGTTTCCTTCAAGAAACATGTCTTAGATATGTATTTTGGTCAAGAGATGATTAATATAGTGTCACTCATTGGATTAGTGTATTTCTGATCCAAGTGAGTAGGTGTTCGTAGGCTGTTTGTTTTTGTGGAGGTCAAGCTCAAATGTCAAGGACATTTTCTCTGATATCTGAAAGTTCTTTCTGATCAAAGCAGCCAGTTGTTTGCAATCTTGTTTATGTCCATGGAGCAGATTCTGTTTGAAAGGAGTTATATGTGTGTACCAACCATAGGATGAGCATTTCAGATTTGTGCAAGGAGAAGTTGTTTTTTTTTTACTAAAGGATTATGGTTCTCTGGTATCTGCATGAGAAGTTTCCCCTTAAGCTGGAGTTCAGTTATGTGGTGTCCTCACATAATGGAACATCTTTTTGTAAGGATTGAAGGGCATCCTTGTAGGTTGAAGTGTTGGGAGAAGCATATTTGTCTATGCTGTTTGTGATGACCAGTCAATGGTTTCTCTCCTTTAGGTACAGAAGGATGGCATCCAACATCTCAAAGACAGACAGGAGGTCTGAACATTAAAAGTTTGAAGATTCTTGAGATGTAGAGTATGCTGGTTCCTGTTTGTGTGTATGTTCTGGGTTTGAAGGTTGATCAGCTACTGATGGTCAATCCTCTTGCGTCCCTTGCAAGAGATGTGTGTGGATTACTATGGTTGTTGTCTCCAAAGCCATAGTAGATGTTTAGTGTGATTTACTATAATTCCTGATGTCGGAACTAATGTTGAAACATCATTTCAGTTCTTTGCTCAGGGAGGAGTGAAAGGTCAAGACACTGACCTAACCTGGAATGCTTTTGTGGTGTGAATGGTTGTCATGATGGTTGTTGTGTGAGAAGGTTACCTTGACAGGAGTTCATTATTTGTCTGCTTTTGATAAGGTTATGCATTCAACTAATGACAATACATTGACGGGAGACTATGTATATGTCTGATGTAAAAGTGCAGGACTGTTGAAGTGTTGAGAATATACTTTTCTCTATGTGGCTGTTTATTTCCCTTCGTGGTGTGTTGGTGTGTGAGAACTCTGTGAAACAATCATGATGGTTAAAAGAATCTTGAGATTATAACAATAAGATTGTGTGTTCTATAGTGTATTTAGAAGTGGCATTATTTGGTATAGTTATGGGGTAGTCTTGGACTACTTATTTTCTGAAGTTCAGATATGGTAGGTTTGAAGTCTTTGGAGTTTCTGAGCAGGATGGAGGTTGTCTACTCAAACTTGATTGTTGAATCAAGTCTATGAGAGCATGGAAATCTGTTTCTGCAAAGGGAGGAAGTTCTTCTAAGTGGCAGAAGGAATAGCTGAATTCAACAGTTGGATATCATAATGTTTTGACATCTAGCTTAACATCAGAAGTCTCAGCTGGTGTTGTGGCACATCAGCTTAAGATAGAGGTGATCTACAATAATGGAAGTTATGGATGCTTCAAAAAGATCTATCTCATACAGTTTGCGGGAGCTGTGGTTTGAGAAGATGTTACATGACTAAGAGGCTTGGTGAATCCAAGATGTCTTGCTTTGGAGCAAGTAGTTCATATGATTGAAGATCTGGTTTCATAGGTGGATCAGGATATCTTGTGGGAGTTCTGAAGAAGATTGAGATCAATCAAAAGGTGGAATTTGGTTGGTTTCATTGTGTGCATTCAAGCAGGATGCTTGAAACTGATTGCTCTTGTGCTGAAGAGTATTTAGTTGAAAATGTAAGGAGGTTCTAATTCTCTTGGAGCTTTTGGCAGAAGTTCTAGGTTGAGGATGGAAGTATACCTTCTTTTGGTGGATGAAAGTGTAGTCCTCTCTGCCTTTCTGAAGCTCTCTTTGTTCAAGCTGGTGACGCAGTGTTCAGTTTGGATTACTATGCTGATAGTAAGTTCAGTAGTGAAGCATATCTAGAACCGTGGTGTGTGGTATATGTGATGTGTCAAGAATGTCCTAACAGATGTTAGAACAATTTTTGGGTTGGATATCCTTGGTAATGGATGATTTTGTTCTGGTTCTGGAGTTTGGTGCATACATTATGCCTAAGGAGCGTCTACATAGTCATACGGGAGAATGATGAAGTTGAAGGTCTGCCTTGGATGGAGAATGTAGAGAAGACTAAAGTAGATCAGGTATTGATTGCTTAGAAATCTGAAGATAAAGAGTATGATAGGGAATGACTGTTGTTTCTTGTCAGAAGAGATTGTGATGTGATCTGATCAGAACATTTTTTAAGAGATGTTCCTTTTTCTGCTACAAGTATCTCTTGAAGAGATTAAATCTCAGTAAAACTGAGAATTTGTGGAGTCTGTGAGCAGTGTCATACCAGTCAGGATACTTGAATGTGTTCTCCAAGAGTGAAAGTACAATATGTGAATGTGCTCAGCAAGTGTGCTCAAATGTTCATCTCCATCTAGAGCTTTAGTTAACCATGACAGGGAGAGTACTTGTCTATGAATTTTGCTGCAAAGGTGCACATATTGTGAAGCTTGCATGATGATCAAGCTTGTGGAGATTGGTTGCCTCTTCTGAGGATATAATGTCAGATAACATGTTATGACATTAGGCTGTTGGATGGCATGTTGGTGTGGACATGAATGGTTCTAGCCATGTGAAGCTAATTGTTTGAATCATATGTGCACATGCTTCTATGGAGGAGTCTGAAGGACGATTTTATTTGTGCAAATTTTGGAATTACTTTGTGAGGGTCTTTGTTGATGGGAGATGTCACACTTGTCTTGGTGTGTGAGTTCAGTGGAAGGCATTGTGTGTGTATGATTGTGTGAAGCATTCCTGATTGGATGGATGAAGACTGTGTCTGGTTTTTCCAAATGTTATGATCAAGGAGTTCATTGTGATCATTCCTGTGGATATTACAGAGAAAAGTTGATCAGCTTGGCAAGATGTGAGTTTTGGAGCATGAGAAGATAACAAACCAATAGGGAATCATGTGAGTTCTGGTATTTGGATTGTTTGAGGATTAAGCATTAAGTGAATGTGTTCAGCAGGTGTGTTAAAGAGAGGGTGCGCTCTTGAAGACATAAAGATGAGTCTTATGTTTTCTATTCATTTAAGGTGTTCTTCATGCAAAGGAGCACTGGTTATCTTAGATAAGGAGAATTGATATTTTGTTGAAGAAGTTGTTTATCCAGATTGTAATGTCAGACAAGATGTCGAGACATTGTGTTACTGGTGAAGTTCATGGTGTTCTTGACAGTTTAGACCTGGTTCTATATATTTGTGTGTCAATGGATTGAATCAGAAGTATACACTTACACCAATGTTTGTCAATTTTTGGCCAAAAAGGGGGAGAGAATGTACAGTAGTAGCTGCTGAGTCTAGATTTTGTTCCGAGTATATTGGTTGGATGATTCAGAGTTTGATTTTGGAATTTTTTTTGTGCTTGCTGCTATATTCAGAGTTTGTCCAATTGTGGCTAAAAAGGGGGAGAGTTAGCCTAGCTGTTGCCTAGTTGTCTATTGTGGTTCTAAGCTGAGGGGGAGTGTGTAGTTTGTGCAAGGGGAGTTACTGCTGCTCGTTGTGGGCTGATGTTAGCTGAGATTGTTTTAGCCAAAATTAGCCAAAGGGGGAGATTGTTAGTTCTTGTCTTGGATGGAATTTTGGTAAAACAAAGTTGAACAATGTTGATGTCATATGTATGATGTCTTAACATTGGTTCCTAACATTAGTTGTTGTAGGGTTGAAGTTTTATATGCTGATGTTAAACTTGATGTCTTGACATCAGTTGACAGAACATCAGAACATCAGTCTAATGTGTTTTGTTAGGGCTGCATTTGTTTAAGTGTGTTTTGAGAAGATCTGGTGGAGAGATTGCAGGAGAATATCATGTGACAAATATATTCTGTTGCAATCTTATATTGAGTAGATATTGTTACTATTTTCATGCAAAAAGATATGGAGAATAATTAGATTTAATTGAAGATTTAATTGAAGATTTGATTGAAGATCTATTTAGTAGCAGAATATTTTGCAGCAGCTGATTTGTTGTGATTTGAAGGCCCAAATCCAGTTGGAAATTAGGTTATAAATAGAAGCACTGTAACCTAGTTTTAGGAGGCCAGCCATCATGTAAATTATAAGGGTTGTGTTGGTCGATGAACCACCCAGTTTGTGGGATGGTCATTGTGTTTATCTCGAAGCCTGTAGGTAAGAGATGTATTGTTCTTGGAGGAAGCTGTTAAGCAACTCTAAGTATTGTTCTTAGTCATGTGTGTCATGTCTAGGTATTGTTATAGGAGTGTGTCTTCTATTTTTATGTGTTTGAAGAGTTGTTGGAAATCAAGCTGTTGATGCAGTAACTGAGATGTTGACTGCTAAACATCATTGCGATGATTGGAAGTGAGATGAAGTCTCTTACCCAGGGAGAACTTAGGTAGAAGGGTCATTGGGTAGGGATTAAGTGAGTAGATTGTCAACTGGTATTCTTGAGTCTGTTATTTAATACTGCTAATAGTGGACTTCCTTCCTGGCTTGGTATGCCCCCAGATGTAGGTTGTTAGACCGAACTGGGTGAACAATTCATTGTGTTATTTACTGCTTGTTATTGCCTTGTTAATATTAGCTGAGTGTGTTATTTTGACATCGCACTTAACATCACAGATCTGTTATACCAGAATTTCAAGAAAGCTTATGGAGGGGCTGACAAGACGAAGGTGGTGAGGTTACAAACTTACAAGCGACAGTTCGAGTTACTTCAATTGGAAGAAAAAGAAACGATTAACAATTATGTGACGCGTGTGACACGCTTGGTGAATCAAATGAAATCGTGTGGTGAAACTGTTACGAAGCAGAATATTGTGTCGAAAGTATTGCGTTCTTTAACGCCAAGATTCGACAATATTGTGGTTGCGATTGAAGAATTGAAGGATCTCAAGACGATGATGAAAGATGAACTTCAAAGCTCCTTAGAAGATCATGAACAAAGGATGGACGAAATAGGAAACGATAAGGCTAAAGCGGAGGTTGTTTTACAAGCGCGTTTCAATGAGAAGAATAAGAGATCGAAAGGGAAATGGTCTTCTAGAGGAAAGAGGAATTTTCAGAATTTTGGTGAAAAAGATCCACAAAATTTAAAGAGTTCAATGGGGAAAAAAGGTGAGGGAAGCTCCAAAGAAGGCAATCAAGGAAACTACAACAAGCTGTTCGACAAAAGTACCGTGAAGTGTTACAATTATCAAAGGCTTGGGCATTTCACAAAAGATTGCTACGTGAAACGAAGAGAAAATCATGCGGATGAGGCCAAGGTTGCTAGGCAAGACGTGGATGATGATAACATGCTTCTTGTAGTGATTACGGAAGAGAATCATGGCATTAGAGAGGTGTTGGACAGCAACTATGACAGTAGAAAGTTGTTGGACAGCAGATACTGCAGTGCAGAAAAAGTTGACAAAACGCATTCGGAGAAAAACGCAATGGTAACCGTTCGAGATGGAGTCCAAAGGAGTGGGGATTGGTACTTGGATTCAGGTTGTTCAACTCATATGACGGGTAGAAAGGATTGGTTCGTGAAGATCAATCAAGCCACACGAAGTAGAGTTAAATTCGCGGACGATATTACTTTAGCGGCCGACGGTGTCGGTGATGTTTTGATCATGAGAATGGATGGTGGTCATTCCTTGGTCAAGGATGTGCTGTACATTCCAGGAATCAAGTGTAATCTCTTGAGTATTGGCCAATTGCTTGAGAAGGATTACTTGATTCGGATGGAAAACAAGGTTTTGCGCGTTTTGGACCGAAACGGTGTTTTGATCCTTAAAGCTCCTATGGATGCAAATAGGACTTTCAAGATTGAGTTGAAAGTCATGTAGCATAGGTGCTTAGCTACAGCGGCAAGTCGTGAAGAATGGTTGTGGCACTACCGTCTTGGTCACCTAAATTTTCGAGATCTCAACGCATTGCAAAGGAATGGTATGGTTACCGGGCTGCCACACATCAATATTCCAGCTGAGATATGTGAAGAGTGTGTGTAAGGGAAGATGCACTAGAAGAGTTTCAGCAAGGATGCGGGTTATAGGACTAAGGTTCATCTTGAGGTGGTGTACTCAGATGTGTGTGGACCAATGCAAGTCAACTCGTATGGTGGCAATAGGTACTTTGTGACTTTTATTGATGATTTTAGTAGGAAACTATGGATTTACCTTGTTAAGAGGAAGGATGAGGTGTTTGAAGTGTTCAAACAATTTAAATCCATGGTGGAGAGGTAATGCGGTCACAAGCTCAAAATTCTCAAAACCGATGGTGGAGGTGAATTTACTTCGAGTGAATTCGGGAATTATTGTGATGATGAGGGTATAGTGCATGAGGTTGTACCACCATATACGCCACAACAAAATGGTATTGCCGAGAGGAAAAATCGAACGATTATGAACATGGTGCGTAGCATGTTGAAAGGGAAAAATTTGCCGAAAGAACTTTGGGGAGAAGCTGTTTCTACAGCTGCATATTTGTTGAATAGATGTCCTACAAAGAGGCTTGATAGAGTAACTCCAGAAGAGGTATGGTCTAGAATTAAACCAAACATGAATCATTTAAAGGTTTTCGGTTCGATACGTTTCGACACATTCCGGGATAGCTTCGAAACAAGCTAGATGACAAGAGTGAAATGTTGTTGCTTGTTGGTTATCATCCTACCGGAGGCTACAAGTTGTTTGATATGAGTAGCAAGAAGATCGTGATAAGTCGAGATGTGATCGTGGATGAGATACGGCAGTTTGACAGCAGAAAAACTGCCATATCAGTTCAGGAAATTGATTTCCCATACGAGATTTTGCCTCCTGGAGCCGCTGGAAGTCAAAATGCAGAGGCAGGAATCGATTTCCTAGGAGAAAATTTGAATTTCCAGCCTCCTGAAAGTGCGGTACAGCAGCAGATTCGAACCGAAAGCGGAGAAAGTAGTAGACGGCCAACAAGGCAAATAGGTTTGCCTCAAAGACTTCAAGATTGTGAAGTATTCCGGGATAACAAAATCAATGATGATGGTGATTTTGTTCACTTTGCGCTTATGGTTGAATCCGAACTGGTTAACACGGAAGAGGCTCTAAGCAATCCAAAGTGGATTTGTGCAATGAAGGAGGAGCTGGAATCTATTGAGAAGAATGGTACTTGGGAGTTGGTCGATTTACCGCTTGAAAAGAAGCCAATAGGTGTGCGATCGGTCTATAAAGTGAAGGCAAATTCCAAAGGCGAGGTAATCAAGCACAAGGCTCGATTGGTAGCGAAGGGATTTTTGCAACGTGGAGGAATAGACTTTGAAGAAGTGTTTTCACCTTTGGCTAGGCTTGAAACCATCTGACTGGTTGTTGCGATTGCAAACAATAATGATTGGAACATATTTCAAATGGACGTCAAATCTGCGTTTTTGAACAGTCAACTTGATGAAGAGGTTTATGTAGAGCAGCCCCCCAAATTTGTAGTGCAGAACCAAGAAATGAAGTACTACAAATTGTATACAGCATTATATGGTTTGAAACAAGCTCCAAGAGCTTGGAACAAACGCATTGATGGCTTTCTTGTTGACATTGGTTTCAAGCGGTGTGTGTCCGAACATGGTGTTTATGTGAGATCGGATACAAATGATGGTATGATCATTCTTTGCTTATATGCAGATGATTTGTTGATTACCGAGAGCTGTGAGAAGAGCATATCAAAGTTCAAGAGTGAACTTATGGCTGAGTTTGAGATGACGGATCTCAGCATACTGACATATTTCCTTGGCATAGAGTTTCAAAAGTAAAAAACGGGACTACTCATGCATCAAAGGAGATATGCTCTTGAGATCTTGAAGAAGTGTGGAATGGAGCATTGTAATGCTGCCATTACACCATGTGAAGCAAGACTACAGTTGTCCAAAAGTGAAGATGAGCAAGATGTGGATCCAACTCAATATAGGGGGTTGATTGGATCATTGCGGTATTTGTGCAATACGCGACCGGACTTGGCATTTAGTGTCGGTATTGCTAGTAGATTCATGGAGAGACCAAAGGCATCTCACTTGGCAGCAGTTAAGAAAATCCTTCGTTATGTTAAAGGGACTCTTGGCTGCGGAATTCTCTTTCCCGCATCGGATACGGGGCAAAAATGCAATTTACTTAGTTTCACCGATTCCAATTGGTGTGGTGATAAGGATGATAGAAAGTCAACGGCTGGATACATCTTTATGTTTGGTAGGACACCAATCTCTTGGTGTTTGAAGAAGGAACCGGTGGTGGCACTCTCGTCTTATGAGGCCGAGTATATTACGGCTTCATTGTGTGCGTGTCAAGCGATGTGGCTTATGAATCTATTGAAGGAGTTGGGTAGCAATGAAGGTGAGGCTACTACACTTCTGGTAGATAATGTTTCTGCTATTAATCTTGCTAAGAATCCGATTGCACACGAAAGGAGCAAGCATATAGAGATGCGGTTTCATTATTTAAGGGAGCTAGTGAGTGAAGGCAAGTTGCGATTGGGATATTGTCGGAGCGAAGACCAAGTAGCGAATTTGTTGACCAAAGGGGTGACAAATGAAGTGTTCAAGAGACTGAGAAAAAACTTGAGCATGCTGGACTTGGAACAACTGAAATGAGGTGGTGTGTTGAAATTCCGTTTTTGACATTTCAGTTGTGTTGCTGTTTTGCTATCATACATGATGTCGAAAGAAGATGTCATGACATCTTGGTCTGATACAGCAGATCACAAAGTTTTTTTCTGTTTTAGTTGTGTTTCAGTTTCAGCTTATTGAAATAAGCTGTTTTGTAATATCCCACATTAGTTGGACTTGCCATATATAAGGCCTTGTATTGCTTCTATTATTGTTAATGTCAATTCTTACTCACCTCCAATATCTCTCTCTCTCTAATCTCTCTCAATTCTTATCTTCATCCTCTCTAATTTACCTTTCTCCATTAATTCACCAAGTTATTTTTGTGTCTGTTCTAACAGGGTCATTTCCAAGAACTATCAAACAAATATTATCAAACGTGAAACAATTAAAAATATCTTTTAAATCGACCATCGACCCTTTTTCTTGAACATGATTCAATAAAGGAATCAATGATTTCTCAACTTTGTTGTGAATGACTTTCTCTTGATAAGCTTCAAAGCTCCTTTGTTTGAAAAGATATTGAAGAAGATTCCTATGGTATTTCCATTGAATCGAATCGGTAGTGAAAATACCTTCACCAAAAGCTTGAAACATTTCACGAAATAAATCACCTTTCACGAAGTTGTCGAATCTCTTGCTCATAATGTGGTGGACATTCATTGGATCAATTGTGATTACACCCTTCATATTGGTAAACCAAGGTCCTATGAACTCAACTGTGCCACCTTTTGCTTTCAAAAATTGAGCTGAAAATTCATGAATACGTGAAACGTTCCAAAGGAATCTTGGTAGCATACCAATGAAAGGCCAATTTATGAATGCAGGAGTTTTGAGATATAGTGTTTGGTAAAAAGCATATAGGAATAAAGGGAGGATAAGTGTGATAGCCATAGCTAGAAACGTTGATAGCATGATCATTGTTAATGTCAATGAATTTGAGGGATATCATGTTATTATGTCATGCTCCTAATGTGTCTTTATATAAAGGTTTAAATGCCCAATTTTGGTTACAAAACAAAGTAAGAATAAGATGACAAATGATGATATCATTGTGCATTAATAGTCAAACTACATTTAATAGGAAAGTTTGTTTTATTTGTTTATTTTTAATATAAGTTATGATTTTTAAATTAGTAATATAAGTTATTGTTCCCTTCTGCAACAAGAGATAGAGATGAAGTGAAGGGGAAGACCTACTATGCTAATATAACGTCCAAGTTATTGATCAATAGTTTTACGGTGATAGTGTATTGAATACACTAACGTGATTTTTATATAATATGTGTGGTTAAACTAGTCGGTGTCAATTAGATTCAACACTGAGATGTGATAAAGGAGATAATCATGTTCCTTGACATAGACAAAAATACACATGTTTTGTACACCTATGTATTCATTTTGATAATTAGTTTTATTTGTTAATCTTGCGGACGACTCATAATAGTTATAATTAAAAATTAAGTTTTATAACCATTTTTGAATTTCACTAGTCATCTAAAACAACTTATAAATTTCTAGCTTATTTTAAACAATATCAGAAAAAATTATTTAAAAAAATAAGACTGTAATTAATGGAATCAATACATAAAATATCCATTTAATACATAAAATTAAAAAAGTAAAAAACAAAAATGCTACTTAGTAAGAATATTGCCCATTTAAGAAAAAAACAAGAAAGTTGTTTTCTCGATCAACTTAACATTTGGCTAATTTAATTTTATCCAATAAAAACTTAACACGGTGATTCATTATTTTTCGTATGTACAACTCTTCTTTCTAAATAGCTTTTTTTTAAAAGGAATATATATATATATATATAGGCTTAAATAGGTTTTTCGTCCCTGTAAGTTGGCGAGATTTTGGTTTTCGTCCCTGTATCTTTTTTTTTTCGATTTTAGTCCCTATATCTTACTTTTTGTTGGTGTTTAGTCCCTAAAGCCAAAATTCGCAGGAAAATCCGAAGGTTTCCTTCGGATTTTCCTAAAAATCAAATTCCGCAGGAAAATCTGCATGAAAATCCGCAGGAAACCTCTGTAAGGATTAAACACCAGCAAAAAGTAAGATACAGGGATTAAAACCGAAAAAAAAAAAATACAGGGACGAAAACCAAAATCTCGCCAACTTACAGGGACGAAAAACCTATTTAAGTCATATATATATATATATATATATATATATATATATATATATATATATATATATATATATATAATGGAGTTCAATTTACTTTCATTTATTCTAAATTATTGTGATATAATCCAAGTTGTAGCCCAAGTCTAAGTTAGTTAGGGTTAGGATTTGTTATGTTAATTACTTAGTTGTATATATATACACATATTCAGATTCAGTTTCACAACAATAAGCTTTTCAATAATAACAATCCTTATTCTTCATTCTCTCTCTTTCTCTCCTCACTAAAAGTGTCTCACACACTTACAAATTGGTATCTAGAGCTCCGGTTAGTTTCTTGATCGTATTTTCAAGAATCACACGTCGATGATCGTGGTTATGGGATCGTGGGTTGTTAAACACGTTTGCTGCAAAGATGAATGGTAACAATGGCATTCCAAATTCTCTTCCAATTCTTGACGGCAAGAATTGGATTCGATGGAGAAAACAGATGAAATCTCTGTTTGGATTTCATGAAACCCTAGAAATGGTTACTAATGGTGTCCGTGAGCTTGCTGAGAACGCAATTGATGCTCATAGAGTCGCAAACAAGGAGGCCAAGAAGAAAAACTGCAAGGTTGCATTTTATATTCAATCGGCGGTAGACACGGCGGACTTTGATCGAATTTCTCATGCTGAATCGGTGAAGGAGACATAGGATATTCTTGTCAAGTATTACGAAGGAGGTGAGAATGTTAAAGTCGTCAAATTGTTGATATTGCGAATGCAATATGAATTACTGCTGATCGGAGAAGAAGAAAAGATTGCAGGCTATGTCTCGAAGGTGCACAAGCTTGTTCATCTCATGAATGGTGAAACCATAATTGAAAAGATGATAGTTGAGAAGGTAATGTGTAGATTGACCTCTCACTTTGATCACATATCGTTGTTATTCAAGAATCCAACAATCTTGAAACATTGAAATTGGAAGATTTGGTTGGTTCGTTGGAGGCACGTAAGATGAGGATTGTCAAAAAGAAATGCGTTCAAGATTCGATACAAGCTCTACAGGCTCATACATGGAAGAAACATGGTGTTTCCAACAAATTCAAGGGAAAAGGAGACAAGACTCAGAGCAAGAAGTTTTGGTCGAACCCTAAAAAGCATAAGGTCGATGATGGGGCTTTTGAATCCTCAAAGAGAGGAAAGGAAACTCCTATCAGAAAGTCAAAGAAGAGAAAAAAGGTGTGCAATGCTATAATTGTGAAAATGGGGTCACATGGCCAAGAATTTATTGGTACAATAAAGGCAAGAATGAAGGAGAAAACCTTGCACGCCATGATTCAGATGATTCTGAAGATATGGTGGTTATGGTTGTAGTTGCAGATGACCGTGTCGAATCCAAGATCAAGTTTCTCGGCACAGGTTGTTCGAATCACGTGACTAGTAAAAAAGTGTGGTTAGAAAATTTTGACGAGTCGAAGAAGAGCAAGGTGAAACTTGCTGATAATAAGTTGTTGCAACCAAAAGGTACTGGCAGCATAGTTATTCAAAGGAGCAATGGAGCAAAAGCTATGATAAAAAATGTACTATATGTACCTGGAATGAAGTGCAATCTACTAAGTGTTAGACAATTCGTCGAAAAAGGTTTTTCAGTGGTTATAAAAGATAGAGCCTTAAAACTATTCGAAACTCAGAATAATCTGGTTTTAAAATCTCCTATGTTGAAGAATAGGACATTTAAGACCATGATCAGTTTGTTTGAGGTACAATTCCTAAAAACAGTTATCGATCACAAGAATAGCTGATTGTGGCATTTAAGATTTGACAATCTGAATTTTAGGTCACTCAATCAACTGATTATTCAAGATATGGTAACTGGTATACCAAGTCTTGAGATGTCCGACAAACTCTGTGAATGTTGCTTAGTAAGGAAGCAATCCAGAAAGTCTTTTGTTTAAACTATGCCTATAAGGTTCTCTTGCATACTAGAAGTAGTACATTCAGATGTATGTGGCCCATTCGAGGATCATACCATTGGTGGAAATAAGTATTTTGTCTCATTTTTCAATGAGTATTATTGAAAGCTTTGGATCTATGTGATTAAGCGAAAATACGAAGTATTTTAAATCCTTAAGTGATTCAAGATGCGTGTCAAAAACCATAGTGAAAAGAAGATAAAGCTTTTGGGAACAGATGGAAGTGGCAAATACACATCCAAGATATTTGAGGAATTTTGTGCAGAACATGGTATCGATAACAAGGTAACTTCTCCTTATACACCTCAACACAATGGAATAGCAGAAAGAATAAACAGGACCATATTGAATATGGGGAGATGTGTGCTGAAGAAGAACTTGCCAAACTCTTTATGGGATGAAACTATCACTACAACTGTTTATATTTTGAACAGGTGCCCTACCAAGAAGCTGGAGAACAAGGTTCCATAAGAAGTTTGGAACGGTAAACGACCTTCAGTGAGTCTTCTAGGACATAATAAGACCGGAGCATACAAGTTATTCAATCCAATGAACAATAAGATCGTGATGAGTCGAGACATTGTGATTGATGAGAATTCTGCCTGGGGTTAGAATTTAGGTGATGCGGCTAACAAGTCATTGATGGGCTATAAAGTTGATGAAAAAAGTAATGAGCACGAAGAAATTCCAGTCGATAATGTTCCAGTCACTGTCGAAGTCGAAGAGGACAATCAAGAGGGTGTGGCTAGCACAAGCCAAAGACCTCAGAGAACCAGAGTACTCCCAGCAAGGCTTCAAGACTGTGTAGTGGTTGGCGATGATGAAGTCACACCAGATGAAGATTTGGTTCATTTCTCTTTATTTGAAGGTGTTGAACCAATCAAATACAACGATGCCTTCAAAGATAAACAATGGAAGGAAGTTATGGTCGAGGAGTTACAAGCGATTGAAAGAAACAATACATGGGAGCTAGTCGAATTTCCAGCACACACAAAAGCTATCAAAGTGAATGGGTGTTCAAACTAAAGCACAATCCAGATGAGTCGATTGCAAGACACAAGGCAAGATTAGTAACTCGAGGATTTTTTCAGAGACCAAGACTCCACTACTCGAAAGTATATGCACCTGTAGTAAGATTAGATAGTGTCCGATTGGAAGTAGCCTTGGCATGCAAGCAAGGTTGGTCGACATTTCACTTAGATGTGAAATCAAAATTTTTAAATGGTCCTTTAGATGAAGTCGCATATGTCACACAACCTACTGGTGTTGTGACACATGAGGAAGTAAGGAAAGTATATAGGCTACACAAAGCGCTTTATAGCCTCAGGCAGGAACCTAGGGCATTGAACAAGAAGATCGACTCATACTTGGTCGAATTAGGATTCATCAAATGCAAATCTGAGTATGGTGTCTATGTTCAGGTTGTGGCCCAAGATATAACAATCATCTGCTTATATGTCGATGACTTGTTAGTAAATGGAAATCGCTTGGAGAACTTGTCGAACTTCAAAGAGCTGATGAAGAAAGAATTTGAAATGTTGGATCTGGGAAAGTTGTTGTACTTCTTATGCATGGAATTTCAAATGTAAAAGCAAGGTATGGTGCTACATCAAAGAAAGTGTGTCACAGAGATACTCAAGAGGTTCAGGATGGAAGACTCGAATCCTGCATCCTCGTTTGTCGAACCAAATTTGAAGCTGGAGAAGCATGGAGAGGAAGAAAAAGTCGATGTCACTTTGTTCAAACAAATTGTCGGATATATGATATATGTGTGCAACAGCCGACTAGATATAGGTTTCTCAGTCGGATTAGTGAGAAGATACATGAGTGGTCCAAGGGTGTCACATATGAAGGCTGTAAGAAGGATCCTGAGATACTTAAAAGGATCGACAAACTATGAAATTCTATTTCCACGAGATTCTAAAAGCAAAGAAACCGAGATTACTTGCTATTCAGATGTTGATTGGTGTGGAGATAAAGAAGATAGAAAAAGCAGAACTGGTTACTTCTTTCAAGTATTTGGTGCCCCAATCTCATGGTGCTCGAGAAAGCAACCTGTAGTAGCATTATAATCATGTGAGGCTGAATATATAGCAGTATCTTATGCTACTTGGCAAGCAATTTGGATAAGATATGTGCTAGAAGAGATGGAGGTCGAAGTTAAGAAACCGCTGGTGTTGCAGATCAACAACAAGTCAGTCTTTAATCTTGCAAACAATCCAGTTCTGAATGGAAGAAGTAAACATATTGAGACTAGGTTTCATTTCTTAAGGGAGAAGGTAAACTAGACAGAACTTGAAGTGAGGCATTGCTCGAGTGAAGCAAAGTTGACTAACATTTTCTCCAGAGGACAAAAGATGTCTCACACACTAACACAAATCACAACCTTCCAACTAAGCCTAATCTAATAGTTAATATTTTTATTTAATTATAATTAACATGTTTACTCAATTAACCATTCGTTTAAATCTAATTTAAAGGTTATGATTTACAGTAAGTTAAAACACTTAATCTTGAAGTAAGTCAATGATTTGCAATATATATATATATATATAACAAAAAAAATACATTGTATTTAATAGAAAAAATAAAGATCTTTATATGGTAATGGAAACTCGTTGCATTCAATAATGATAAATAATTATTTAATATGAAATAGTAAAAAAATAATTAATAAAAATATTAAATAATTATATAATTTCTTCATTCTCTCTTTCTCTCCACAGGGTCTGTTTGGTTTAATCGAGGGGAGGGGAGGGATTTTTAATCAAGGGGAGGGGAGGTGAGGGGAAGGGAAGGGAGAAATTTTAATTACATACATGTTTGGTTTAAAATATGAAAGGGGAGGGGAGGAATTTTATTTACAAATATGTTTGATTCACAAGGGGAGGGGGTATTTTAAAACTAATTTACTTTTTTATCCTTGTAATTTTACCTTAAAACTCATAATATTTATCGTTTATAATTCAAATACAAATTCATTGACTAAATATAAATATTCAATCAGAGAGCATCATGAAAGTTTTTATAAAAATATAACGATTATAATATATAATTTAAAAAATTTTATCAAATACAATAAAATCTAACAAAAAATTATTATAAAGAAAAGAATTACGATAATCAAAAAATAATATTAAAGTATAAAAAATAAATAAAAAATTTAAACACAAATAACAATAATAATAAGATAAAGATATAAAAATACAAAAAATATAAAAAGAAGATAAAATTTGTTCAAAATAGAATTTTTAACATTTTAATAAATTAAATTGATATTTAAATAAATAAATAAGGGTAAATATGTAAATATAATTAAAATGAAATATCTCCCCTCCCCTCCAAATCCTTCCAAATTGGAAGGGCGCAAAAATTGGTTCAGAAGGGATTTGGTCCCCTCCATCTATCTCTCATCTCACTATTACAATTTGAACCAAACACATAAACTATTAAATATTCTCTCCTCTCCCCTTCCATCTCTTCCATTTACTCCCAACCAAACAGACCCTAAATGTACCGCACGCACTAACACAAATCACAACCTTCCAACTAAGCCTAATCTAATAGTTAATATTTTTATTTAATTATAATTAACATATATTAACCATTCGATTAAATCTACTTAATATAAATTCAAAGAAGTAATGATGGCAACCCTAGCCACATGTCATCTTGGTAACAATCCTCGCCACATGTCATTTGGTAACAATTCTAAGTACAAACCCTAATTATGCAAACTCTATATTAAAATAAATAATAATTATAATTATAATAATATTAATATAATAATAATAATAATAATAATATTAAAATAATAATAATAATAACAAAAATAATAATATAATAACCAACTAATACAATTATAAATAATAATAATAATAATATATTCAATTAACACTATTATATCTTATTATTCTAATTCTCATTTTTTATACAAAAAAAAAACTTTAATTATCAAATAATAATAATAATAATAATAATACAAAATTTTTTAATTAACACTACTATATCTTATAATCCTAATTCTCTTTTAATTATTTTTTTAATTATTCTCTTTTAATTATTCTGTTTAATATTAAAATTATAATTTTTTATATAAATTTTGAATTACTTAGTTTTTCTATATAATAAATACAAATAACAAATATAATTATGTTTAATAAATTTTATTTTAATAATAATTAAAATTATAACTAATACACTATAATTATATAATTATGATAATATAAATTTTTTTTAAAAATAAATAAATACATTAATAATTACTACTCAGCAAAAATTGCAAATGAAAGAAATCAAGTAAAAATAAAATTATTTACTACTTTATACATATTTTTATATAAACTTTGTATAAAAATTGTTTATAGACAATAATGATAACTCAATATCACATATTTATACGGAGAGTGATTATGGATAGAACAATAATAAATAATAAAATAATAATAATAATAATAATAATAATTTAAATTATTAATTAAAATCTATATTAATACAATAAATAAGTGAAAGGGAGCCAATTATATATATATATATATATATATATATATATATATATATATATATATATATATATATATATATATATATATATATATATATATATATATATATATATATATATATATATATATATGAATTTTGAATGATATTGTTTTTCATGTTGTAACTTCTTTGATTTATAAAATTTCACGGGAAATATTATAGTATAAATTCATAATATTTATTATTATTATTATTATTATTATTATTATGAGTATACATTATATGAAACTATATTTACTAAAATTTATTTATTTATTTAAAATAATATTTGAGGTAAAGATTCAAATTAATCCCGTGCGGAGCACGGGTTGACAATCTAGTCTATTTTAAAGGTTATGATTTGCAGTGAGTTAAAAACACTTAACCTTGAAGTAAAAGGTAAGATTTGCAATATATATATATATATATATATATATATATAAAGAAAACAAATACAATGTTTTTAATAGAAAAATGAAGATATTCATATGGTTATGGAAACTCGTTGCATTCAATAATGATAAATAATTATTTAATATGAGACAGTTAAAAATAATTAATAAAAATATTAAATATTTATATAATTTCTTCAATGATATCTTATACTCATGAGGATTCTAGGAACTTCATGAAGTTCCCGATGAAGGACTCGAGGACCTGCGATGAAGGTCTCGAGGAGCTGAAATGAAGGCCTCTGGGAGCCTTGCTCCCCGCAAGCGTGCGAATATTACGGGGAGGTCTCTTTCGAGGAGTCTCCTCGTGTTTATCGGGGTCTTTTCAACTAGGGAGCCTTCATGCCGAGGAGGCTCACCGCGCCATGTCGGCCGGGGTTTCTTCGTGAATGAGTCTCTCCGTCGAGGAGGGGCTCGCAACTCTGTGTCGGGGAGGATTTGTCTGGGGCTCCTCGGTCCTCTCTTCTCCCTTTCACTTGATTTGTGGTGGAAGAGTGAATTTGATCTCGGAATTCGAATTCACTGTTTTCCTCTGCTTTTCAGGTAAAATGACCGTAAGGATCGAGGGCGTCATTAACATCGACGATGAGGCCGAACCTGAGGCACCCGCCCAACAAGTTGGAGCCGAACAAGCCCGCACGCCCGATGATTGGGTCGGGTATGAACCTCTTAATGTTGCGTCGCGTTTTGTCGTGGATGACACGGACGCCTTCGCGACTGTTAAGGACCTCGTCATGGGCTCTTCCTCGAATTGGATGGTCTATAAGCCCAAAGAACAACATCGCATATGCTCGCGTTTCAGGGGTATGAGGTTCCCTATGTATTAGTCCGCGTTTCGGGATGCGGGAATCCGTCTCCCCTCAATGATTTTTCAGAAGGGATGTTCCAATGGTTGCGTCTGGTGCCTTCACACCTTCACGCCAACGCGATAGCGTTCGTGCGGACGTTCGAAATTTTGTGCGAACATCTCGGTATTGGGGTCACGCTTCCTTTGTTCTTTCGCACCTTCCATCTACAACGGGCATCTGATCAGGGTCGACATAGTTGGGTGTCAATGAAGTAGCCGAGGAAACTGTTATGGGCGTACCAGGACTTTTTCCTCACTTTTAAAGACCGGTTCTATGTCGTCAAGCCCGTCTCGCACGTGGTTGTCGACTCCTTGTATAACCTTTTGGTCACTGGAGAAGGCGAGGAGACATTAGTGTCGAAGTTTCCACTCGAGTGGGAGAAAGATCACTTCGTGAAGGGCACGGACAACTACACCGTGAAGCATGGCGACCTGGATGCTGATGACCAGGAATCATATAAGAAGATGGTCGACTTTGTCTCCGGTTTTACTCCCGCCAAATGTGTGTATAAGGAAGGGAGTTTCATCCTCAACGACCGCGGGGAATTTGTCGTGAGGCTCGATTTATTAACAGCAAGGCCCTCCTCAAGTGTGGGTCCCATGAGGAAACCTTGAGGTTCCTAGGTAGCGAATGTTTGCTTTGCTCGGGCGTCTTCCATTTTGCTCGCCTAGTCTTCGCTCGACGAAGCAGGGGCGAATTCCACTCTCTCAGACAATAGCCAGTATCACCCCTTTTCCATCTTTCCTTCGCTTCTTATTTCACCCGACGAGGTTGGGGCGAATTCGCTTCGCCCGGAGAGACGGGACTTTCGCCCGGCAAAACTCGCGATTCTGCAACTTCGCAGTTGCAGTCCTGCATCTGCATCAGACCCTAAAGGTCTGCGATTCCAACACTTCACAGTCCAAAATCCTCACAATTCATCACAGATACAACACAACGACAACAATTCATTATGGTAGGTTTTATCCCTAACATCTAATCCATCCCAAAAATCCGAATTCCGTCATTAATTCTCAAATTTGCCCGAAAAACCTACTACCTACATGCTTTTACACCTATATCAAATATAATGATAAAAGATTCTCCCCATACCTTAGAAATTGCTTTCCGATTCTTCCTCTCTGAGTTCTTCCGACACCTCTCTGAGCCCTAGCTTTCTCCTCCTTTCTTCAGAGCGTTTTCTCCAAATTACGATCGTACAAATTGAACTTCTCCACTATCTCTTTTCCTTTTGTCCAACTTACCCTTAGGACCCCTAATAGACTTTTCCAACATTTTACTCACTTAACCCATCCAAATTTACCACTTAGCCTTTCCTTTTATTTAAAAAATAATAATAATTTAAATAACATTGTCACATTATTCCATTATTATTATTATTTAAATAATCCCTAATAAATCATATACTCCTAACATCATCAACACACCCTTAACATCGTCAATACCCCACAACATAAATCATCAGACATCACAATAATTCACCAAAATTCACCGAAAATACGAATATTTATAATAAATTAATTAAATAAATATTCTACTAATTTTGGGGTGTTACAACTCTCCTCCACTTAAAGAATCTTCGTCCTCGAAAATTACCTAAAGAAAACAGAGTCAGATACGACTCCTTCATCTGATCCTCGCGCTCCCAAGTCTAACTCTCACCAGCTGGTCCACCCCATAACACCTTCACCAAAGATATGTCTTTACCCCGCAGTTGCTTCATTTCTCTTCCATCTATCCGCATAGGTAATGGTTCAATATTCAGGTTATCTCTCACCTGTACGTCATCCATCTGAATCACATGCGATGGATCCGGAATGTACTTCCTCAACTGAGACACATGGAACACATCATGTAAATTCGCAAACGACGACAGTAAAGCAATCCGATAGGCTACCCCCCATATCCTCTGCAATATGTGATACGGACCAACAAAACGTTGAGTGAGCTTCCTAGACTTCAAAGCTCGACCCACACCAGTCATCAGCATAACTCTCAAAAACACGTGATCTCCCTCTTGGAATTCAAGTGCTTTCCTCCTCTTGTCATGATAACTCTTCTGACGACTCTGCGAAGCTTTCATCCTTTCTTGGATCATCTTAATTTTTTCAGTCGTCTCCTGCACAATTTCAGGTCCGAGTACAACACTCTCTCCTAACTCATACCAATATAAAGGAGTTCTACACCTCCTTCCATACAAAGCTTCATACGAAGCCATCCCAATACTAGCATGAAAGTTGTTGTTGTATGTGAACTCAATCAACGACAAATGGCTATCCCAAGATCCTCCTTGATCCAACACACAAGCCCTCAACAAACCCTCCAAAGACTGGATAGTCCTCTCTGTTTGGCCATCCGTCTACGGATGATATGCAGAACTCATCCTCAACTTAGTACCCAAAGCATCTTGTAAACTCTTCTAGAACCTCGACGTAAATCTCGGGTCTCTGTCTGACACAATACTCGAAGGAATCCCATTCAACTTCACAATTTCCTCAATGTACATCTCAGCTAACTTCTTCATAGAATGGTTAATCTTCCTCGACAAGAAATGAGCCGACTTAGTCAACCCGTCTACAATCACCCAAATAGAATCATTTCCTTTCGCGGTCTTCGGCAATCCCGACACAAAATCCATGGAAATACTATCCCATTTCCATTCCAAAATAGTCAACATCTGCATCATACCCAAAGGCTTTTGATGTTCAATCTTGGACTTCTGACAAATCAAATAGGAATAAACAAACTCTGTAATATCTTTCTTCATACCTGGCCACCAAAACAGTTTCTGCAAATCCTGGTACATCTTCGTAGCACCGGGATGAATACTCAATCTACTTTGATTTCCTTCTTCAAGAATACTCTTCTTAATTTCAGGAACATCTGGAACACACACTCTGTCTCTAAACCTCATCACACCATTCTCATCAATCTGGAATTCACCTCCGTTACCCTGGTTAATTAAAACTGACTGTTCAACTAGCTTTAAATCATATTGATGTCCCACTCTGATCTCTTCCAGAATACCACTAGTCAACTTCAACATACCCAACTTCACACTGTTAGGAGTCTCTTCACATACTAAACTCAGATCTCGGAACTGCTCAATTAATTCCAACTCTCTCACCATAAGCATCGACATATGTAATGAATTCCTGCTCAATGCATCAGCCACTATATTTGCCTTACCAGGATGGTAATTCAGATCGAAATCATAGTCTTTCAACAATTACAACCACCTTCTCTGTCTCATGTTCAACTCTTTCTGATCGAATAAGTACTTCAAACTCTTATGATCGCTGAACACTTCAAATTTAGAACCAAAAAGGTAATGTCTCCAAATTTTCAACACGAACACCACAGCTGCCAATTTTAAGTCATGCGTAGGATAATTCCTTTCATGAACTTTCAATTGTCTCGAAGCATAAGCAACAACTTATCCATTCTGCATCAACACTCCACCAAGGCCCATCTTTGAGGCATCACAATACACCACAAAAGATTCATTCAGATTAGGCAAAATCAAAATCGGAGCGATTATCAATTTCTTCTTCAACTCCACAAAACTCTCTTCACATGCAACATCCCACACATAAGCCTGTCCCTTACGAGTCATCTGCATTAACGGTAACGCCAATCTAGAAAAATCTTTTATGAACTTGCTACAATAACCTGCCAACCCAAGAAAACTTCGTATCTCAGTAGCAGACTTCGGGGTCTCCCACTGTAACACAACATCAATCTTAGAAGGATCAATGGCAATTCCACCACTTGAAGTCACATGGCCAAGAAAACTCACCTCTTGCAACCAAAACTCACACTTCGACAGTTTTTGCATACAATTTCTTCTCTTTCTAGACTTGCAACACAGTCCTCAAATGATCAGCGTGCTCTTCTTCAAATTTAGAGTATATTAAAATATCATCAATGAAAACCACCACAAACTTATCCAAATACTCATGGAAAATCCGATTCATATACTCCATGAACACACCAAGTGCATTGGATACACCAAACGACATCACAGTGTAATCATAGTGACCATACTTCGTCCTGAAAGCTGTCTTTGGAATATCATCAAGCTTGACACGAATTTGATGATAACCATTCCTTAAATCAATCTTACTGAACACACAAGCGCCTACTAGCTGATTAATCAAATCGTCAATTCTCGGAAGTGGATACTTATTCTTGATCGTCACTTTATTCAATTGCCGATAATCAACACACAACCTCATGCAACCATCTTTCTTCTTCACTAACAACACAGGTGCACCCCACGGAGAAATACTCGGTCAGACAAACTTCTTCTCAAGAAATTCTTCTAGTGGTTTCTTTAATTCACTTAGCTCAGAAGCTGACATCCGATAAGGAGCCATTGACACCGGACTCGTACCTGGTATCAAATCCACCACAAACTCTACTTCATGTTCTGGACACAAATCACTTATGTCATCCGAAAACACTTCTGGGAATTCGCATACGACAGGTAATTCGACACTCTCAGCTTCACGATCAACTTGTAACGATGCAAGCAGTGCAAACATCAAGGCTTCGTCTTCTAAGAGTTCATCTACTAGCTTAGTAGACAAGAACATCAACTCTTCATTATCACCAAACTCAAGAAACTCCACAGTCTTATTATAACAATTGATGTGAACGTAGTTGAACTCCAACCAGTTCATCCCTAGAATCACATCGATTTGGTGCAAGGGCAAACACACCAAATCCATCACAAAACTCTTACCAAAAATCATCAAAGGACATCTTGAACACACAAAAGTAGTAGTAACAGAACCATTAGCAGGAGTCTCTATTACCATACTTCCATTCATATCAGACAATTTCAAACCAATCTATTAGCACATTCAAGCAAAATAAACGAGTGAGTAGCACCAGTATTAATAATAGCAACCAACTCAACGTTATTAATAAACCAAGTACCTCGAATCAAGTTATCCTTCTGAGGAACCTCTGAACCACTCAAAGCAAACACTTTGCCATTAGTCTGAGCCACAGTAGCAGTCTTCTTCGGCTTCTGACACTGAATATTGATGTGACCTTGTTCACCATAATTGAAACAAGTCAGACCCTCATCTTTGCAGCCAGTAGCACTGTGACCTCTCTTACCATATCTGTAGCACCTCAGCACACTATTGTTGCAAACTTCAGCACGATGGCCTTGCTCGCCACACCTGTAACACTTCCCAGAAGCGGGAGCTGCTCCCCCACTTGTCTTTTTCCCATCTGAAGCCTTCTGTTTCCCCTTGTCAGCTGGAGTCACATAAGGCTTTCCTCTGAATTGTCCCTATTCTTTCTTCTCACTAAGTTGCTTGTAGTGAGCAGATCGAACTCGGTTATCCTCATCATAGATTATACTCTTATTCACTAGCTTAGCATACCTTCGAATCTGTTGGTAACTAATACCCTGCTTGATCTCTGGTCTCAGCCCATTCTCAAACTTAAGGCACTTGGACATCTCAGCATCAACACGATTATAATGCAGACATAACTTCACCAGTGCTTCAAACTTCGCGCATACTCAACCACAATCATGTTTCCTTGCTTCAGCTCAAGGAATTCTACCTCCTTCTTACCGCGAGCATCTTCAGGAAAATATTTTCCCAAAAACTCTCTCTTGAACATAGCCCATGTTATCTCGGTACCAACATTCTCCAGCCTCTGACGGGTGTTATCCCACCAATCTTCAGCTTCTTCTGACAGCATATGAGTGCCAAACTGAACCTGTTGAACATCCGTACACCCCATCACTCGGAAGATCTTCTCAATCACCTTGAGCCATTTATGCGCACCCTCTAGATCATAAGTACCCATAAAAGTTGGCAGATTTTTCCTCTGAAACTTCCCCAAAGCACATAACTCATCAGGAGCTTCACCATTCTGATTGTTCTGAGCCATCACTTAAGTAAGTGATTCCAGTGCGTCAGCAATAGCACGATCGTTTCTCCCAGACATTATGCACACCACCAACAAGGTTAGAAGAAACAAAACATCGACAGTGTACATACACTCATCGACTGACAGGGAATAAAATCATACAACACCTGGCCAGACAGACCGACCTGCTTTGATACCACTAATGTAACACCCTTCTACCCAACAGACATTCACGAATAATATAACAACAATTATCAGAGTAAAATCCCATAAGGGCGTCACATTTCATTATAAACGTCAAAGGATAACATCCTGCTCCGTAACACGAGTTATATTCATCAAAATTAAATCATTCACTGCATAGCGGAAAAACTTCATAAACATCATAATTTTCAAAACAATCCAAAGGTTTTAAAATTGAAACTCAAAACATCATAATATCATCAAATGAAGGAACACCATGGTTCGACTCAAATGTCCCGACCCGATGTTATATATCAGAGCAAGACCCTTTACATCGACCAAAAATCAAAAGTACTTTAAGTAAGCTCTTCACGCACGAAAAGCTAATCCTGATCACCTGCACGTTACCCACGTGGAGGTAACATTCAAACAGGCAGGGTGAGAAATCATAAACCATTATACAAGATATAAGATAAGAAATAATAAGGTGGCATGCATCATAATAAAACAACATCGTCACTATACATCATCATCATCATTATACGTCATTTCCAGTCATGTCATCAATCACATCATCATTCACAAACACACAATGCCATATAAGTATAAAATACACAACAAGACTCATGCATGTGGTATCAATTCGTCATGTTTAATGGACACTGGGCCATCACCCTCCAAAGATCCCCACCAATAGGATCGATTCTACACAAGAACCGGAGCAACGTCATACACTCCAATCCACACAATGGGATTGAAGCCACCACTGGTCCGAAGCCTAAAATCGTCACTGGACCGAAGTCCTAGAATGCTATGAATGCTTGATGCAAACGTCATAATCATCATCGTCACAAAATTGTCATGTTGCATCATCATTCATAAAATCATATTACTTCGTCATAATCATGCATCAAAAATCACCATAAAACATCACATCATCATCAAGGCACAAGACATCACAAAACGGAAAATAAAAGAAAAGAAAATAAAACAAAGCCATTGCTCATGCTCGCCTGGAGCTTGCCCGGCGAAGCAGGGCGCTCGCCTGGGTTCGTCTGGCGAAGCAGGGGCGAAACCACTTTCCCCATACAAAATCCAGAACCATACTTTTCACCTCTCCCTTCGCTGCTATCTTCGTCCAGAATCATACCCTAAAGGTCTGTGATTCCAACACTTCACAGTCCAAAATCCTCACAATTCATCGCATATACAACACAACAACAATAATTCATCATGGTAGGTTTTATCCCTAACATCTAATCCATCCCAAAAATCTCAATTCCGTCATTAACTCGTCAAATTTACCTGGAAAACCTACTACCTACATGCTTCTACACCTATATCAAATATAATGATAAAATATTCTCCCTATACCTTGGAAATTGCTTTTCGATTCTTCTTCTCTGAGTTCTTCCGACACCTCTCTGAGCCCTAGCTTTCTCCTCCTTTCTTCAGAGCGATTTCTCCAAATTACGATCGTACAAACTGAACTTCTCCACTCTCTCTTTTCCTTTTGTCCAACTTACCCCTAGGACCCCTAATAGACTTTTCCAACATTGCCCTCACTTAACCCATCCAAATTTACCACTTAGCCCTTCCTTTTATTTTAAAAATAATAATAATAATGTAAATAACATTGTCACATTATTCCATTATTATTATTATCGAAATAATCCCTAATAAATCATATACTCCTAACATCATCAACATACCCTTAACATGGTCAATACCACACAACATAAATCATCAGACATCACAATAATTCACCAAAATTCACCGAAAATACGAATATTTATAATAAATCAATTAAATAAATATTCTACTGATTTTGGGGTGTTACAGCTCCTGTGGAACCGACAGTACTTGGACATGTCGACGTTTGGCTGAGGGGACGTCGGCTTCGGGAAGCGAACACCACCTCGCTGGAACTTCGAGTTGATGCACTCGGCCAGGATGCGCTCCCGGGGAGCTGTGAGTAGCGTGTACTCAATGAAACGGCCTGCTGGCCCCCTCTGTTCCTGGGTGTCTTGGGGCCGGTATTCTCTTCTTCTTTCCCCGCCTCGTCGGGGAACAGTGGAGTCCTCGTGCCTGGAGCTCTTGGCACCCTCTTGATTCCACGAGTCACGGGCGCAGTGGGCGGCCTCAATATCCTCATACTGGATGTATGCCTGGGCCTTATGGAGGAGCGCGTCTAAAGTGTTGGGTCTTTCAATAACGACTGCCTGGGCGAACTCGGTGCGAGGTCGTAGTCCTCGCTCGATCAAAAATCTCTTCATGTCGTCCGAGGTAGATACCTGGAGAGCTTCTCGGTTGGACCTCTCTATGTAATCCCAGAGAGATTCGTCTTTTCCTTGGATGATGGCTTCCAGGGATGCTTCGGTCTTTGGGTGGCGCCGGGAAGCGGTGAAGTTCCTGAAGAACTGCCTCCTCAGCTCCTTCTAGGAGGCGATGGACTCGGGCCCGCGACTCTTGTACCACGCCATAACACCCTTCCTCATGGTAGTGGGGAAGAGCCTGCACTTGATGGCTCCCAGGACGTTCTGGTAGTCGAGCATTGCATTGATGCCTTCAATACGGTCGTCCGGGTCGGTCGTACCATCATATGTCGCCAAGGGCGGGGGTTTTTCCATCCCAACGGACAACAGAGTCTCCATGATGGCTCTGAACAACGGCATGCGCTGGTCGTCCTCGTCGCTCCTGACATGTGATCGTGACGGGGATTACCTCAGTCGTTCCTGCTCCATCGGGGAGGGCTCCTTGGCCGGCTCTTTGGCTTCTCGATATATCTGTCAGCTTTATTCCTCTTATGAGCGGGGGAATGTCGCTCCTTCTAGGGAGGGCATCGGTCGCGCTTTTGGGTGGCCACGGGCTGAGGCTGTTTCAAAGTCGGGCGACACCCAAGCTTTCGGGGAGAAAGGCTCTGAGAGTCATCGTGTCGTGGCCTCCGCGGGGAGGGACTACGAGAAACGGGGCGACGATGTCTCCGTGGGGGAGAGCATGATTTTCGCTCCTTCTCGAGTATCCCTATCTGCTCATTCTGTTGGAAAATCATCAAATTTGTCTGATTGATCGTCGAGAATAGAGCCACCGTCGTCGGGTCAGCGTTAGGTGGCACGGGGATTGGCTAGTAGACAGTCGGGCTATCAAAGCGTCGGGCAGTGTTAAAGGCCGCGTCGTCCGAGGAGGGAGAGGCGGTGTGTCGGTCCCTGGGGTCGCCCTCTTCGACGTGAACAACCATGTTGGGGTCGTGACCGTCACCATTGGTGAACGGAGTGAAGGAGATTTCTGAAGCATTGTCGTTAATGCGTGGGCTGGCCATGATCAACGGAGGTTGAAACTGCTTTGGTTCTTGGGTTTCTACGGGAGAAAGAACAGGGAAGCAAGAGTTCCCATAGACGGAGCCACTGATCTTACCGGATCAGAAGTGGATCAGCAACCAGCAACATGTCGTGAGCTCCTTTATTCACCAGTGGTGGTGAAGAGGAGGGGGTGTACCTCCAAGGTACTCCGATGCTAAAGTCAGAGACGGAGTAAGTGGAGCAAGTACAGAGAAAAGTTGTAAAGAATATAATACTTGACCCTCTAGTGAAAGAGGGTATTTATAATGTGCCCCAAGCATAGGGCCAAGGGTTACTTTGCATTGGGTTGGATCGCAAGGCCCAATATGAGTAACTGTCAGGGCTTACGTGGCGTAGGGAAGATCAGCACGTGATCTTCGCCCTGGATCAACTGCCCCGTGATTTTCGAAAGGTGGGCTTACTAGTTATTTCGGAAGTGGGTAGTTGCCTAATGACATGTCCCCGCGTGGGGGGCACGTGGAGTCCGTGGGGAAGATGTGTAAGAGCTCCCCGGGCGTGCAGATGGGCTGAACCTCAATTGGGCCCTCCCTGACAAGGAGTTGGGTGGGTCGTGCCCGACGGTGGGCCAAGCTTAGTCCTAGTCCAGAACATTATTATTATTATTATTATTATTATTATTATTATTATTAGGCATAATAAGTCCCTAGGTCCCTTAAATTTAAGCGAAGTTTCGCTTTGGTCCCCTAACTAAAAAACATTATGTAATGGTCCTTTAACTTCTCTTCCGTTAAACTATTTTGTCATTTCCGTTAGTTTTGATGGAAAAATATTAATTAGGGCTGAATTGGCATGCCAGGTAGACAAATCTTCATCTCCTTCCATCTTCTCTTTCTTTATCTTTATCCTCATCTTCAACACATTCATATCAAAACCCATAAAATTTTAAAACAAACCCAAATTTTTTTATCATACATCATCTAACAATTAAACTTAAAAAAAAAACTTCAACACAAAAAACTTTTTAATGTTTCACCAAAAACAAAAAAACTTCAACACAAAAAACTTAAAAAAGAACTTCAACACCATCATACAACCCAGAAAATTTTTTCTTTAAAGGACAAGACCTCTTCATCCTATTTACTGCGACCTCTGTATCTCCCAAAAAATCAAATTGATGTTTCACCAGCACATCTTAAAAGCAGAATTCAGTGAATTACAAGATTGAAAAAAAAAATACATTGAAAGATACAATCTATGATGACTAAATTCACGTTAAAATCATTTGAACTAAAAATATAAGAATCTCTTAAACATTAAAAAGTTTCATTTTTCAACAACCATTGATTAAAAATATAAACTTTAGTGGCACAAAAGAATTAAACAAATTCCATTCCAAAACCATCAACAACACCATTACATTCTAAATCCTCATCAAAGCAAGTGCTATTATTTTTCAGAACATAGAAGATTAGATGTAACATTGTCAAAGCTTTCATCCATGGAAGGAGCTTAAATGGGAAGTGCTAATAAAGAAAAATCGTCAAAAGGGTGAGATTAAAAATCAAAACTTTATTGTTGGGTGGTTTTGACTAGATTAAAAAACACAAATGACATTGGTTGATCACGGAAGGAGAGTGTGGGAGTGATGAAAGGGATGAGCTTTATGTAGGAAATGGCTTTGTGGGTGTAGGGTAAAAGAAATTGAGAGAAATTAATGGAGCAAAAATGATGATGGGTATCCATGGATCTTTCAGCTTCTTATTTTATTCATTTCTAATATTTAAATCAATATAAAATAAAAAAATTCCAGGTCAGCTTTAAATGGTCCAGCAAGGCTACATTTAACGTTTTTCATAAAAAAAATTAACGGAAAGGACCAAAATATGTAACGGAATGTTAGTCAATGGACCAATATGTAACGTTTTTAAATTAAGGGACCAAAGCGAAACACTGAGTAAAATTAAGGGACCAAAAGAGGTATTAAGCCTTATTATTATTATGCTTAATTGCAGCTTTGTCTCCCTATTTTACATGATTCATGAAATTGGTCTCCTATTTTAAATTTAAATAGCTTTGATCTCTCTCGTACTTTTGCACTTAAAATTAATGATATTTACATTTTAAATGACAAGTTATTTGTGAAACATGACAAATCATCGTATATAAATATATTGTTGAACTTTATGGATAAGAAATAGAAGTTAAAAAGTGAATATCTCATCGTTTTTTATGAAAAAACGTGAGAACTAAAATAGTTTGAATTTAAAATAAGATGATCAAAATTGTTTAAATTTAAAATAGAGTGACTAATTTTATAAATCTGGCAAAATTGAGGGATCAAAATTGCAATTTAGTTTTATTATTATTATTATTATTATTATTATTATTATTATATTGTAATTCACTTACTGAAAGAGTGAGTCTTGCTATAACTACTTTTAGGTTAATATACAGTTTTGGTCCCTTTATTTTTCTCAATTCACGAAATCAATCCCCCAATTTATTTTTTAAACAGTTTTGATCTGCACATTCATTTTCAGTCTAAAAAACACGGATGTGTCCTTTTTTATATGCGACATACTTTCTGAACGAGAGAGAATATAGAGAGCATTTTTTTGGTTAACGAAGAAGAGGAATGAACAAGTCGAGAGAGAAAAAAGATGAAGAAGACAATCAAAGAAGACGACTGAAAGAATAAAACGTCATAAAAAATGCAATGAATAAGTAATCTTTCTTATGCAAAGTCAATAAAAGTATGTTACATATCTAAAGAATCGTACAAAACATCATTTTTTAGAAGAAAAACAAATGGACATGTAAGACTAAAACTGTTTTAAAAATAAATAAGAAGACTGATTTCGTGAGTTGACCAAAATTGAGGATCTAAACTCTAATTTAGTCTTATTTTTACTTATATATAAACATTGAATTGCATTAACTCAACCGTCAAATTAATAATTTTGATTGTCTATATAACATTTACAATTTTTAATATATTTCAAAACATTTGATACTTTTTAAAGTAGGTTTATACTATGGTTAATACACTTTTAAATCTTAGATCCCTTATCCAATTTCTATAATGTTTAGTGTAGATTTTTTATGCATAATTCCTAAGACAATATACAAATTCTACCACGAAATCATTAATAATGTTACGAAAATAAACAAAATAATAGAAGAGAAAAAGAAAAGGAATAGAGTGTATTGTATTATTTTTATTATTAATATTAGTTTCAAATACAGTATGAGTCATATTTATAGGACATATATCATGAATGGAAAATTAATATGAAATTCTCTCATTAATGGACATCCATAAAAGAGTAAACATTTTTTTTTGTGAGAAAACTACCTCGATACTAATCAATACAAATTATTACAAATAACAAAGAAAATTATTTGGGAGACAAACACATTTTACATTCATTATTCATAATACTATCCATTAGACATACGTTTAGGATATGTCTATTTAAAATCTTACTAGAAAAAACTTACTGGGAAAAAATCTAATGAACGAAAAAAATACAATATCCTTTTAAGATAAATTTATTTGTCTCTCTCTCTCTCTCTCTCTCTCTCTCTCTCTCTCTCTCTCTATATATCTCTCTCTCTCTCTCTCTCTCTCTCTCTCTCTCTCTCTCTCTCTCTCTCTCTCTCTCTCTCTCTCTCTCTCTCTCTCTCTCTCTCTCTCTCTCTCTCTCTCTCAGCTGAACGACCGTTTCTTCGACGATGAAGACGAATCTTTTATACTAGTTGGTTAAAAGTTCTACTTTGGAGTGACTTTGAGAAAATGTTTGTAAGATTATCACATGAACGGTTTTGCTGGATGTCTCTATCATTACTCTTCAGAAGATCATGAATGAAAAAGAACTTTGAATAAATGTGTTTTGTTCACTCTCCTTTTAATGTAACTATCTTTCAATTGAGCGATGCGTGCAATATTGTCTTCGTATATGATTGTTGTATTTATTTTTCTGCAAGACAAACCACAAGTCTATTGTATGTGTTAAATTAGAAATCTCAATTAAACACGTTATCGACTTGCTTCATGTAGTGCTAAAAGTTCTGCATGATTACATAATGTTACTACTATGTGTCACAGATCTCCATGAAATACTTGTACCACCATAAGTAAACAAATAATTTGTTTGTGATCTAACATAATCGTGTCCTCCAGTAATATATCCAAGAGGGCGGCCTTTGTAGAAAGGTTGGAAGGAACTTTTTGTTTCTCTATGTCTTTTTAAAGACTAATAAGTTGTTTCCGGAGTTTGTTCCACTCATAAAGAAAGAAATTATACTGACCCTTTAGAAGCTCCATCTCTTTTATAAGATTTTCGGGTGCCAATACTTTTCTTTGACTAACGGTTGTTATAAACATCAAGGACTCACCTTGGTACATATGGAATTTTGTTTTTACAATCAACTCCATATATATGCATAGTCTCATTCCAGGAGGAAAGAATGGACTTCCCTGATCATGCGAAGCCCCTGGGTTAGAAAAAAATCTGAAAATGAAAAAAAATAAGGGGTACTATGATTTCGCACATAAAAAATTTCTTAGTTAAAGGCCACAAAGGTACGGTCATGCGACCTTTTGCTTGGATTTCTAAAGACAAACGTTCCTAGTTCGACCTATTCTCTTGTCCTGTTTGAACCAACTGTGTATGCCCAGTAAGCGCATCATTAAACCCCTCATGGGTTATTCGTGTTATCCTTTCAATCAGGTTTGAAGCAGAGTTCGGAAAGAGGATTGAGGTTTATTCTTTGTTTCCTGAGCCTTCTTCCTCTTAAAGATGTTATGAACTAACCCCATGTTATCTGCAAGACAAAGTGAAAAAGATAGTCATAACAAATACTATAAAAAAAAGACAAAGGAAAATTAAAAGAAAAATTCTCCCTCTCATAAAAAAGATATTTCTTTCTTGAGCATTAGCTTTTTGTATAACCAACCGAGTGTTAATATTTTGCCTGTTCTGCTTTGTAGGAGGCGTGTTGGGGGGACTAGCTATGTTCTACAACCCAAGGTATCCTTAAAAGTCAATAAATATTCATTCAACACCCTTTCATCAGGCTTCAGAGAGTTAGAGAAAATTACATACTTTTTTGGAGGGCGAAAGAAGTGATATCGGGAGTAGCATTACCTAGTTTTGTTCTCGCGTTTGGCTAGATCAAAACAAGGGGGCACAAAGGGGAAAGGTTATCTTCGGAAAGAACACAAAAACTAGAATGAGCTTCCTAACTTCAGGGAGTGACCAAGAAGTAATGATCCTTAAAATTCTTTCAGTTATCAAGGTAAACATCAAACGTTATCTTCTGCTGACATAGCGAGATCAACCCTTTCACTTGCTCCTCTCTCGCAAAAGTATGTGTTACATTGAAGATGTTGAAAAATAATATCAAAGTCGGCACTCCACTACAACACTCACACCAATACTAGAATACTTTAACAAAATACCACGCTACCAGGTGTTGCTGGGACGAACCGGTTCTCAAATTGTGTAATGTCAAAGGAAGGGGATTGTCTCTTAGGTCCCAGCTCTTCTACATAGGGGCATTGATCACCCATCAAAGGAGATGCATACCCTCTTGCAGGGTGCAATGTGAGAGACAGACAAATCTAAAAATAGTCTCATGCTTGAATAGGCACCTTCCAAAATTTGAATTGAAGATAGAAGTTGCCCTATCCAATTCTACTTCCACCCAAAAGTTTTGAGTGGCATCAGCTCAAATTTCAAGACTTTGTTGGTCCTTTTGAACCATCTCTCCCCCACTGTCAATAAAAAGATAATGGTAATAAGTCATTGCATGATCTCAGATGTTGATATCCCTCATAAATTCTTTGCAGCTAGGTTCCTATCCGTTCAAAGATCTTAAAGATTTAATATAAGAGCAGACTCCCCCAAATTATTCTGATACACCTCAGCTGAACCAAGATCTACCATGAGCCTCGCAAAAGAAAAGGGACTGAGCTTAACTTCTTTGATAACGGGACGATCCAGGATAACCCCTACAACTCTTTCCACGAGATCACATGTGTTTACCTCAGATGATGGACTCAAGTGTCACTAAGAATAATAAGTTTTACCCTCCAAATCATCCACTTCCATTTTTTATGGGAACCCATTAATTCGAAACTGTCACTAAGATATAACAGGACGATCCAGTCTAACCCCTCCAAATCATTCGATACCATTTTCAATGGAAACCCCTAGATTCGAAATTGTCACTAATAATAATAAGAATTTCAAAGGTTTGAGCATTAACCAAATGAGTAACATCCAATATTTGTGGGTCTACAACCCTGGTGCGAGATGAAGCATTGCTTCCCCTATCAGGTCATTGCTAAAACAAAGAATATGAAGCGATGGTAGTAAACAAAAGCTAGAGAAATGGTACCTGGAGAAAATTGAACGCGTGAGAAGAAAGCTATGATGAAGGATCACTCTAAAGAGAAAATATTTAAGGAAGTTGAAAAATCCAAAAGGAGAAACAGACAGACAAATCAATACACTGCTAGAATTAAGGGAGAAATAATTCGAGTTGGCAAAAGAAAAGAAGATAGAGATAATTTTCACAAAGTAAGGGAACACAATTTTAAAAGAGAAATGACCCTTATATAGTGTAATGCCCTGTATAATATATATCTAGAATAATACAATACACGCATTTTATTTGGTACTGACACATCAAAAGTGCCTAATGGCATAGTTCACATAATTGTCCATTCGAAAACCTAACTACAACACATGGAACAAGTCATGGAAACTAGCCAAAGAAAATAAAATCTAAGAATATACAATATCCTCAATTGTATATAACAATAAAATACACAGCGGAAAAACTAAAACTGAGCTTCTCTTGAAACATCCAAGCATAGCTCCATTTGTAAATCAACCTGCAATCCGAACCTGAAATATAGCAACTATAGTGGGGTGAGATACATCAAATCTCAGTGAGTTCCCTATCCTATAGTCCTCTCGGCTTTACAAGGTTCTAAATAACCTAACTCATGTCAAAGGGAAAGGGGAAAGACCATGAGTACACACACACAAGTAACCATCACGGTGAGCCTGTAAACTCACACTAGTACCGAAGTACCTCTTGAGCCTGTAAACTCAAGGATTCACAATCAATAACCAATACCAAGGTATCCCCTATTCCCGTCCGCTTCTACGTCTAGAAGACGACCCGAGTCATGAATCCTTGTAGCTACTTGGCATACGAATTGGATTCGGGATCACCGGCCTGTTAACCGTGAACCGTCACTTCTCATGGCCTGTTAACCATCACAAGTCTCTTTACCCGTAGGCTCCAATCGTACTTAACATGGGACTCAAACCTGCCAAGTAGTTGTGCATAACGTTTCAGAGGAGGTGCTCGAGTCTCATGAAACTACACCGCAAGAAACAGTGGTTATGATTGAAATACACACGCCTCGGCCTTTCATGCACGAGCGTTGTCACATATACTAATTCACATTCCGACACAATTATGGTAATAATCCTCACCCTACCTATTTCATATTTTAACATACATATATATCTTCCATTCACAATTCACAATTAGATAAATATGGTAAAAGCACAAATATTACAAGTAACACATTTAATAGCATAACACATAAAACACCCCTTTCGGGTTCCCTCCGATTCATTTAATCGGGTATCAAAGCCATTATTTTTCACTTTCATAGCGTAGGATATTTCCATAGCTTTACAACGACTATTACCATGCCTCGATCGGAGTTACGATCCAAAAGATATGGATTCACACGTATCACATATCATGGTTTCCATCATTTCCACTTAAATATAAAATCCCACATCATACCCAATATTTTCACTTTTTATCGGATAGAGGGTCGTCATAGCTTTCTAATGACACCAAGAACGTCCCGATCCGAGTTACGGATCAAAAGTTATGAAGGAAACAAAACTGCACTAACTGTCACATTCGCTAGGCGAACACCCAGCGAGCATTCGCTCCAGCCTTCGCTAGGCGAAGCCCCTGGCGAATGAACAAACAGAACCAAAACAGACATAAAGTTCGCTACGCGAACTCTCTAGCGAACCTTCGCCTCTCCCTTCGCTTCGCGAACAACTCAGCGAAGCAAGTCAGAACCAAACAGAACTGAAAACACACAAAGTTCGCTAGACAAACGTCTCTGGCGAACATTCGCTGACCTTCGCTGGCGGGTTCGCTAGGCGAACCCTCGAAAATCTGTTCGCTGCGCTTCGCCCCAGGTTCGCTAGGCGAACCATGCGAAACCCAGAAATCTCAGTAGCGTCACAGCTGGGCCTTTGGGGTCCAAAACCCACTCCAAACACCACCCAATGCACAAACAAGCATAAATAGATGATTCTACACACGTATTGATCATACAACACAGTTTATAACTCATTTTATCCGTTAGATTCCATTGATTTATCCGATTAATCATTTTCTCTCAAATCTAACCTAAGTTCAAATCATTGATTTCTAGAACTTAGAGTTTCTATCTAGAACCCACCTGATATACGGAGAGGAGTTTGAAGAAGATGGTCCAAGCTTTTCTCTCTTTTCCTCTTCTCCTCCTTTCTCTTCTTCCTCATTTTCTTCTTCTTCTTCTTTCTATTTCCTTTTCTTTCTCATTCTCTTACCAAATATATATATATATATATATATATATATATATATATATATATATATATAAACCAATATTATATAATATAATCTAATAGCGCAAAATATCTCCAATTGATATTTTGTCGTTTCAACCAATTGATCAATCATTTGAGTTATCATAAAAGTCTCTCTTGAACTAATAATAAATTAATCTCCTCAGAGTTCATTAGTTGCTCTATTGATCCCAATTGATAATACTTAAGGTACTTAGAGGATTCCATTAATCCAATTAATCAAAGATAGAGTACGTAGATACTCATCTGATATCCAATTGAGCATTTAAAATAATACGGGGTATTACATATAGTGAAGCAAGGTAGATAAATCAATGACTCGGAAGGTAGGCAAACAAAAGTCAACAGTCATATTCACCTTGGGATCGTAATGGTACCCGAGTTCACTTGAGTACCATAAAGGGGAACGCCACAGCCTATCTCGGCCAATCATAGGCACAATAATGAGAGAGTGTGCGCGCACACACACTCACACGCATACACATACATATAATGACAAATAAATCAACGGAATATAAATACGGTTGAAAAAGGTAGCATGGGCATTCTACACCTCTAAAAAGAAAAGAAACCAAACAAAATAACAATAGAACAAATCAAACAACAACCATTAGAAAATCCAAATACCCAAAAAAAAGGAAAAAACAAAATCAACAGGATAATACACTAAAACCACCTAACTAAGAAGCCAAAAACTTGGACATTACAAACCTTCAAGGACGACTACTAGTTCATACACAATACAACTAGTAACTAACCCGTGCGCTCGCACGGACATGTATGTTCGAGGATTTTATGTTACGGACACGTAATTGTTAATCAAATTAAAAAAAGAAATTGTAAAATTATAAAAATAGATATTATTTAAATTAAAATTTTGTATTGGTAAATATAAGAAATTGTCGAGAATTTTGTATTATTCAAAAATTGAATTAGTAGTCTAGCTTTCTAATGACACCAAGAACGTCCCGATCCGAGTTACGGATCAAAAGTTATGAAGGAAACAAAACTGCACTAACTGTCACATTCGCTAGGCGAACACCCAGCGAGCATTCGCTCCAGCCTTCGCTAGGCGAAGCCCCTGGCGAATGAACAAACAGAACCAAAACAGACATAAAGTTCGCTACGCGAACTCTCTAGCGAACCTTCGCCTCTCCCTTCGCTTCGCGAACAACTCAGCGAAGCAAGTCAGAACCAAACAGAACTGAAAACACACAAAGTTCGCTAGACAAACGTCTCTGGCGAACATTCGCTGACCTTCGCTGGCGGGTTCGCTAGGCGAACCCTCGAAAATCTGTTCGCTGCGCTTCGCCCCAGGTTCGCTAGGCGAACCATGCGAAACCCAGAAATCTCAGTAGCGTCACAGCTGGGCCTTTGGGGTCCAAAACCCACTCCAAACACCACCCAATGCACAAACAAGCATAAATAGATGATTCTACACACGTATTGATCATACAACACAGTTTATAACTCATTTTATCCGTTAGATTCCATTGATTTATCCGATTAATCATTTTCTCTCAAATCTAACCTAAGTTCAAATCATTGATTTCTAGAACTTAGAGTTTCTATCTAGAACCCACCTGATATACGGAGAGGAGTTTGAAGAAGATGGTCCAAGCTTTTCTCTCTTTTCCTCTTCTCCTCCTTTCTCTTCTTCCTCATTTTCTTCTTCTTCTTCTTTCTATTTCCTTTTCTTTCTCATTCTCTTACCAAATATATATATATATATATATATATATATATATATATATATATATATATATATATATATATATATATAAACCAATATTATATAATATAATCTAATAGCGCAAAATATCTCCAATTGATATTTTGTCGTTTCAACCAATTGATCAATCATTTGAGTTATCATAAAAGTCTCTCTTGAACTAATAATAAATTAATCTCCTCAGAGTTCATTAGTTGCTCTATTGATCCCAATTGATAATACTTAAGGTACTTAGAGGATTCCATTAATCCAATTAATCAAAGATAGAGTACGTAGATACTCATCTGATATCCAATTGAGCATTTAAAATAATACGGGGTATTACATATAGTGAAGCAAGGTAGATAAATCAATGACTCGGAAGGTAGGCAAACAAAAGTCAACAGTCATATTCACCTTGGGATCGTAATGGTACCCGAGTTCACTTGAGTACCATAAAGGGGAACGCCACAGCCTATCTCGGCCAATCATAGGCACAATAATGAGAGAGTGTGCGCGCACACACACTCACACGCATACACATACATATAATGACAAATAAATCAACGGAATATAAATACGGTTGAAAAAGGTAGCATGGGCATTCTACACCTCTAAAAAGAAAAGAAACCAAACAAAATAACAATAGAACAAATCAAACAACAACCATTAGAAAATCCAAATACCCAAAAAAAAGGAAAAAACAAAATCAACAGGATAATACACTAAAACCACCTAACTAAGAAGCCAAAAACTTGGACATTACAAACCTTCAAGGACGACTACTAGTTCATACACAATACAACTAGTAACTAACCCGTGCGCTCGCACGGACATGTATGTTCGAGGATTTTATGTTACGGACACGTAATTGTTAATCAAATTAAAAAAAGAAATTGTAAAATTATAAAAATAGATATTATTTAAATTAAAATTTTGTATTGGTAAATATAAGAAATTGTCGAGAATTTTGTATTATTCAAAAATTGAATTAGTAGTCTAGCTTTCTAATGACACCAAGAACGTCCCGATCCGAGTTACGGATCAAAAGTTATGAAGGAAACAAAACTGCACTAACTGTCACATTCGCTAGGCGAACACCCAGCGAGCATTCGCTCCAGCCTTCGCTAGGCGAAGCCCCTGGCGAATGAACAAACAGAACCAAAACAGACATAAAGTTCGCTACGCGAACTCTCTAGCGAACCTTCGCCTCTCCCTTCGCTTCGCGAACAACTCAGCGAAGCAAGTCAGAACCAAACAGAACTGAAAACACACAAAGTTCGCTAGACAAACGTCTCTGGCGAACATTCGCTGACCTTCGCTGGCGGGTTCGCTAGGCGAACCCTCGAAAATCTGTTCGCTGCGCTTCGCCCCAGGTTCGCTAGGCGAACCATGCGAAACCCAGAAATCTCAGTAGCGTCACAGCTGGGCCTTTGGGGTCCAAAACCCACTCCAAACACCACCCAATGCACAAACAAGCATAAATAGATGATTCTACACACGTATTGATCATACAACACAGTTTATAACTCATTTTATCCGTTAGATTCCATTGATTTATCCGATTAATCATTTTCTCTCAAATCTAACCTAAGTTCAAATCATTGATTTCTAGAACTTAGAGTTTCTATCTAGAACCCACCTGATATACGGAGAGGAGTTTGAAGAAGATGGTCCAAGCTTTTCTCTCTTTTCCTCTTCTCCTCCTTTCTCTTCTTCCTCATTTTCTTCTTCTTCTTCTTTCTATTTCCTTTTCTTTCTCATTCTCTTACCAAATATATATATATATATATATATATATATATATATATATATATATATAAACCAATATTATATAATATAATCTAATAGCGCAAAATATCTCCAATTGATATTTTGTCGTTTCAACCAATTGATCAATCATTTGAGTTATCATAAAAGTCTCTCTTGAACTAATAATAAATTAATCTCCTCAGAGTTCATTAGTTGCTCTATTGATCCCAATTGATAATACTTAAGGTACTTAGAGGATTCCATTAATCCAATTAATCAAAGATAGAGTACGTAGATACTCATCTGATATCCAATTGAGCATTTAAAATAATACGGGGTATTACATATAGTGAAGCAAGGTAGATAAATCAATGACTCGGAAGGTAGGCAAACAAAAGTCAACAGTCATATTCACCTTGGGATCGTAATGGTACCCGAGTTCACTTGAGTACCATAAAGGGGAACGCCACAGCCTATCTCGGCCAATCATAGGCACAATAATGAGAGAGTGTGCGCGCACACACACTCACACGCATACACATACATATAATGACAAATAAATCAACGGAATATAAATACGGTTGAAAAAGGTAGCATGGGCATTCTACACCTCTAAAAAGAAAAGAAACCAAACAAAATAACAATAGAACAAATCAAACAACAACCATTAGAAAATCCAAATACCCAAAAAAAAGGAAAAAACAAAATCAACAGGATAATACACTAAAACCACCTAACTAAGAAGCCAAAAACTTGGACATTACAAACCTTCAAGGACGACTACTAGTTCATACACAATACAACTAGTAACTAACCCGTGCGCTCGCACGGACATGTATGTTCGAGGATTTTATGTTACGGACACGTAATTGTTAATCAAATTAAAAAAAGAAATTGTAAAATTATAAAAATAGATATTATTTAAATTAAAATTTTGTATTGGTAAATATAAGAAATTGTCGAGAATTTTGTATTATTCAAAAATTGAATTAGTAGTCTAGCTTTCTAATGACACCAAGAACGTCCCGATCCGAGTTACGGATCAAAAGTTATGAAGGAAACAAAACTGCACTAACTGTCACATTCGCTAGGCGAACACCCAGCGAGCATTCGCTCCAGCCTTCGCTAGGCGAAGCCCCTGGCGAATGAACAAACAGAACCAAAACAGACATAAAGTTCGCTACGCGAACTCTCTAGCGAACCTTCGCCTCTCCCTTCGCTTCGCGAACAACTCAGCGAAGCAAGTCAGAACCAAACAGAACTGAAAACACACAAAGTTCGCTAGACAAACGTCTCTGGCGAACATTCGCTGACCTTCGCTGGCGGGTTCGCTAGGCGAACCCTCGAAAATCTGTTCGCTGCGCTTCGCCCCAGGTTCGCTAGGCGAACCATGCGAAACCCAGAAATCTCAGTAGCGTCACAGCTGGGCCTTTGGGGTCCAAAACCCACTCCAAACACCACCCAATGCACAAACAAGCATAAATAGATGATTCTACACACGTATTGATCATACAACACAGTTTATAACTCATTTTATCCGTTAGATTCCATTGATTTATCCGATTAATCATTTTCTCTCAAATCTAACCTAAGTTCAAATCATTGATTTCTAGAACTTAGAGTTTCTATCTAGAACCCACCTGATATACGGAGAGGAGTTTGAAGAAGATGGTCCAAGCTTTTCTCTCTTTTCCTCTTCTCCTCCTTTCTCTTCTTCCTCATTTTCTTCTTCTTCTTCTTTCTATTTCCTTTTCTTTCTCATTCTCTTACCAAATATATATATATATATATATATATATATATATATATATATATAAACCAATATTATATAATATAATCTAATAGCGCAAAATATCTCCAATTGATATTTTGTCGTTTCAACCAATTGATCAATCATTTGAGTTATCATAAAAGTCTCTCTTGAACTAATAATAAATTAATCTCCTCAGAGTTCATTAGTTGCTCTATTGATCCCAATTGATAATACTTAAGGTACTTAGAGGATTCCATTAATCCAATTAATCAAAGATAGAGTACGTAGATACTCATCTGATATCCAATTGAGCATTTAAAATAATACGGGGTATTACATATAGTGAAGCAAGGTAGATAAATCAATGACTCGGAAGGTAGGCAAACAAAAGTCAACAGTCATATTCACCTTGGGATCGTAATGGTACCCGAGTTCACTTGAGTACCATAAAGGGGAACGCCACAGCCTATCTCGGCCAATCATAGGCACAATAATGAGAGAGTGTGCGCGCACACACACTCACACGCATACACATACATATAATGACAAATAAATCAACGGAATATAAATACGGTTGAAAAAGGTAGCATGGGCATTCTACACCTCTAAAAAGAAAAGAAACCAAACAAAATAACAATAGAACAAATCAAACAACAACCATTAGAAAATCCAAATACCCAAAAAAAAGGAAAAAACAAAATCAACAGGATAATACACTAAAACCACCTAACTAAGAAGCCAAAAACTTGGACATTACAAACCTTCAAGGACGACTACTAGTTCATACACAATACAACTAGTAACTAACCCGTGCGCTCGCACGGACATGTATGTTCGAGGATTTTATGTTACGGACACGTAATTGTTAATCAAATTAAAAAAAGAAATTGTAAAATTATAAAAATAGATATTATTTAAATTAAAATTTTGTATTGGTAAATATAAGAAATTGTCGAGAATTTTGTATTATTCAAAAATTGAATTAGTAGTCTAGCTTTCTAATGACACCAAGAACGTCCCGATCCGAGTTACGGATCAAAAGTTATGAAGGAAACAAAACTGCACTAACTGTCACATTCGCTAGGCGAACACCCAGCGAGCATTCGCTCCAGCCTTCGCTAGGCGAAGCCCCTGGCGAATGAACAAACAGAACCAAAACAGACATAAAGTTCGCTACGCGAACTCTCTAGCGAACCTTCGCCTCTCCCTTCGCTTCGCGAACAACTCAGCGAAGCAAGTCAGAACCAAACAGAACTGAAAACACACAAAGTTCGCTAGACAAACGTCTCTGGCGAACATTCGCTGACCTTCGCTGGCGGGTTCGCTAGGCGAACCCTCGAAAATCTGTTCGCTGCGCTTCGCCCCAGGTTCGCTAGGCGAACCATGCGAAACCCAGAAATCTCAGTAGCGTCACAGCTGGGCCTTTGGGGTCCAAAACCCACTCCAAACACCACCCAATGCACAAACAAGCATAAATAGATGATTCTACACACGTATTGATCATACAACACAGTTTATAACTCATTTTATCCGTTAGATTCCATTGATTTATCCGATTAATCATTTTCTCTCAAATCTAACCTAAGTTCAAATCATTGATTTCTAGAACTTAGAGTTTCTATCTAGAACCCACCTGATATACGGAGAGGAGTTTGAAGAAGATGGTCCAAGCTTTTCTCTCTTTTCCTCTTCTCCTCCTTTCTCTTCTTCCTCATTTTCTTCTTCTTCTTCTTTCTATTTCCTTTTCTTTCTCATTCTCTTACCAAATATATATATATATATATATATATATATATATATATATATATATATAAACCAATATTATATAATATAATCTAATAGCGCAAAATATCTCCAATTGATATTTTGTCGTTTCAACCAATTGATCAATCATTTGAGTTATCATAAAAGTCTCTCTTGAACTAATAATAAATTAATCTCCTCAGAGTTCATTAGTTGCTCTATTGATCCCAATTGATAATACTTAAGGTACTTAGAGGATTCCATTAATCCAATTAATCAAAGATAGAGTACGTAGATACTCATCTGATATCCAATTGAGCATTTAAAATAATACGGGGTATTACATATAGTGAAGCAAGGTAGATAAATCAATGACTCGGAAGGTAGGCAAACAAAAGTCAACAGTCATATTCACCTTGGGATCGTAATGGTACCCGAGTTCACTTGAGTACCATAAAGGGGAACGCCACAGCCTATCTCGGCCAATCATAGGCACAATAATGAGAGAGTGTGCGCGCACACACACTCACACGCATACACATACATATAATGACAAATAAATCAACGGAATATAAATACGGTTGAAAAAGGTAGCATGGGCATTCTACACCTCTAAAAAGAAAAGAAACCAAACAAAATAACAATAGAACAAATCAAACAACAACCATTAGAAAATCCAAATACCCAAAAAAAAGGAAAAAACAAAATCAACAGGATAATACACTAAAACCACCTAACTAAGAAGCCAAAAACTTGGACATTACAAACCTTCAAGGACGACTACTAGTTCATACACAATACAACTAGTAACTAACCCGTGCGCTCGCACGGACATGTATGTTCGAGGATTTTATGTTACGGACACGTAATTGTTAATCAAATTAAAAAAAGAAATTGTAAAATTATAAAAATAGATATTATTTAAATTAAAATTTTGTATTGGTAAATATAAGAAATTGTCGAGAATTTTGTATTATTCAAAAATTGAATTAGTAGTCTAGCTTTCTAATGACACCAAGAACGTCCCGATCCGAGTTACGGATCAAAAGTTATGAAGGAAACAAAACTGCACTAACTGTCACATTCGCTAGGCGAACACCCAGCGAGCATTCGCTCCAGCCTTCGCTAGGCGAAGCCCCTGGCGAATGAACAAACAGAACCAAAACAGACATAAAGTTCGCTACGCGAACTCTCTAGCGAACCTTCGCCTCTCCCTTCGCTTCGCGAACAACTCAGCGAAGCAAGTCAGAACCAAACAGAACTGAAAACACACAAAGTTCGCTAGACAAACGTCTCTGGCGAACATTCGCTGACCTTCGCTGGCGGGTTCGCTAGGCGAACCCTCGAAAATCTGTTCGCTGCGCTTCGCCCCAGGTTCGCTAGGCGAACCATGCGAAACCCAGAAATCTCAGTAGCGTCACAGCTGGGCCTTTGGGGTCCAAAACCCACTCCAAACACCACCCAATGCACAAACAAGCATAAATAGATGATTCTACACACGTATTGATCATACAACACAGTTTATAACTCATTTTATCCGTTAGATTCCATTGATTTATCCGATTAATCATTTTCTCTCAAATCTAACCTAAGTTCAAATCATTGATTTCTAGAACTTAGAGTTTCTATCTAGAACCCACCTGATATACGGAGAGGAGTTTGAAGAAGATGGTCCAAGCTTTTCTCTCTTTTCCTCTTCTCCTCCTTTCTCTTCTTCCTCATTTTCTTCTTCTTCTTCTTTCTATTTCCTTTTCTTTCTCATTCTCTTACCAAATATATATATATATATATATATATATATATATATATATATATATATATAAACCAATATTATATAATATAATCTAATAGCGCAAAATATCTCCAATTGATATTTTGTCGTTTCAACCAATTGATCAATCATTTGAGTTATCATAAAAGTCTCTCTTGAACTAATAATAAATTAATCTCCTCAGAGTTCATTAGTTGCTCTATTGATCCCAATTGATAATACTTAAGGTACTTAGAGGATTCCATTAATCCAATTAATCAAAGATAGAGTACGTAGATACTCATCTGATATCCAATTGAGCATTTAAAATAATACGGGGTATTACATATAGTGAAGCAAGGTAGATAAATCAATGACTCGGAAGGTAGGCAAACAAAAGTCAACAGTCATATTCACCTTGGGATCGTAATGGTACCCGAGTTCACTTGAGTACCATAAAGGGGAACGCCACAGCCTATCTCGGCCAATCATAGGCACAATAATGAGAGAGTGTGCGCGCACACACACTCACACGCATACACATACATATAATGACAAATAAATCAACGGAATATAAATACGGTTGAAAAAGGTAGCATGGGCATTCTACACCTCTAAAAAGAAAAGAAACCAAACAAAATAACAATAGAACAAATCAAACAACAACCATTAGAAAATCCAAATACCCAAAAAAAAGGAAAAAACAAAATCAACAGGATAATACACTAAAACCACCTAACTAAGAAGCCAAAAACTTGGACATTACAAACCTTCAAGGACGACTACTAGTTCATACACAATACAACTAGTAACTAACCCGTGCGCTCGCACGGACATGTATGTTCGAGGATTTTATGTTACGGACACGTAATTGTTAATCAAATTAAAAAAAGAAATTGTAAAATTATAAAAATAGATATTATTTAAATTAAAATTTTGTATTGGTAAATATAAGAAATTGTCGAGAATTTTGTATTATTCAAAAATTGAATTAGTAGTCTAGCTTTCTAATGACACCAAGAACGTCCCGATCCGAGTTACGGATCAAAAGTTATGAAGGAAACAAAACTGCACTAACTGTCACATTCGCTAGGCGAACACCCAGCGAGCATTCGCTCCAGCCTTCGCTAGGCGAAGCCCCTGGCGAATGAACAAACAGAACCAAAACAGACATAAAGTTCGCTACGCGAACTCTCTAGCGAACCTTCGCCTCTCCCTTCGCTTCGCGAACAACTCAGCGAAGCAAGTCAGAACCAAACAGAACTGAAAACACACAAAGTTCGCTAGACAAACGTCTCTGGCGAACATTCGCTGACCTTCGCTGGCGGGTTCGCTAGGCGAACCCTCGAAAATCTGTTCGCTGCGCTTCGCCCCAGGTTCGCTAGGCGAACCATGCGAAACCCAGAAATCTCAGTAGCGTCACAGCTGGGCCTTTGGGGTCCAAAACCCACTCCAAACACCACCCAATGCACAAACAAGCATAAATAGATGATTCTACACACGTATTGATCATACAACACAGTTTATAACTCATTTTATCCGTTAGATTCCATTGATTTATCCGATTAATCATTTTCTCTCAAATCTAACCTAAGTTCAAATCATTGATTTCTAGAACTTAGAGTTTCTATCTAGAACCCACCTGATATACGGAGAGGAGTTTGAAGAAGATGGTCCAAGCTTTTCTCTCTTTTCCTCTTCTCCTCCTTTCTCTTCTTCCTCATTTTCTTCTTCTTCTTCTTTCTATTTCCTTTTCTTTCTCATTCTCTTACCAAATATATATATATATATATATATATATATATATATATATATATAAACCAATATTATATAATATAATCTAATAGCGCAAAATATCTCCAATTGATATTTTGTCGTTTCAACCAATTGATCAATCATTTGAGTTATCATAAAAGTCTCTCTTGAACTAATAATAAATTAATCTCCTCAGAGTTCATTAGTTGCTCTATTGATCCCAATTGATAATACTTAAGGTACTTAGAGGATTCCATTAATCCAATTAATCAAAGATAGAGTACGTAGATACTCATCTGATATCCAATTGAGCATTTAAAATAATACGGGGTATTACATATAGTGAAGCAAGGTAGATAAATCAATGACTCGGAAGGTAGGCAAACAAAAGTCAACAGTCATATTCACCTTGGGATCGTAATGGTACCCGAGTTCACTTGAGTACCATAAAGGGGAACGCCACAGCCTATCTCGGCCAATCATAGGCACAATAATGAGAGAGTGTGCGCGCACACACACTCACACGCATACACATACATATAATGACAAATAAATCAACGGAATATAAATACGGTTGAAAAAGGTAGCATGGGCATTCTACACCTCTAAAAAGAAAAGAAACCAAACAAAATAACAATAGAACAAATCAAACAACAACCATTAGAAAATCCAAATACCCAAAAAAAAGGAAAAAACAAAATCAACAGGATAATACACTAAAACCACCTAACTAAGAAGCCAAAAACTTGGACATTACAAACCTTCAAGGACGACTACTAGTTCATACACAATACAACTAGTAACTAACCCGTGCGCTCGCACGGACATGTATGTTCGAGGATTTTATGTTACGGACACGTAATTGTTAATCAAATTAAAAAAAGAAATTGTAAAATTATAAAAATAGATATTATTTAAATTAAAATTTTGTATTGGTAAATATAAGAAATTGTCGAGAATTTTGTATTATTCAAAAATTGAATTAGTAGTCTAGCTTTCTAATGACACCAAGAACGTCCCGATCCGAGTTACGGATCAAAAGTTATGAAGGAAACAAAACTGCACTAACTGTCACATTCGCTAGGCGAACACCCAGCGAGCATTCGCTCCAGCCTTCGCTAGGCGAAGCCCCTGGCGAATGAACAAACAGAACCAAAACAGACATAAAGTTCGCTACGCGAACTCTCTAGCGAACCTTCGCCTCTCCCTTCGCTTCGCGAACAACTCAGCGAAGCAAGTCAGAACCAAACAGAACTGAAAACACACAAAGTTCGCTAGACAAACGTCTCTGGCGAACATTCGCTGACCTTCGCTGGCGGGTTCGCTAGGCGAACCCTCGAAAATCTGTTCGCTGCGCTTCGCCCCAGGTTCGCTAGGCGAACCATGCGAAACCCAGAAATCTCAGTAGCGTCACAGCTGGGCCTTTGGGGTCCAAAACCCACTCCAAACACCACCCAATGCACAAACAAGCATAAATAGATGATTCTACACACGTATTGATCATACAACACAGTTTATAACTCATTTTATCCGTTAGATTCCATTGATTTATCCGATTAATCATTTTCTCTCAAATCTAACCTAAGTTCAAATCATTGATTTCTAGAACTTAGAGTTTCTATCTAGAACCCACCTGATATACGGAGAGGAGTTTGAAGAAGATGGTCCAAGCTTTTCTCTCTTTTCCTCTTCTCCTCCTTTCTCTTCTTCCTCATTTTCTTCTTCTTCTTCTTTCTATTTCCTTTTCTTTCTCATTCTCTTACCAAATATATATATATATATATATATATATATATATATATATATATATATATAAACCAATATTATATAATATAATCTAATAGCGCAAAATATCTCCAATTGATATTTTGTCGTTTCAACCAATTGATCAATCATTTGAGTTATCATAAAAGTCTCTCTTGAACTAATAATAAATTAATCTCCTCAGAGTTCATTAGTTGCTCTATTGATCCCAATTGATAATACTTAAGGTACTTAGAGGATTCCATTAATCCAATTAATCAAAGATAGAGTACGTAGATACTCATCTGATATCCAATTGAGCATTTAAAATAATACGGGGTATTACATATAGTGAAGCAAGGTAGATAAATCAATGACTCGGAAGGTAGGCAAACAAAAGTCAACAGTCATATTCACCTTGGGATCGTAATGGTACCCGAGTTCACTTGAGTACCATAAAGGGGAACGCCACAGCCTATCTCGGCCAATCATAGGCACAATAATGAGAGAGTGTGCGCGCACACACACTCACACGCATACACATACATATAATGACAAATAAATCAACGGAATATAAATACGGTTGAAAAAGGTAGCATGGGCATTCTACACCTCTAAAAAGAAAAGAAACCAAACAAAATAACAATAGAACAAATCAAACAACAACCATTAGAAAATCCAAATACCCAAAAAAAAGGAAAAAACAAAATCAACAGGATAATACACTAAAACCACCTAACTAAGAAGCCAAAAACTTGGACATTACAAACCTTCAAGGACGACTACTAGTTCATACACAATACAACTAGTAACTAACCCGTGCGCTCGCACGGACATGTATGTTCGAGGATTTTATGTTACGGACACGTAATTGTTAATCAAATTAAAAAAAGAAATTGTAAAATTATAAAAATAGATATTATTTAAATTAAAATTTTGTATTGGTAAATATAAGAAATTGTCGAGAATTTTGTATTATTCAAAAATTGAATTAGTAGTCTAGCTTTCTAATGACACCAAGAACGTCCCGATCCGAGTTACGGATCAAAAGTTATGAAGGAAACAAAACTGCACTAACTGTCACATTCGCTAGGCGAACACCCAGCGAGCATTCGCTCCAGCCTTCGCTAGGCGAAGCCCCTGGCGAATGAACAAACAGAACCAAAACAGACATAAAGTTCGCTACGCGAACTCTCTAGCGAACCTTCGCCTCTCCCTTCGCTTCGCGAACAACTCAGCGAAGCAAGTCAGAACCAAACAGAACTGAAAACACACAAAGTTCGCTAGACAAACGTCTCTGGCGAACATTCGCTGACCTTCGCTGGCGGGTTCGCTAGGCGAACCCTCGAAAATCTGTTCGCTGCGCTTCGCCCCAGGTTCGCTAGGCGAACCATGCGAAACCCAGAAATCTCAGTAGCGTCACAGCTGGGCCTTTGGGGTCCAAAACCCACTCCAAACACCACCCAATGCACAAACAAGCATAAATAGATGATTCTACACACGTATTGATCATACAACACAGTTTATAACTCATTTTATCCGTTAGATTCCATTGATTTATCCGATTAATCATTTTCTCTCAAATCTAACCTAAGTTCAAATCATTGATTTCTAGAACTTAGAGTTTCTATCTAGAACCCACCTGATATACGGAGAGGAGTTTGAAGAAGATGGTCCAAGCTTTTCTCTCTTTTCCTCTTCTCCTCCTTTCTCTTCTTCCTCATTTTCTTCTTCTTCTTCTTTCTATTTCCTTTTCTTTCTCATTCTCTTACCAAATATATATATATATATATATATATATATATATATATATATATATAAACCAATATTATATAATATAATCTAATAGCGCAAAATATCTCCAATTGATATTTTGTCGTTTCAACCAATTGATCAATCATTTGAGTTATCATAAAAGTCTCTCTTGAACTAATAATAAATTAATCTCCTCAGAGTTCATTAGTTGCTCTATTGATCCCAATTGATAATACTTAAGGTACTTAGAGGATTCCATTAATCCAATTAATCAAAGATAGAGTACGTAGATACTCATCTGATATCCAATTGAGCATTTAAAATAATACGGGGTATTACATATAGTGAAGCAAGGTAGATAAATCAATGACTCGGAAGGTAGGCAAACAAAAGTCAACAGTCATATTCACCTTGGGATCGTAATGGTACCCGAGTTCACTTGAGTACCATAAAGGGGAACGCCACAGCCTATCTCGGCCAATCATAGGCACAATAATGAGAGAGTGTGCGCGCACACACACTCACACGCATACACATACATATAATGACAAATAAATCAACGGAATATAAATACGGTTGAAAAAGGTAGCATGGGCATTCTACACCTCTAAAAAGAAAAGAAACCAAACAAAATAACAATAGAACAAATCAAACAACAACCATTAGAAAATCCAAATACCCAAAAAAAAGGAAAAAACAAAATCAACAGGATAATACACTAAAACCACCTAACTAAGAAGCCAAAAACTTGGACATTACAAACCTTCAAGGACGACTACTAGTTCATACACAATACAACTAGTAACTAACCCGTGCGCTCGCACGGACATGTATGTTCGAGGATTTTATGTTACGGACACGTAATTGTTAATCAAATTAAAAAAAGAAATTGTAAAATTATAAAAATAGATATTATTTAAATTAAAATTTTGTATTGGTAAATATAAGAAATTGTCGAGAATTTTGTATTATTCAAAAATTGAATTAGTAGTCTAGCTTTCTAATGACACCAAGAACGTCCCGATCCGAGTTACGGATCAAAAGTTATGAAGGAAACAAAACTGCACTAACTGTCACATTCGCTAGGCGAACACCCAGCGAGCATTCGCTCCAGCCTTCGCTAGGCGAAGCCCCTGGCGAATGAACAAACAGAACCAAAACAGACATAAAGTTCGCTACGCGAACTCTCTAGCGAACCTTCGCCTCTCCCTTCGCTTCGCGAACAACTCAGCGAAGCAAGTCAGAACCAAACAGAACTGAAAACACACAAAGTTCGCTAGACAAACGTCTCTGGCGAACATTCGCTGACCTTCGCTGGCGGGTTCGCTAGGCGAACCCTCGAAAATCTGTTCGCTGCGCTTCGCCCCAGGTTCGCTAGGCGAACCATGCGAAACCCAGAAATCTCAGTAGCGTCACAGCTGGGCCTTTGGGGTCCAAAACCCACTCCAAACACCACCCAATGCACAAACAAGCATAAATAGATGATTCTACACACGTATTGATCATACAACACAGTTTATAACTCATTTTATCCGTTAGATTCCATTGATTTATCCGATTAATCATTTTCTCTCAAATCTAACCTAAGTTCAAATCATTGATTTCTAGAACTTAGAGTTTCTATCTAGAACCCACCTGATATACGGAGAGGAGTTTGAAGAAGATGGTCCAAGCTTTTCTCTCTTTTCCTCTTCTCCTCCTTTCTCTTCTTCCTCATTTTCTTCTTCTTCTTCTTTCTATTTCCTTTTCTTTCTCATTCCCTTACCAAATATATATATATATATATATATATATATATATATATATATAAACCAATATTATATAATATAATCTAATAGCGCAAAATATCTCCAATTGATATTTTGTCGTTTCAACCAATTGATCAATCATTTGAGTTATCATAAAAGTCTCTCTTGAACTAATAATAAATTAATCTCCTCAGAGTTCATTAGTTGCTCTATTGATCCCAATTGATAATACTTAAGGTACTTAGAGGATTCCATTAATCCAATTAATCAAAGATAGAGTACGTAGATACTCATCTGATATCCAATTGAGCATTTAAAATAATACGGGGTATTACATATAGTGAAGCAAGGTAGATAAATCAATGACTCGGAAGGTAGGCAAACAAAAGTCAACAGTCATATTCACCTTGGGATCGTAATGGTACCCGAGTTCACTTGAGTACCATAAAGGGGAACGCCACAGCCTATCTCGGCCAATCATAGGCACAATAATGAGAGAGTGTGCGCGCACACACACTCACACGCATACACATACATATAATGACAAATAAATCAACGGAATATAAATACGGTTGAAAAAGGTAGCATGGGCATTCTACACCTCTAAAAAGAAAAGAAACCAAACAAAATAACAATAGAACAAATCAAACAACAACCATTAGAAAATCCAAATACCCAAAAAAAAGGAAAAAACAAAATCAACAGGATAATACACTAAAACCACCTAACTAAGAAGCCAAAAACTTGGACATTACAAACCTTCAAGGACGACTACTAGTTCATACACAATACAACTAGTAACTAACCCGTGCGCTCGCACGGACATGTATGTTCGAGGATTTTATGTTACGGACACGTAATTGTTAATCAAATTAAAAAAAGAAATTGTAAAATTATAAAAATAGATATTATTTAAATTAAAATTTTGTATTGGTAAATATAAGAAATTGTCGAGAATTTTGTATTATTCAAAAATTGAATTAGTAGTCTAGCTTTCTAATGACACCAAGAACGTCCCGATCCGAGTTACGGATCAAAAGTTATGAAGGAAACAAAACTGCACTAACTGTCACATTCGCTAGGCGAACACCCAGCGAGCATTCGCTCCAGCCTTCGCTAGGCGAAGCCCCTGGCGAATGAACAAACAGAACCAAAACAGACATAAAGTTCGCTACGCGAACTCTCTAGCGAACCTTCGCCTCTCCCTTCGCTTCGCGAACAACTCAGCGAAGCAAGTCAGAACCAAACAGAACTAAAAACACACAAAGTTCGCTAGACAAACGTCTCTGGCGAACATTCGCTGACCTTCGCTGGCGGGTTCGCTAGGCGAACCCTCGAAAATCTGTTCGCTGCGCTTCGCCCCAGGTTCGCTAGGCGAACCATGCGAAACCCAGAAATCTCAGTAGCGTCACAGCTGGGCCTTTGGGGTCCAAAACCCACTCCAAACACCACCCAATGCACAAACAAGCATAAATAGATGATTCTACACACGTATTGATCATACAACACAGTTTATAACTCATTTTATCCGTTAGATTCCATTGATTTATCCGATTAATCATTTTCTCTCATATCTAACCTAAGTTCAAATCATTGATTTCTAGAACTTAGAGTTTCTATCTAGAACCCACCTGATATACGGAGAGGAGTTTGAAGAAGATGGTCCAAGCTTTTCTCTCTTTTCCTCTTCTCCTCCTTTCTCTTCTTCCTCATTTTCTTCTTCTTCTTCTTTCTATTTCCTTTTCTTTCTCATTCTCTTACCAAATATATATATATATATATATATATATATATATATATATATATATATAAACCAATATTATATAATATAATCTAATAGCGCAAAATATCTCCAATTGATATTTTGTCGTTTCAACCAATTGATCAATCATTTGAGTTATCATAAAAGTCTCTCTTGAACTAATAATAAATTAATCTCCTCAGAGTTCATTAGTTGCTCTATTGATCCCAATTGATAATACTTAAGGTACTTAGAGGATTCCATTAATCCAATTAATCAAAGATAGAGTACGTAGATACTCATCTGATATCCAATTGAGCATTTAAAATAATACGGGGTATTACATATAGTGAAGCAAGGTAGATAAATCAATGACTCGGAAGGTAGGCAAACAAAAGTCAACAGTCATATTCACCTTGGGATCGTAATGGTACCCGAGTTCACTTGAGTACCATAAAGGGGAACGCCACAGCCTATCTCGGCCAATCATAGGCACAATAATGAGAGAGTGTGCGCGCACACACACTCACACGCATACACATACATATAATGACAAATAAATCAACGGAATATAAATACGGTTGAAAAAGGTAGCATGGGCATTCTACACCTCTAAAAAGAAAAGAAACCAAACAAAATAACAATAGAACAAATCAAACAACAACCATTAGAAAATCCAAATACCCAAAAAAAAGGAAAAAACAAAATCAACAGGATAATACACTAAAACCACCTAACTAAGAAGCCAAAAACTTGGACATTACAAACCTTCAAGGACGACTACTAGTTCATACACAATACAACTAGTAACTAACCCGTGCGCTCGCACGGACATGTATGTTCGAGGATTTTATGTTACGGACACGTAATTGTTAATCAAATTAAAAAAAGAAATTGTAAAATTATAAAAATAGATATTATTTAAATTAAAATTTTGTATTGGTAAATATAAGAAATTGTCGAGAATTTTGTATTATTCAAAAATTGAATTAGTAGTCTAGCTTTCTAATGACACCAAGAACGTCCCGATCCGAGTTACGGATCAAAAGTTATGAAGGAAACAAAACTGCACTAACTGTCACATTCGCTAGGCGAACACCCAGCGAGCATTCGCTCCAGCCTTCGCTAGGCGAAGCCCCTGGCGAATGAACAAACAGAACCAAAACAGACATAAAGTTCGCTACGCGAACTCTCTAGCGAACCTTCGCCTCTCCCTTCGCTTCGCGAACAACTCAGCGAAGCAAGTCAGAACCAAACAGAACTGAAAACACACAAAGTTCGCTAGACAAACGTCTCTGGCGAACATTCGCTGACCTTCGCTGGCGGGTTCGCTAGGCGAACCCTCGAAAATCTGTTCGCTGCGCTTCGCCCCAGGTTCGCTAGGCGAACCATGCGAAACCCAGAAATCTCAGTAGCGTCACAGCTGGGCCTTTGGGGTCCAAAACCCACTCCAAACACCACCCAATGCACAAACAAGCATAAATAGATGATTCTACACACGTATTGATCATACAACACAGTTTATAACTCATTTTATCCGTTAGATTCCATTGATTTATCCGATTAATCATTTTCTCTCAAATCTAACCTAAGTTCAAATCATTGATTTCTAGAACTTAGAGTTTCTATCTAGAACCCACCTGATATACGGAGAGGAGTTTGAAGAAGATGGTCCAAGCTTTTCTCTCTTTTCCTCTTCTCCTCCTTTCTCTTCTTCCTCATTTTCTTCTTCTTCTTCTTTCTATTTCCTTTTCTTTCTCATTCTCTTACCAAATATATATATATATATATATATATAAAAACCAATATTATATAATATAATCTAATAGCGCAAAATATCTCCAATTGATATTTTGTCGTTTCAACCAATTGATCAATCATTTGAGTTATCATAAAAGTCTCTCTTGAACTAATAATAAATTAATCTCCTCAGAGTTCATTAGTTGCTCTATTGATCCCAATTGATAATACTTAAGGTACTTAGAGGATTCCATTAATCCAATTAATCAAAGATAGAGTACGTAGATACTCATCTGATATCCAATTGAGCATTTAAAATAATACGGGGTATTACATATAGTGAAGCAAGGTAGATAAATCAATGACTCGGAAGGTAGGCAAACAAAAGTCAACAGTCATATTCACCTTGGGATCGTAATGGTACCCGAGTTCACTTGAGTACCATAAAGGGGAACGCCACAGCCTATCTCGGCCAATCATAGGCACAATAATGAGAGAGTGTGCGCGCACACACACTCACACGCATACACATACATATAATGACAAATAAATCAACGGAATATAAATACGGTTGAAAAAGGTAGCATGGGCATTCTACACCTCTAAAAAGAAAAGAAACCAAACAAAATAACAATAGAACAAATCAAACAACAACCATTAGAAAATCCAAATACCCAAAAAAAAGGAAAAAACAAAATCAACAGGATAATACACTAAAACCACCTAACTAAGAAGCCAAAAACTTGGACATTACAAACCTTCAAGGACGACTACTAGTTCATACACAATACAACTAGTAACTAACCCGTGCGCTCGCACGGACATGTATGTTCGAGGATTTTATGTTACGGACACGTAATTGTTAATCAAATTAAAAAAAGAAATTGTAAAATTATAAAAATAGATATTATTTAAATTAAAATTTTGTATTGGTAAATATAAGAAATTGTCGAGAATTTTGTATTATTCAAAAATTGAATTAGTAGTCTAGCTTTCTAATGACACCAAGAACGTCCCGATCCGAGTTACGGATCAAAAGTTATGAAGGAAACAAAACTGCACTAACTGTCACATTCGCTAGGCGAACACCCAGCGAGCATTCGCTCCAGCCTTCGCTAGGCGAAGCCCCTGGCGAATGAACAAACAGAACCAAAACAGACATAAAGTTCGCTACGCGAACTCTCTAGCGAACCTTCGCCTCTCCCTTCGCTTCGCGAACAACTCAGCGAAGCAAGTCAGAACCAAACAGAACTGAAAACACACAAAGTTCGCTAGACAAACGTCTCTGGCGAACATTCGCTGACCTTCGCTGGCGGGTTCGCTAGGCGAACCCTCGAAAATCTGTTCGCTGCGCTTCGCCCCAGGTTCGCTAGGCGAACCATGCGAAACCCAGAAATCTCAGTAGCGTCACAGCTGGGCCTTTGGGGTCCAAAACCCACTCCAAACACCACCCAATGCACAAACAAGCATAAATAGATGATTCTACACACGTATTGATCATACAACACAGTTTATAACTCATTTTATCCGTTAGATTCCATTGATTTATCCGATTAATCATTTTCTCTCAAATCTAACCTAAGTTCAAATCATTGATTTCTAGAACTTAGAGTTTCTATCTAGAACCCACCTGATATACGGAGAGGAGTTTGAAGAAGATGGTCCAAGCTTTTCTCTCTTTTCCTCTTCTCCTCCTTTCTCTTCTTCCTCATTTTCTTCTTCTTCTTCTTTCTATTTCCTTTTCTTTCTCATTCTCTTACCAAATATATATATATATATATATATAAAAACCAATATTATATAATATAATCTAATAGCGCAAAATATCTCCAATTGATATTTTGTCGTTTCAACCAATTGATCAATCATTTGAGTTATCATAAAAGTCTCTCTTGAACTAATAATAAATTAATCTCCTCAGAGTTCATTAGTTGCTCTATTGATCCCAATTGATAATACTTAAGGTACTTAGAGGATTCCATTAATCCAATTAATCAAAGATAGAGTACGTAGATACTCATCTGATATCCAATTGAGCATTTAAAATAATACGGGGTATTACATATAGTGAAGCAAGGTAGATAAATCAATGACTCGGAAGGTAGGCAAACAAAAGTCAACAGTCATATTCACCTTGGGATCGTAATGGTACCCGAGTTCACTTGAGTACCATAAAGGGGAACGCCACAGCCTATCTCGGCCAATCATAGGCACAATAATGAGAGAGTGTGCGCGCACACACACTCACACGCATACACATACATATAATGACAAATAAATCAACGGAATATAAATACGGTTGAAAAAGGTAGCATGGGCATTCTACACCTCTAAAAAGAAAAGAAACCAAACAAAATAACAATAGAACAAATCAAACAACAACCATTAGAAAATCCAAATACCCAAAAAAAAGGAAAAAACAAAATCAACAGGATAATACACTAAAACCACCTAACTAAGAAGCCAAAAACTTGGACATTACAAACCTTCAAGGACGACTACTAGTTCATACACAATACAACTAGTAACTAACCCGTGCGCTCGCACGGACATGTATGTTCGAGGATTTTATGTTACGGACACGTAATTGTTAATCAAATTAAAAAAAGAAATTGTAAAATTATAAAAATAGATATTATTTAAATTAAAATTTTGTATTGGTAAATATAAGAAATTGTCGAGAATTTTGTATTATTCAAAAATTGAATTAGTAGTCTAGCTTTCTAATGACACCAAGAACGTCCCGATCCGAGTTACGGATCAAAAGTTATGAAGGAAACAAAACTGCACTAACTGTCACATTCGCTAGGCGAACACCCAGCGAGCATTCGCTCCAGCCTTCGCTAGGCGAAGCCCCTGGCGAATGAACAAACAGAACCAAAACAGACATAAAGTTCGCTACGCGAACTCTCTAGCGAACCTTCGCCTCTCCCTTCGCTTCGCGAACAACTCAGCGAAGCAAGTCAGAACCAAACAGAACTGAAAACACACAAAGTTCGCTAGACAAACGTCTCTGGCGAACATTCGCTGACCTTCGCTGGCGGGTTCGCTAGGCGAACCCTCGAAAATCTGTTCGCTGCGCTTCGCCCCAGGTTCGCTAGGCGAACCATGCGAAACCCAGAAATCTCAGTAGCGTCACAGCTGGGCCTTTGGGGTCCAAAACCCACTCCAAACACCACCCAATGCACAAACAAGCATAAATAGATGATTCTACACACGTATTGATCATACAACACAGTTTATAACTCATTTTATCCGTTAGATTCCATTGATTTATCCGATTAATCATTTTCTCTCAAATCTAACCTAAGTTCAAATCATTGATTTCTAGAACTTAGAGTTTCTATCTAGAACCCACCTGATATACGGAGAGGAGTTTGAAGAAGATGGTCCAAGCTTTTCTCTCTTTTCCTCTTCTCCTCCTTTCTCTTCTTCCTCATTTTCTTCTTCTTCTTCTTTCTATTTCCTTTTCTTTCTCATTCTCTTACCAAATATATATATATATATATATATATATATATATATATATATATATATATATATATATATATAAAAACCAATATTATATAATATAATCTAATAGCGCAAAATATCTCCAATTGATATTTTGTCGTTTCAACCAATTGATCAATCATTTGAGTTATCATAAAAGTCTCTCTTGAACTAATAATAAATTAATCTCCTCAGAGTTCATTAGTTGCTCTATTGATCCCAATTGATAATACTTAAGGTACTTAGAGGATTCCATTAATCCAATTAATCAAAGATAGAGTACGTAGATACTCATCTGATATCCAATTGAGCATTTAAAATAATACGGGGTATTACATATAGTGAAGCAAGGTAGATAAATCAATGACTCGGAAGGTAGGCAAACAAAAGTCAACAGTCATATTCACCTTGGGATCGTAATGGTACCCGAGTTCACTTGAGTACCATAAAGGGGAACGCCACAGCCTATCTCGGCCAATCATAGGCACAATAATGAGAGAGTGTGCGCGCACACACACTCACACGCATACACATACATATAATGACAAATAAATCAACGGAATATAAATACGGTTGAAAAAGGTAGCATGGGCATTCTACACCTCTAAAAAGAAAAGAAACCAAACAAAATAACAATAGAACAAATCAAACAACAACCATTAGAAAATCCAAATACCCAAAAAAAAGGAAAAAACAAAATCAACAGGATAATACACTAAAACCACCTAACTAAGAAGCCAAAAACTTGGACATTACAAACCTTCAAGGACGACTACTAGTTCATACACAATACAACTAGTAACTAACCCGTGCGCTCGCACGGACATGTATGTTCGAGGATTTTATGTTACGGACACGTAATTGTTAATCAAATTAAAAAAAGAAATTGTAAAATTATAAAAATAGATATTATTTAAATTAAAATTTTGTATTGGTAAATATAAGAAATTGTCGAGAATTTTGTATTATTCAAAAATTGAATTAGTAGTCTAGCTTTCTAATGACACCAAGAACGTCCCGATCCGAGTTACGGATCAAAAGTTATGAAGGAAACAAAACTGCACTAACTGTCACATTCGCTAGGCGAACACCCAGCGAGCATTCGCTCCAGCCTTCGCTAGGCGAAGCCCCTGGCGAATGAACAAACAGAACCAAAACAGACATAAAGTTCGCTACGCGAACTCTCTAGCGAACCTTCGCCTCTCCCTTCGCTTCGCGAACAACTCAGCGAAGCAAGTCAGAACCAAACAGAACTGAAAACACACAAAGTTCGCTAGACAAACGTCTCTGGCGAACATTCGCTGACCTTCGCTGGCGGGTTCGCTAGGCGAACCCTCGAAAATCTGTTCGCTGCGCTTCGCCCCAGGTTCGCTAGGCGAACCATGCGAAACCCAGAAATCTCAGTAGCGTCACAGCTGGGCCTTTGGGGTCCAAAACCCACTCCAAACACCACCCAATGCACAAACAAGCATAAATAGATGATTCTACACACGTATTGATCATACAACACAGTTTATAACTCATTTTATCCGTTAGATTCCATTGATTTATCCGATTAATCATTTTCTCTCAAATCTAACCTAAGTTCAAATCATTGATTTCTAGAACTTAGAGTTTCTATCTAGAACCCACCTGATATACGGAGAGGAGTTTGAAGAAGATGGTCCAAGCTTTTCTCTCTTTTCCTCTTCTCCTCCTTTCTCTTCTTCCTCATTTTCTTCTTCTTCTTCTTTCTATTTCCTTTTCTTTCTCATTCTCTTACCAAATATATATATATATATATATATATATATAAAAACCAATATTATATAATATAATCTAATAGCGCAAAATATCTCCAATTGATATTTTGTCGTTTCAACCAATTGATCAATCATTTGAGTTATCATAAAAGTCTCTCTTGAACTAATAATAAATTAATCTCCTCAGAGTTCATTAGTTGCTCTATTGATCCCAATTGATAATACTTAAGGTACTTAGAGGATTCCATTAATCCAATTAATCAAAGATAGAGTACGTAGATACTCATCTGATATCCAATTGAGCATTTAAAATAATACGGGGTATTACATATAGTGAAGCAAGGTAGATAAATCAATGACTCGGAAGGTAGGCAAACAAAAGTCAACAGTCATATTCACCTTGGGATCGTAATGGTACCCGAGTTCACTTGAGTACCATAAAGGGGAACGCCACAGCCTATCTCGGCCAATCATAGGCACAATAATGAGAGAGTGTGCGCGCACACACACTCACACGCATACACATACATATAATGACAAATAAATCAACGGAATATAAATACGGTTGAAAAAGGTAGCATGGGCATTCTACACCTCTAAAAAGAAAAGAAACCAAACAAAATAACAATAGAACAAATCAAACAACAACCATTAGAAAATCCAAATACCCAAAAAAAAGGAAAAAACAAAATCAACAGGATAATACACTAAAACCACCTAACTAAGAAGCCAAAAACTTGGACATTACAAACCTTCAAGGACGACTACTAGTTCATACACAATACAACTAGTAACTAACCCGTGCGCTCGCACGGACATGTATGTTCGAGGATTTTATGTTACGGACACGTAATTGTTAATCAAATTAAAAAAAGAAATTGTAAAATTATAAAAATAGATATTATTTAAATTAAAATTTTGTATTGGTAAATATAAGAAATTGTCGAGAATTTTGTATTATTCAAAAATTGAATTAGTAGTCTAGCTTTCTAATGACACCAAGAACGTCCCGATCCGAGTTACGGATCAAAAGTTATGAAGGAAACAAAACTGCACTAACTGTCACATTCGCTAGGCGAACACCCAGCGAGCATTCGCTCCAGCCTTCGCTAGGCGAAGCCCCTGGCGAATGAACAAACAGAACCAAAACAGACATAAAGTTCGCTACGCGAACTCTCTAGCGAACCTTCGCCTCTCCCTTCGCTTCGCGAACAACTCAGCGAAGCAAGTCAGAACCAAACAGAACTGAAAACACACAAAGTTCGCTAGACAAACGTCTCTGGCGAACATTCGCTGACCTTCGCTGGCGGGTTCGCTAGGCGAACCCTCGAAAATCTGTTCGCTGCGCTTCGCCCCAGGTTCGCTAGGCGAACCATGCGAAACCCAGAAATCTCAGTAGCGTCACAGCTGGGCCTTTGGGGTCCAAAACCCACTCCAAACACCACCCAATGCACAAACAAGCATAAATAGATGATTCTACACACGTATTGATCATACAACACAGTTTATAACTCATTTTATCCGTTAGATTCCATTGATTTATCCGATTAATCATTTTCTCTCAAATCTAACCTAAGTTCAAATCATTGATTTCTAGAACTTAGAGTTTCTATCTAGAACCCACCTGATATACGGAGAGGAGTTTGAAGAAGATGGTCCAAGCTTTTCTCTCTTTTCCTCTTCTCCTCCTTTCTCTTCTTCCTCATTTTCTTCTTCTTCTTCTTTCTATTTCCTTTTCTTTCTCATTCTCTTACCAAATATATATATATATATATATATATATATATATATATATATATATATAAAAACCAATATTATATAATATAATCTAATAGCGCAAAATATCTCCAATTGATATTTTGTCGTTTCAACCAATTGATCAATCATTTGAGTTATCATAAAAGTCTCTCTTGAACTAATAATAAATTAATCTCCTCAGAGTTCATTAGTTGCTCTATTGATCCCAATTGATAATACTTAAGGTACTTAGAGGATTCCATTAATCCAATTAATCAAAGATAGAGTACGTAGATACTCATCTGATATCCAATTGAGCATTTAAAATAATACGGGGTATTACATATAGTGAAGCAAGGTAGATAAATCAATGACTCGGAAGGTAGGCAAACAAAAGTCAACAGTCATATTCACCTTGGGATCGTAATGGTACCCGAGTTCACTTGAGTACCATAAAGGGGAACGCCACAGCCTATCTCGGCCAATCATAGGCACAATAATGAGAGAGTGTGCGCGCACACACACTCACACGCATACACATACATATAATGACAAATAAATCAACGGAATATAAATACGGTTGAAAAAGGTAGCATGGGCATTCTACACCTCTAAAAAGAAAAGAAACCAAACAAAATAACAATAGAACAAATCAAACAACAACCATTAGAAAATCCAAATACCCAAAAAAAAGGAAAAAACAAAATCAACAGGATAATACACTAAAACCACCTAACTAAGAAGCCAAAAACTTGGACATTACAAACCTTCAAGGACGACTACTAGTTCATACACAATACAACTAGTAACTAACCCGTGCGCTCGCACGGACATGTATGTTCGAGGATTTTATGTTACGGACACGTAATTGTTAATCAAATTAAAAAAAGAAATTGTAAAATTATAAAAATAGATATTATTTAAATTAAAATTTTGTATTGGTAAATATAAGAAATTGTCGAGAATTTTGTATTATTCAAAAATTGAATTAGTAGTCTAGCTTTCTAATGACACCAAGAACGTCCCGATCCGAGTTACGGATCAAAAGTTATGAAGGAAACAAAACTGCACTAACTGTCACATTCGCTAGGCGAACACCCAGCGAGCATTCGCTCCAGCCTTCGCTAGGCGAAGCCCCTGGCGAATGAACAAACAGAACCAAAACAGACATAAAGTTCGCTACGCGAACTCTCTAGCGAACCTTCGCCTCTCCCTTCGCTTCGCGAACAACTCAGCGAAGCAAGTCAGAACCAAACAGAACTGAAAACACACAAAGTTCGCTAGACAAACGTCTCTGGCGAACATTCGCTGACCTTCGCTGGTGGGTTCGCTAGGCGAACCCTCGAAAATCTGTTCGCTGCGCTTCGCCCCAGGTTCGCTAGGCGAACCATGCGAAACCCAGAAATCTCAGTAGCGTCACAGCTGGGCCTTTGGGGTCCAAAACCCACTCCAAACACCACCCAATGCACAAACAAGCATAAATAGATGATTCTACACACGTATTGATCATACAACACAGTTTATAACTCATTTTATCCGTTAGATTCCATTGATTTATCCGATTAATCATTTTCTCTCAAATCTAACCTAAGTTCAAATCATTGATTTCTAGAACTTAGAGTTTCTATCTAGAACCCACCTGATATACGGAGAGGAGTTTGAAGAAGATGGTCCAAGCTTTTCTCTCTTTTCCTCTTCTCCTCCTTTCTCTTCTTCCTCATTTTCTTCTTCTTCTTCTTTCTATTTCCTTTTCTTTCTCATTCTCTTACCAAATATATATATATATATATATATATATATATATATATATATATATATATAAAAACCAATATTATATAATATAATCTAATAGCGCAAAATATCTCCAATTGATATTTTGTCGTTTCAACCAATTGATCAATCATTTGAGTTATCATAAAAGTCTCTCTTGAACTAATAATAAATTAATCTCCTCAGAGTTCATTAGTTGCTCTATTGATCCCAATTGATAATACTTAAGGTACTTAGAGGATTCCATTAATCCAATTAATCAAAGATAGAGTACGTAGATACTCATCTGATATCCAATTGAGCATTTAAAATAATACGGGGTATTACATATAGTGAAGCAAGGTAGATAAATCAATGACTCGGAAGGTAGGCAAACAAAAGTCAACAGTCATATTCACCTTGGGATCGTAATGGTACCCGAGTTCACTTGAGTACCATAAAGGGGAACGCCACAGCCTATCTCGGCCAATCATAGGCACAATAATGAGAGAGTGTGCGCGCACACACACTCACACGCATACACATACATATAATGACAAATAAATCAACGGAATATAAATACGGTTGAAAAAGGTAGCATGGGCATTCTACACCTCTAAAAAGAAAAGAAACCAAACAAAATAACAATAGAACAAATCAAACAACAACCATTAGAAAATCCAAATACCCAAAAAAAAGGAAAAAACAAAATCAACAGGATAATACACTAAAACCACCTAACTAAGAAGCCAAAAACTTGGACATTACAAACCTTCAAGGACGACTACTAGTTCATACACAATACAACTAGTAACTAACCCGTGCGCTCGCACGGACATGTATGTTCGAGGATTTTATGTTACGGACACGTAATTGTTAATCAAATTAAAAAAAGAAATTGTAAAATTATAAAAATAGATATTATTTAAATTAAAATTTTGTATTGGTAAATATAAGAAATTGTCGAGAATTTTGTATTATTCAAAAATTGAATTAGTAGTCTAGCTTTCTAATGACACCAAGAACGTCCCGATCCGAGTTACGGATCAAAAGTTATGAAGGAAACAAAACTGCACTAACTGTCACATTCGCTAGGCGAACACCCAGCGAGCATTCGCTCCAGCCTTCGCTAGGCGAAGCCCCTGGCGAATGAACAAACAGAACCAAAACAGACATAAAGTTCGCTACGCGAACTCTCTAGCGAACCTTCGCCTCTCCCTTCGCTTCGCGAACAACTCAGCGAAGCAAGTCAGAACCAAACAGAACTGAAAACACACAAAGTTCGCTAGACAAACGTCTCTGGCGAACATTCGCTGACCTTCGCTGGCGGGTTCGCTAGGCGAACCCTCGAAAATCTGTTTGCTGCGCTTCGCCCCAGGTTCTCTAGGCGAACCATGCGAAACCCAGAAATCTCAGTAGCGTCACAGCTGGGCCTTTGGGGTCCAAAACCCACTCCAAACACCACCCAATGCACAAACAAGCATAAATAGATGATTCTACACACGTATTGATCATACAACACAGTTTATAACTCATTTTATCCGTTAGATTCCATTGATTTATCCGATTAATCATTTTCTCTCAAATCTAACCTAAGTTCAAATCATTGATTTCTAGAACTTAGAGTTTCTATCTAGAACCCACCTGATATACGGAGAGGAGTTTGAAGAAGATGGTCCAAGCTTTTCTCTCTTTTCCTCTTCTCCTCCTTTCTCTTCTTCCTCATTTTCTTCTTCTTCTTCTTTCTATTTCCTTTTCTTTCTCATTCTCTTACCAAATATATATATATATATATATATATATATAAAAACCAATATTATATAATATAATCTAATAGCGCAAAATATCTCCAATTGATATTTTGTCGTTTCAACCAATTGATCAATCATTTGAGTTATCATAAAAGTCTCTCTTGAACTAATAATAAATTAATCTCCTCAGAGTTCATTAGTTGCTCTATTGATCCCAATTGATAATACTTAAGGTACTTAGAGGATTCCATTAATCCAATTAATCAAAGATAGAGTACGTAGATACTCATCTGATATCCAATTGAGCATTTAAAATAATACGGGGTATTACATATAGTGAAGCAAGGTAGATAAATCAATGACTCGGAAGGTAGGCAAACAAAAGTCAACAGTCATATTCACCTTGGGATCGTAATGGTACCCGAGTTCACTTGAGTACCATAAAGGGGAACGCCACAGCCTATCTCGGCCAATCATAGGCACAATAATGAGAGAGTGTGCGCGCACACACACTCACACGCATACACATACATATAATGACAAATAAATCAACGGAATATAAATACGGTTGAAAAAGGTAGCATGGGCATTCTACACCTCTAAAAAGAAAAGAAACCAAACAAAATAACAATAGAACAAATCAAACAACAACCATTAGAAAATCCAAATACCCAAAAAAAAGGAAAAAACAAAATCAACAGGATAATACACTAAAACCACCTAACTAAGAAGCCAAAAACTTGGACATTACAAACCTTCAAGGACGACTACTAGTTCATACACAATACAACTAGTAACTAACCCGTGCGCTCGCACGGATATGTATGTTCGAGGATTTTATGTTACGGACACGTAATTGTTAATCAAATTAAAAAAAGAAATTGTAAAATTATAAAAATAGATATTATTTAAATTAAAATTTTGTATTGGTAAATATAAGAAATTGTCGAGAATTTTGTATTATTCAAAAATTGAATTAGTAGTCTAGCTTTCTAATGACACCAAGAACGTCCCGATCCGAGTTACGGATCAAAAGTTATGAAGGAAACAAAACTGCACTAACTGTCACATTCGCTAGGCGAACACCCAGCGAGCATTCGCTCCAGCCTTCGCTAGGCGAAGCCCCTGGCGAATGAACAAACAGAACCAAAACAGACATAAAGTTCGCTACGCGAACTCTCTAGCGAACCTTCGCCTCTCCCTTCGCTTCGCGAACAACTCAGCGAAGCAAGTCAGAACCAAACAGAACTGAAAACACACAAAGTTCGCTAGACAAACGTCTCTGGCGAACATTCGCTGACCTTCGCTGGCGGGTTCGCTAGGCGAACCCTCGAAAATCTGTTTGCTGCGCTTCGCCCCAGGTTCGCTAGGCGAACCATGCGAAACCCAGAAATCTCAGTAGCGTCACAGCTGGGCCTTTGGGGTCCAAAACCCACTCCAAACACCACCCAATGCACAAACAAGCATAAATAGATGATTCTACACACGTATTGATCATACAACACAGTTTATAACTCATTTTATCCGTTAGATTCCATTGATTTATCCGATTAATCATTTTCTCTCAAATCTAACCTAAGTTCAAATCATTGATTTCTAGAACTTAGAGTTTCTATCTAGAACCCACCTGATATACGGAGAGGAGTTTGAAGAAGATGGTCCAAGCTTTTCTCTCTTTTCCTCTTCTCCTCCTTTCTCTTCTTCCTCATTTTCTTCTTCTTCTTCTTTCTATTTCCTTTTCTTTCTCATTCTCTTACCAAATATATATATATATATATATATATATATATATATATATATATATATATATATATATATATAAAAACCAATATTATATAATATAATCTAATAGCGCAAAATATCTCCAATTGATATTTTGTCGTTTCAACCAATTGATCAATCATTTGAGTTATCATAAAAGTCTCTCTTGAACTAATAATAAATTAATCTCCTCAGAGTTCATTAGTTGCTCTATTGATCCCAATTGATAATACTTAAGGTACTTAGAGGATTCCATTAATCCAATTAATCAAAGATAGAGTACGTAGATACTCATCTGATATCCAATTGAGCATTTAAAATAATACGGGGTATTACATATAGTGAAGCAAGGTAGATAAATCAATGACTCGGAAGGTAGGCAAACAAAAGTCAACAGTCATATTCACCTTGGGATCGTAATGGTACCCGAGTTCACTTGAGTACCATAAAGGGGAACGCCACAGCCTATCTCGGCCAATCATAGGCACAATAATGAGAGAGTGTGCGCGCACACACACTCACACGCATACACATACATATAATGACAAATAAATCAACGGAATATAAATACGGTTGAAAAAGGTAGCATGGGCATTCTACACCTCTAAAAAGAAAAGAAACCAAACAAAATAACAATAGAACAAATCAAACAACAACCATTAGAAAATCCAAATACCCAAAAAAAAGGAAAAAACAAAATCAACAGGATAATACACTAAAACCACCTAACTAAGAAGCCAAAAACTTGGACATTACAAACCTTCAAGGACGACTACTAGTTCATACACAATACAACTAGTAACTAACCCGTGCGCTCGCACGGACATGTATGTTCGAGGATTTTATGTTACGGACACGTAATTGTTAATCAAATTAAAAAAAGAAATTGTAAAATTATAAAAATAGATATTATTTAAATTAAAATTTTGTATTGGTAAATATAAGAAATTGTCGAGAATTTTGTATTATTCAAAAATTGAATTAGTAGTCTAGCTTTCTAATGACACCAAGAACGTCCCGATCCGAGTTACGGATCAAAAGTTATGAAGGAAACAAAACTGCACTAACTGTCACATTCGCTAGGCGAACACCCAGCGAGCATTCGCTCCAGCCTTCGCTAGGCGAAGCCCCTGGCGAATGAACAAACAGAACCAAAACAGACATAAAGTTCGCTACACGAACTCTCTAGCGAACCTTCGCCTCTCCCTTCGCTTTGCGAACAACTCAGCGAAGCAAGTCAGAACCAAACAGAACTGAAAACACACAAAGTTCGCTAGACAAACGTCTCTGGCGAACATTCGCTGGCGGGTTCGCTAGGCGAACCCTCGAAAATCTGTTCGCTGCGCTTCGCCCCAGGTTCGCTAGGCGAACCATGCGAAACCCAGAAATCTCAGTAGCGTCACAGCTGGGCCTTTGGGGTCCAAAACCCACTCCAAACACCACCCAATGCACAAACAAGCATAAATAGATGATTCTACACACGTATTGATCATACAACACAGTTTATAACTCATTTTATCCGTTAGATTCCATTGATTTATCCGATTAATCATTTTCTCTCAAATCTAACCTAAGTTCAAATCATTGATTTCTAGAACTTAGAGTTTCTATCTAGAACCCACCTGATATACGGAGAGGAGTTTGAAGAAGATGGTCCAAGCTTTTCTCTCTTTTCCTCTTCTCCTCCTTTCTCTTCTTCCTCATTTTCTTCTTCTTCTTCTTTCTATTTCCTTTTCTTTCTCATTCTCTTACCAAATATATATATATATATATATATATAAAAACCAATATTATATAATATAATCTAATAGCGCAAAATATCTCCAATTGATATTTTGTCGTTTCAACCAATTGATCAATCATTTGAGTTATCATAAAAGTCTCTCTTGAACTAATAATAAATTAATCTCCTCAGAGTTCATTAGTTGCTCTATTGATCCCAATTGATAATACTTAAGGTACTTAGAGGATTCCATTAATCCAATTAATCAAAGATAGAGTACGTAGATACTCATCTGATATCCAATTGAGCATTTAAAATAATACGGGGTATTACATATAGTGAAGCAAGGTAGATAAATCAATGACTCGGAAGGTAGGCAAACAAAAGTCAACAGTCATATTCACCTTGGGATCGTAATGGTACCCGAGTTCACTTGAGTACCATAAAGGGGAACGCCACAGCCTATCTCGGCCAATCATAGGCACAATAATGAGAGAGTGTGCGCGCACACACACTCACACGCATACACATACATATAATGACAAATAAATCAACGGAATATAAATACGGTTGAAAAAGGTAGCATGGGCATTCTACACCTCTAAAAAGAAAAGAAACCAAACAAAATAACAATAGAACAAATCAAACAACAACCATTAGAAAATCCAAATACCCAAAAAAAAGGAAAAAACAAAATCAACAGGATAATACACTAAAACCACCTAACTAAGAAGCCAAAAACTTGGACATTACAAACCTTCAAGGACGACTACTAGTTCATACACAATACAACTAGTAACTAACCCGTGCGCTCGCACGGACATGTATGTTCGAGGATTTTATGTTACGGACACGTAATTGTTAATCAAATTAAAAAAAGAAATTGTAAAATTATAAAAATAGATATTATTTAAATTAAAATTTTGTATTGGTAAATATAAGAAATTGTCGAGAATTTTGTATTATTCAAAAATTGAATTAGTAGTCTAGCTTTCTAATGACACCAAGAACGTCCCGATCCGAGTTACGGATCAAAAGTTATGAAGGAAACAAAACTGCACTAACTGTCACATTCGCTAGGCGAACACCCAGCGAGCATTCGCTCCAGCCTTCGCTAGGCGAAGCCCCTGGCGAATGAACAAACAGAACCAAAACAGACATAAAGTTCGCTACGCGAACTCTCTAGCGAACCTTCGCCTCTCCCTTCGCTTCGCGAACAACTCAGCGAAGCAAGTCAGAACCAAACAGAACTGAAAACACACAAAGTTCGCTAGACAAACGTCTCTGGCGAACATTCGCTGACCTTCGCTGGCGGGTTCGCTAGGCGAACCCTCGAAAATCTGTTCGCTGCGCTTCGCCCCAGGTTCGCTAGGCGAACCATGCGAAACCCAGAAATCTCAGTAGCGTCACAGCTGGGCCTTTGGGGTCCAAAACCCACTCCAAACACCACCCAATGCACAAACAAGCATAAATAGATGATTCTACACACGTATTGATCATACAACACAGTTTATAACTCATTTTATCCGTTAGATTCCATTGATTTATCCGATTAATCATTTTCTCTCAAATCTAACCTAAGTTCAAATCATTGATTTCTAGAACTTAGAGTTTCTATCTAGAACCCACCTGATATACGGAGAGGAGTTTGAAGAAGATGGTCCAAGCTTTTCTCTCTTTTCCTCTTCTCCTCCTTTCTCTTCTTCCTCATTTTCTTCTTCTTCTTCTTTCTATTTCCTTTTCTTTCTCATTCTCTTACCAAATATATATATATATATATATATATATATATAAACCAATATTTTATAATATAATCTAATAGCGCAAAATATCTCCAATTGATATTTTGTCGTTTCAACCAATTGATCAATCATTTGAGTTATCATAAAAGTCTCTCTTGAACTAATAATAAATTAATCTCCTCAGAGTTCATTAGTTGCTATATTGATCCCAATTGATAATACTTAAGGTACTTAGAGGATTCCATTAATCCAATTAATCAAAGATAGAGTACGTAGATACTCATCTGATATCCAATTGAGCATTTAAAATAATACGGGGTATTACATATAGTGAAGCAAGGTAGATAAATCAATGACTCGGAAGGTAGGCAAACAAAAGTCAACAGTCATATTCACCTTGGGATCGTAATGGTACCCGAGTTCACTTGAGTACCATAAAGGGGAACGCCACAGCCTATCTCGGCCAATCATAGGCACAATAATGAGAGAGTGTGCGCGCACACACACTCACACGCATACACATACATATAATGACAAATAAATCAACGGAATATAAATACGGTTGAAAAAGGTAGCATGGGCATTCTACACCTCTAAAAAGAAAAGAAACCAAACAAAATAACAATAGAACAAATCAAACAACAACCATTAGAAAATCCAAATACCCAAAAAAAAGGAAAAAACAAAATCAACAGGATAATACACTAAAACCACCTAACTAAGAAGCCAAAAACTTGGACATTACAAACCTTCAAGGACGACTACTAGTTCATACACAATACAACTAGTAACTAACCCGTGCGCTCGCACGGACATGTATGTTCGAGGATTTTATGTTACGGACACGTAATTGTTAATCAAATTAAAAAAAGAAATTGTAAAATTATAAAAATAGATATTATTTAAATTAAAATTTTGTATTGGTAAATATAAGAAATTGTCGAGAATTTTGTATTATTCAAAAATTGAATTAGTAGTCTAGCTTTCTAATGACACCAAGAACGTCCCGATCCGAGTTACGGATCAAAAGTTATGAAGGAAACAAAACTGCACTAACTGTCACATTCGCTAGGCGAACACCCAGCGAGCATTCGCTCCAGCCTTCGCTAGGCGAAGCCCCTGGCGAATGAACAAACAGAACCAAAACAGACATAAAGTTCGCTACGCGAACTCTCTAGCGAACCTTCGCCTCTCCCTTCGCTTCGCGAACAACTCAGCGAAGCAAGTCAGAATCAAAAGAGAACTGAAAACACACAAAGTTCGCTAGACAAACGTCTCTGGCGAACATTCGCTGACCTTCGCTGGCGGGTTCGCTAGGCGAACCCTCGAAAATCTGTTCGCTGCGCTTCGCCCCAGGTTCGCTAGGCGAACCATGCGAAACCCAGAAATCTCAGTAGCGTCACAGCTGGGCCTTTGGGGTCCAAAACCCACTCCAAACACCACCCAATGCACAAACAAGCATAAATAGATGATTCTACACACGTATTGATCATACAACACAGTTTATAACTCATTTTATCCGTTAGATTCCATTGATTTATCCGATTAATCATTTTCTCTCAAATCTAACCTAAGTTCAAATCATTGATTTCTAGAACTTAGAGTTTCTATCTAGAACCCACCTGATATACGGAGAGGAGTTTGAAGAAGATGGTCCAAGCTTTTCTCTCTTTTCCTCTTCTCCTCCTTTCTCTTCTTCCTCATTTTCTTCTTCTTCTTCTTTCTATTTCCTTTTCTTTCTCATTCTCTTACCAAATATATATATATATATATATATATATAAACCAATATTTTATAATATAATCTAATAGCGCAAAATATCTCCAATTGATATTTTGTCGTTTCAACCAATTGATCAATCATTTGAGTTATCATAAAAGTCTCTCTTGAACTAATAATAAATTAATCTCCTCAGAGTTCATTAGTTGCTATATTGATCCCAATTGATAATACTTAAGGTACTTAGAGGATTCCATTAATCCAATTAATCAAAGATAGAGTACGTAGATACTCATCTGATATCCAATTGAGCATTTAAAATAATACGGGGTATTACATATAGTGAAGCAAGGTAGATAAATCAATGACTCGGAAGGTAGGCAAACAAAAGTCAACAGTCATATTCACCTTGGGATCGTAATGGTACCCGAGTTCACTTGAGTACCATAAAGGGGAACGCCACAGCCTATCTCGGCCAATCATAGGCACAATAATGAGAGAGTGTGCGCGCACACACACTCACACGCATACACATACATATAATGACAAATAAATCAACGGAATATAAATACGGTTGAAAAAGGTAGCATGGGCATTCTACACCTCTAAAAAGAAAAGAAACCAAACAAAATAACAATAGAACAAATCAAACAACAACCATTAGAAAATCCAAATACCCAAAAAAAAGGAAAAAACAAAATCAACAGGATAATACACTAAAACCACCTAACTAAGAAGCCAAAAACTTGGACATTACAAACCTTCAAGGACGACTACTAGTTCATACACAATACAACTAGTAACTAACCCGTGCGCTCGCACGGACATGTATGTTCGAGGATTTTATGTTACGGACACGTAATTGTTAATCAAATTAAAAAAAGAAATTGTAAAATTATAAAAATAGATATTATTTAAATTAAAATTTTGTATTGGTAAATATAAGAAATTGTCGAGAATTTTGTATTATTCAAAAATTGAATTAGTAGTCTAGCTTTCTAATGACACCAAGAACGTCCCGATCCGAGTTACGGATCAAAAGTTATGAAGGAAACAAAACTGCACTAACTGTCACATTCGCTAGGCGAACACCCAGCGAGCATTCGCTCCAGCCTTCGCTAGGCGAAGCCCCTGGCGAATGAACAAACAGAACCAAAACAGACATAAAGTTCGCTACGCGAACTCTCTAGCGAACCTTCGCCTCTCCCTTCGCTTCGCGAACAACTCAGCGAAGCAAGTCAGAACCAAAGAGAACTGAAAACACACAAAGTTCGCTAGACAAACGTCTCTGGCGAACATTCGCTGACCTTCGCTGGCGGGTTCGCTAGGCGAACCCTCGAAAATCTGTTCGCTGCGCTTCGCCCCAGGTTCGCTAGGCGAACCATGCGAAACCCAGAAATCTCAGTAGCGTCACAGCTGGGCCTTTGGGGTCCAAAACCCACTCCAAACACCACCCAATGCACAAACAAGCATAAATAGATGATTCTACACACGTATTGATCATACAACACAGTTTATAACTCATTTTATCCGTTAGATTCCATTGATTTATCCGATTAATCATTTTCTCTCAAATCTAACCTAAGTTCAAATCATTGATTTCTAGAACTTAGAGTTTCTATCTAGAACCCACCTGATATACGGAGAGGAGTTTGAAGAAGATGGTCCAAGCTTTTCTCTCTTTTCCTCTTCTCCTCCTTTCTCTTCTTCCTCATTTTCTTCTTCTTCTTCTTTCTATTTCCTTTTCTTTCTCATTCTCTTACCAAATATATATATATATATATATATATATATATATATATATATATATATATATAAAAACCAATATTATATAATATAATCTAATAGCGCAAAATATCTCCAATTGATATTTTGTCGTTTCAACCAATTGATCAATCATTTGAGTTATCATAAAAGTCTCTCTTGAACTAATAATAAATTAATCTCCTCAGAGTTCATTAGTTGCTCTATTGATCCCAATTGATAATACTTAAGGTACTTAGAGGATTCCATTAATCCAATTAATCAAAGATAGAGTACGTAGATACTCATCTGATATCCAATTGAGCATTTAAAATAATACGGGGTATTACATATAGTGAAGCAAGGTAGATAAATCAATGACTCGGAAGGTAGGCAAACAAAAGTCAACAGTCATATTCACCTTGGGATCGTAATGGTACCCGAGTTCACTTGAGTACCATAAAGGGGAACGCCACAGCCTATCTCGGCCAATCATAGGCACAATAATGAGAGAGTGTGCGCGCACACACACTCACACGCATACACATACATATAATGACAAATAAATCAACGGAATATAAATACGGTTGAAAAAGGTAGCATGGGCATTCTACACCTCTAAAAAGAAAAGAAACCAAACAAAATAACAATAGAACAAATCAAACAACAACCATTAGAAAATCCAAATACCCAAAAAAAAGGAAAAAACAAAATCAACAGGATAATACACTAAAACCACCTAACTAAGAAGCCAAAAACTTGGACATTACAAACCTTCAAGGACGACTACTAGTTCATACACAATACAACTAGTAACTAACCCGTGCGCTCGCACGGACATGTATGTTCGAGGATTTTATGTTACGGACACGTAATTGTTAATCAAATTAAAAAAAGAAATTGTAAAATTATAAAAATAGATATTATTTAAATTAAAATTTTGTATTGGTAAATATAAGAAATTGTCGAGAATTTTGTATTATTCAAAAATTGAATTAGTAGTCTAGCTTTCTAATGACACCAAGAACGTCCCGATCCGAGTTACGGATCAAAAGTTATGAAGGAAACAAAACTGCACTAACTGTCACATTCGCTAGGCGAACACCCAGCGAGCATTCGCTCCAGCCTTCGCTAGGCGAAGCCCCTGGCGAATGAACAAACAGAACCAAAACAGACATAAAGTTCGCTACGCGAACTCTCTAGCGAACCTTCGCCTCTCCCTTCGCTTCGCGAACAACTCAGCGAAGCAAGTCAGAACCAAACAGAACTGAAAACACACAAAGTTCGCTAGACAAACGTCTCTGGCGAACATTCGCTGACCTTCGCTGGCGGGTTCGCTAGGCGAACCCTCGAAAATCTGTTCGCTGCGCTTCGCCCCAGGTTCGCTAGGCGAACCATGCGAAACCCAAAAATCTCAGTAGCGTCACAGCTGGGCCTTTGGGGTCCAAAACCCACTCCAAACACCACCCAATGCACAAACAAGCATAAATAGATGATTCTACACACGTATTGATCATACAACACAGTTTATAACTTATTTTATCCGTTAGATTCCATTGATTTATCCGATTAATCATTTTCTCTCAAATCTAACCTAAGTTCAAATCATTGATTTCTAGAACTTAGAGTTTCTATCTAGAACCCACCTGATATACGGAGAGGAGTTTGAAGAAGATGGTCCAAGCTTTTCTCTCTTTTCCTCTTCTCCTCCTTTCTCTTCTTCCTCATTTTCTTCTTCTTCTTCTTTCTATTTCCTTTTCTTTCTCATTCTCTTACCAAATATATATATATATAAAAAAACCAATATTATAGAATATAATCTAATAGCGCAAAATATCTCCAATTGATATTTTGTCGTTTCAACCAATTGATCAATCATTTGAGTTATCATAAAAGTCTCTCTTGAACTAATAATAAATTAATCTCCTCAGAGTTCATTAGTTGCTCTATTGATCCCAATTGATAATACTTAAGGTACTTAGAGGATTCCATTAATCCAATTAATCAAAGATAGAGTACGTAGATACTCATCTGATATCCAATTGAGCATTTAAAATAATACGGGGTATTACATATAGTGAAGCAAGGTAGATAAATCAATGACTCGGAAGGTAGGCAAACAAAAGTCAACAGTCATATTCACCTTGGGATCGTAATGGTACCCGAGTTCACTTGAGTACCATAAAGGGGAACGCCACAGCCTATCTCGGCCAATCATAGGCACAATAATGAGAGAGTGTGCGCGCACACACACTCACACGCATACACATACATATAATGACAAATAAATCAACGGAATATAAATACGGTTGAAAAAGGTAGCATGGGCATTCTACACCTCTAAAAAGAAAAGAAACCAAACAAAATAACAATAGAACAAATCAAACAACAACCATTAGAAAATCCAAATACCCAAAAAAAAGGAAAAAACAAAATCAACAGGATAATACACTAAAACCACCTAACTAAGAAGCCAAAAACTTGGACATTACAAACCTTCAAGGACGACTACTAGTTCATACACAATACAACTAGTAACTAACCCGTGCGCTCGCACGGACATGTATGTTCGAGGATTTTATGTTACGGACACGTAATTGTTAATCAAATTAAAAAAAGAAATTGTAAAATTATAAAAATAGATATTATTTAAATTAAAATTTTGTATTGGTAAATATAAGAAATTGTCGAGAATTTTGTATTATTCAAAAATTGAATTAGTAGTCTAGCTTTCTAATGACACCAAGAACGTCCCGATCCGAGTTACGGATCAAAAGTTATGAAGGAAACAAAACTGCACTAACTGTCACATTCGCTAGGCGAACACCCAGCGAGCATTCGCTCCAGCCTTCGCTAGGCGAAGCCCCTGGCGAATGAACAAACAGAACCAAAACAGACATAAAGTTCGCTACGCGAACTCTCTAGCGAACCTTCGCCTCTCCCTTCGCTTCGCGAACAACTCAGCGAAGCAAGTCAGAACCAAACAGAACTGAAAACACACAAAGTTCGCTAGACAAACGTCTCTGGCGAACATTCGCTGACCTTCGCTGGCGGGTTCGCTAGGCGAACCCTCGAAAATCTGTTCGCTGCGCTTCGCCCCAGGTTCGCTAGGCGAACCATGCGAAACCCAGAAATCTCAGTAGCGTCACAGCTGGGCCTTTGGGGTCCAAAACCCACTCCAAACACCACCCAATGCACAAACAAGCATAAATAGATGATTCTACACACGTATTGATCATACAACACAGTTTATAACTCATTTTATCCGTTAGATTCCATTGATTTATCCGATTAATCATTTTCTCTCAAATCTAACCTAAGTTCAAATCATTGATTTCTAGAACTTAGAGTTTCTATCTAGAACCCACCTGATATACGGAGAGGAGTTTGAAGAAGATGGTCCAAGCTTTTCTCTCTTTTCCTCTTCTCCTCCTTTCTCTTCTTCCTCATTTTCTTCTTCTTCTTTCTATTTCCTTTTCTTTCTCATTCTCTTACCAAATATATATATATATATATAAACCAATATTATATAATATAATCTAATAGCGCAAAATATCTCCAATTGATATTTTGTCGTTTCAACCAATTGATCAATCATTTGAGTTATCATAAAAGTCTCTCTTGAACTAATAATAAATTAATCTCCTCAGAGTTCATTAGTTGCTCTATTGATCCCAATTGATAATACTTAAGGTACTTAGAGGATTCCATTAATCCAATTAATCAAAGATAGAGTACGTAGATACTCATCTGATATCCAATTGAGCATTTAAAATAATACGGGGTATTACATATAGTGAAGCAAGGTAGATAAATCAATGACTCGGAAGGTAGGCAAACAAAAGTCAACAGTCATATTCACCTTGGGATCGTAATGGTACCCGAGTTCACTTGAGTACCATAAAGGGGAACGCCACAGCCTATCTCGGCCAATCATAGGCACAATAATGAGAGAGTGTGCGCGCACACACACTCACACGCATACACATACATATAATGACAAATAAATCAACGGAATATAAATACGGTTGAAAAAGGTAGCATGGGCATTCTACACCTCTAAAAAGAAAAGAAACCAAACAAAATAACAATAGAACAAATCAAACAACAACCATTAGAAAATCCAAATACCCAAAAAAAAGGAAAAAACAAAATCAACAGGATAATACACTAAAACCACCTAACTAAGAAGCCAAAAACTTGGACATTACAAACCTTCAAGGACGACTACTAGTTCATACATAATACAACTAGTAACTAACCCGTGCGCTCGCACGGACATGTATGTTCGAGGATTTTATGTTACGGACACGTAATTGTTAATCAAATTAAAAAAAGAAATTGTAAAATTATAAAAATAGATATTATTTAAATTAAAATTTTGTATTGGTAAATATAAGAAATTGTCGAGAATTTTGTATTATTCAAAAATTGAATTAGTAGTCTAGCTTTCTAATGACACCAAGAACGTCCCGATCCGAGTTACGGATCAAAAGTTATGAAGGAAACAAAACTGCACTAACTGTCACATTCGCTAGGCGAACACCCAGCGAGCATTCGCTCCAGCCTTCGCTAGGCGAAGCCCCTGGCGAATGAACAAACAGAACCAAAACAGACATAAAGTTCGCTACGCGAACTCTCTAGCGAACCTTCGCCTCTCCCTTCGCTTCGCGAACAACTCAGCGAAGCAAGTCAGAACCAAACAGAACTGAAAACACACAAAGTTCGCTAGACAAACGTCTCTGGCGAACAATCGCTGACCTTCGCTGGCGGGTTCGCTAGGCGAACCCTCGAAAATCTGTTCGCTGCGCTTCGCCCCAGGTTCGCTAGGCGAACCATGCGAAACCCAGAAATCTCAGTAGCGTCACAGCTGGGCCTTTGGGGTCCAAAACCCACTCCAAACACCACCCAATGCACAAACAAGCATAAATAGATGATTCTACACACGTATTGATCATACAACACAGTTTATAACTCATTTTATCCGTTAGATTCCATTGATTTATCCGATTAATCATTTTCTCTCAAATCTAACCTAAGTTCAAATCATTGATTTCTAGAACTTAGAGTTTCTATCTAGAACCCACCTGATATACGGAGAGGAGTTTGAAGAAGATGGTCCAAGCTTTTCTCTCTTTTCCTCTTCTCCTCCTTTCTCTTCTTCCTCATTTTCTTCTTCTTCTTCTTTCTATTTCCTTTTCTTTCTCATTCTCTTACCAAATATATATATATATATATATATATAAACCAATATTATATAATATAATCTAATAGCGCAAAATATCTCCAATTGATATTTTGTCGTTTCAACCAATTGATCAATCATTTGAGTTATCATAAAAGTCTCTCTTGAACTAATAATAAATTAATCTCCTCAGAGTTCATTAGTTGCTATATTGATCCCAATTGATAATACTTAAGGTACTTAGAGGATTCCATTAATCCAATTAATCAAAGATAGAGTACGTAGATACTCATCTGATATCCAATTGAGCATTTAAAATAATACGGGGTATTACATATAGTGAAGCAAGGTAGATAAATCAATGACTCGGAAGGTAGGCAAACAAAAGTCAACAGTCATATTCACCTTGGGATCGTAATGGTACCCGAGTTCACTTGAGTACCATAAAGGGGAACGCCACAGCCTATCTCGGCCAATCATAGGCACAATAATGAGAGAGTGTGCGCGCACACACACTCACACGCATACACATACATATAATGACAAATAAATCAACGGAATATAAATACGGTTGAAAAAGGTAGCATGGGCATTCTACACCTCTAAAAAGAAAAGAAACCAAACAAAATAACAATAGAACAAATCAAACAACAACCATTAGAAAATCCAAATACCCAAAAAAAAGGAAAAAACAAAATCAACAGGATAATACACTAAAACCACCTAACTAAGAAGCCAAAAACTTGGACATTACAAACCTTCAAGGACGACTACTAGTTCATACACAATACAACTAGTAACTAACCCGTGCGCTCGCACGGACATGTATGTTCGAGGATTTTATGTTACGGACACGTAATTGTTAATCAAATTAAAAAAAGAAATTGTAAAATTATAAAAATAGATATTATTTAAATTAAAATTTTGTATTGGTAAATATAAGAAATTGTCGAGAATTTTGTATTATTCAAAAATTGAATTAGTAGTCTAGCTTTCTAATGACACCAAGAACGTCCCGATCCGAGTTACGGATCAAAAGTTATGAAGGAAACAAAACTGCACTAACTGTCACATTCGCTAGGCGAACACCCAGCGAGCATTCGCTCCAGCCTTCGCTAGGCGAAGCCCCTGGCAAATGAACAAACAGAACCAAAACAGACATAAAGTTCGCTACGCGAACTCTCTAGCGAACCTTCGCCTCTCCCTTCGCTTCGCGAACAACTCAGCGAAGCAAGTCAGAACCAAACAGAACTGAAAACACACAAAGTTCGCTAGACAAACGTCTCTGGCGAACATTCGCTGACCTTCGCTGGCGGGTTCGCTAGGTGAACCCTCGAAAATCTGTTCGCTGCGCTTCGCCCCAGGTTCGCTAGGCGAACCATGCGAAACCCAGAAATCTCAGTAGCGTCACAGCTGGGCCTTTGGGGTCCAAAACCCACTCCAAACACCACCCAATGCACAAACAAGCATAAATAGATGATTCTACACACGTATTGATCATACAACACAGTTTATAACTCATTTTATCCGTTAGATTCCATTGATTTATCCGATTAATCATTTTCTCTCAAATCTAACCTAAGTTCAAATCATTGATTTCTAGAACTTAGAGTTTCTATCTAGAACCCACCTGATATACGGAGAGGAGTTTGAAGAAGATGGTCCAAGCTTTTCTCTCTTTTCCTCTTCTCCTCCTTTCTCTTCTTCCTCATTTTCTTCTTCTTCTTTCTATTTCCTTTTCTTTCTCATTCTCTTACCAAATATATATATATATATAAACCAATATTATATAATATAATCTAATAGCGCAAAATATCTCCAATTGATATTTTGTCGTTTCAACCAATTGATCAATCACTTGAGTTATCATAAAAGTCTCTCTTGAACTAATAATAAATTAATCTCCTCAGAGTTCATTAGTTGCTCTATTGATCCCAATTGATAATACTTAAGGTACTTAGAGGATTCCATTAATCCAATTAATCAAAGATAGAGTACGTAGATACTCATCTGATATCCAATTGAGCATTTAAAATAATACGGGGTATTACATATAGTGAAGCAAGGTAGATAAATCAATGACTCGGAAGGTAGGCAAACAAAAGTCAACAGTCATATTCACCTTGGGATCGTAATGGTACCCGAGTTCACTTGAGTACCATAAAGGGGAACGCCACAGCCTATCTCGGCCAATCATAGGCACAATAATGAGAGAGTGTGCGCGCACACACACTCACACGCATACACATACATATAATGACAAATAAATCAACGGAATATAAATACGGTTGAAAAAGGTAGCATGGGCATTCTACACCTCTAAAAAGAAAAGAAACCAAACAAAATAACAATAGAACAAATCAAACAACAACCATTAGAAAATCCAAATACCCAAAAAAAAGGAAAAAACAAAATCAACAGGATAATACACTAAAACCACCTAACTAAGAAGCCAAAAACTTGGACATTACAAACCTTCAAGGACGACTACTAGTTCATACACAATACAACTAGTAACTAACCCGTGCGCTCGCACGGACATGTATGTTCGAGGATTTTATGTTACGGACACGTAATTGTTAATCAAATTAAAAAAAGAAATTGTAAAATTATAAAAATAGATATTATTTAAATTAAAATTTTGTATTGGTAAATATAAGAAATTGTCGAGAATTTTGTATTATTCAAAAATTGAATTAGTAGTCTAGCTTTCTAATGACACCAAGAACGTCCCGATCCGAGTTACGGATCAAAAGTTATGAAGGAAACAAAACTGCACTAACTGTCACATTCGCTAGGCGAACACCCAGCGAGCATTCGCTCCAGCCTTCGCTAGGCGAAGCCCCTGGCGAATGAACAAACAGAACCAAAACAGACATAAAGTTCGCTACGCGAACTCTCTAGCGAACCTTCGCCTCTCCCTTTGCTTCGCAAACAACTCAGCGAAGCAAGTCAGAACCAAACAGAACTGAAAACACACAAAGTTCGCTAGACAAACGTCTCTGGCGAACATTCGCTGACCTTCGCTGGCGGGTTCGCTAGGCGAACCCTCGAAAATCTGTTCGCTGCGCTTCGCCCCAGGTTCGCTAGGCGAACCATGCGAAACCCAGAAATCTCAGTAGCGTCACAGCTGGGCCTTTGGGGTCCAAAACCCACTCCAAACACCACCCAATGCACAAACAAGCATAAATAGATGATTCTACACACGTATTGATCATACAACACAGTTTATAACTCATTTTATCCGTTAGATTCCATTGATTTATCCGATTAATCATTTTCTCTCAAATCTAACCTAAGTTCAAATCATTGATTTCTAGAACTTAGAGTTTCTATCTAGAACCCACCTGATATACGGAGAGGAGTTTGAAGAAGATGGTCCAAGCTTTTCTCTCTTTTCCTCTTCTCCTCCTTTCTCTTCTTCCTCATTTTCTTCTTCTTCTTTCTATTTCCTTTTCTTTCTCATTCTCTTACCAAATATATATATATATATATATATATATATATATATATATATATATATATATATATATATATATATATATATAAAAACCAATATTATATAATATAATCTAATAGCGCAAAATATCTCCAATTGATATTTTGTCGTTTCAACCAATTGATCAATCATTTGAGTTATCATAAAAGTCTCTCTTGAACTAATAATAAATTAATCTCCTCAGAGTTCATTAGTTGCTCTATTGATCCCAATTGATAATACTTAAGGTACTTAGAGGATTCCATTAATCCAATTAATCAAAGATAGAGTACGTAGATACTCATCTGATATCCAATTGAGCATTTAAAATAATACGGGGTATTACATATAGTGAAGCAAGGTAGATAAATCAATGACTCGGAAGGTAGGCAAACAAAAGTCAACAGTCATATTCACCTTGGGATCGTAATGGTACCCGAGTTCACTTGAGTACCATAAAGGGGAACGCCACAGCCTATCTCGGCCAATCATAGGCACAATAATGAGAGAGTGTGCGCGCACACACACTCACACGCATACACATACATATAATGACAAATAAATCAACGGAATATAAATACGGTTGAAAAAGGTAGCATGGGCATTCTACACCTCTAAAAAGAAAAGAAACCAAACAAAATAACAATAGAACAAATCAAACAACAACCATTAGAAAATCCAAATACCCAAAAAAAAGGAAAAAACAAAATCAACAGGATAATACACTAAAACCACCTAACTAAGAAGCCAAAAACTTGGACATTACAAACCTTCAAGGACGACTACTAGTTCATACACAATACAACTAGTAACTAACCCGTGCGCTCGCACGGACATGTATGTTCGAGGATTTTATGTTACGGACACGTAATTGTTAATCAAATTAAAAAAAGAAATTGTAAAATTATAAAAATAGATATTATTTAAATTAAAATTTTGTATTGGTAAATATAAGAAATTGTCGAGAATTTTGTATTATTCAAAAATTGAATTAGTAGTCTAGCTTTCTAATGACACCAAGAACGTCCCGATCCGAGTTACGGATCAAAAGTTATGAAGGAAACAAAACTGCACTAACTGTCACATTCGCTAGGCGAACACCCAGCGAGCATTCGCTCCAGCCTTCGCTAGGTGAAGCCCCTGGCGAATGAACAAACAGAACCAAAACAGACATAAAGTTCGCTACGCGAACTCTCTAGCGAACCTTCGCCTCTCCCTTCGCTTCGCGAACAACTCAGCGAAGCAAGTCAGAACCAAACAGAACTGAAAACACACAAAGTTCGCTAGACAAACGTCTCTGGCGAACATTCGCTGACCTTCGCTGGCGGGTTCGCTAGGCGAACCCTCGAAAATCTGTTCGCTGCGCTTCGCCCCAGGTTCGCTAGGCGAACCATGCGAAACCCAGAAATCTCAGTAGCGTCACAGCTGGGCCTTTGGGGTCCAAAACCCACTCCAAACACCACCTAATGCACAAACAAGCATAAATAGATGATTCTACACACGTATTGATCATACAACACAGTTTATAACTCATTTTATCCGTTAGATTCCATTGATTTATCCGATTAATCATTTTCTCTCAAATCTAACCTAAGTTCAAATCATTGATTTCTAGAACTTAGAGTTTCTATCTAGAACCCACCTGATATACGGAGAGGAGTTTGAAGAAGATGGTCCAAGCTTTTCTCTCTTTTCCTCTTCTCCTCCTTTCTCTTCTTCCTCATTTTCTTCTTCTTCTTTCTATTTCCTTTTCTTTCTCATTCTCTTACCAAATATATATATATATATATATAAACCAATATTATATAATATAATCTAATAGCGCAAAATATCTCCAATTGATATTTTGTCGTTTCAACCAATTGATCAATCATTTGAGTTATCATAAAAGTCTCTCTTGAACTAATAATAAATTAATCTCCTCAGAGTTCATTAGTTGCTCTATTGATCCCAATTGATAATACTTAAGGTACTTAGAGGATTCCATTAATCCAATTAATCAAAGATAGAGTACGTAGATACTCATCTGATATCCAATTGAGCATTTAAAATAATACGGGGTATTACATATAGTGAAGCAAGGTAGATAAATCAATGACTCGGAAGGTAGGCAAACAAAAGTCAACAGTCATATTCACCTTGGGATCGTAATGGTACCCGAGTTCACTTGAGTACCATAAAGGGGAACGCCACAGCCTATCTCGGCCAATCATAGGCACAATAATGAGAGAGTGTGCGCGCACACACACTCACACGCATACACATACATATAATGACAAATAAATCAACGGAATATAAATACGGTTGAAAAAGGTAGCATGGGCATTCTACACCTCTAAAAAGAAAAGAAACCAAACAAAATAACAATAGAACAAATCAAACAACAACCATTAGAAAATCCAAATACCCAAAAAAAAGGAAAAAACAAAATCAACAGGATAATACACTAAAACCACCTAACTAAGAAGCCAAAAACTTGGACATTACAAACCTTCAAGGACGACTACTAGTTCATACACAATACAACTAGTAACTAACCCGTGCGCTCGCACGGACATGTATGTTCGAGGATTTTATGTTACGGACACGTAATTGTTAATCAAATTAAAAAAAGAAATTGTAAAATTATAAAAATAGATATTATTTAAATTAAAATTTTGTATTGGTAAATATAAGAAATTGTCGAGAATTTTGTATTATTCAAAAATTGAATTAGTAGTCTAGCTTTCTAATGACACCAAGAACGTCCCGATCCGAGTTACGGATCAAAAGTTATGAAGGAAACAAAACTGCACTAACTGTCACATTCGCTAGGCGAACACCCAGCGAGCATTCGCTCCAGCCTTCGCTAGGCGAAGCCCCTGGCGAATGAACAAACAGAACCAAAACAGACATAAAGTTCGCTACGCGAACTCTCTAGCGAACCTTCGCCTCTCCCTTCGCTTCGCAAACAACTCAGCGAAGCAAGTCAGAACCAAACAGAACTGAAAACACACAAAGTTCGCTAGACAAACGTCTCTGGCGAACATTCGCTGACCTTCGCTGGCGGGTTCGCTAGGCGAACCCTCGAAAATCTGTTCGCTGCGCTTCGCCCCAGGTTCGCTAGGCGAACCATGCGAAACCCAGAAATCTCAGTAGCGTCACAGCTGGGCCTTTGGGGTCCAAAACCCACTCCAAACACCACCCAATGCACAAACAAGCATAAATAGATGATTCTACACACGTATTGATCATACAACACAGTTTATAACTCATTTTATCCGTTAGATTCCATTGATTTATCCGATTAATCATTTTCTCTCAAATCTAACCTAAGTTCAAATCATTGATTTCTAGAACTTAGAGTTTCTATCTAGAACCCACCTGATATACGGAGAGGAGTTTGAAGAAGATGGTCCAAGCTTTTCTCTCTTTTCCTCTTCTCCTCCTTTCTCTTCTTCCTCATTTTCTTCTTCTTCTTTCTATTTCCTTTTCTTTCTCATTCTCTTACCAAATATATATATATATATATATATATATATATATATATATATATATATATATATATATATATAAAAACCAATATTATATAATATAATCTAATAGCGCAAAATATCTCCAATTGATATTTTGTCGTTTCAACCAATTGATCAATCATTTGAGTTATCATAAAAGTCTCTCTTGAACTAATAATAAATTAATCTCCTCAGAGTTCATTAGTTGCTCTATTGATCCCAATTGATAATACTTAAGGTACTTAGAGGATTCCATTAATCCAATTAATCAAAGATAGAGTACGTAGATACTCATCTGATATCCAATTGAGCATTTAAAATAATACGGGGTATTACATATAGTGAAGCAAGGTAGATAAATCAATGACTCGGAAGGTAGGCAAACAAAAGTCAACAGTCATATTCACCTTGGGATCGTAATGGTACCCGAGTTCACTTGAGTACCATAAAGGGGAACGCCACAGCCTATCTCGGCCAATCATAGGCACAATAATGAGAGAGTGTGCGCGCACACACACTCACACGCATACACATACATATAATGACAAATAAATCAACGGAATATAAATACGGTTGAAAAAGGTAGCATGGGCATTCTACACCTCTAAAAAGAAAAGAAACCAAACAAAATAACAATAGAACAAATCAAACAACAACCATTAGAAAATCCAAATACCCAAAAAAAAGGAAAAAACAAAATCAACAGGATAATACACTAAAACCACCTAACTAAGAAGCCAAAAACTTGGACATTACAAACCTTCAAGGACGACTACTAGTTCATACACAATACAACTAGTAACTAACCCGTGCGCTCGCACGGACATGTATGTTCGAGGATTTTATGTTACGGACACGTAATTGTTAATCAAATTAAAAAAAGAAATTGTAAAATTATAAAAATAGATATTATTTAAATTAAAATTTTGTATTGGTAAATATAAGAAATTGTCGAGAATTTTGTATTATTCAAAAATTGAATTAGTAGTCTAGCTTTCTAATGACACCAAGAACGTCCCGATCCGAGTTACGGATCAAAAGTTATGAAGGAAACAAAACTGCACTAACTGTCACATTCGCTAGGCGAACACCCGGCGAGCATTCGCTCCAGCCTTCGCTAGGTGAAGCCCCTGGCGAATGAACAAACAGAACCAAAACAGACATAAAGTTCGCTACGCGAACTCTCTAGCGAACCTTCGCCTCTCCCTTCGCTTCGCGAACAACTCAGCGAAGCAAGTCAGAACCAAACAGAACTGAAAACACACAAAGTTCGCTAGACAAACGTCTCTGGCGAACATTCGCTGACCTTCGCTGGCGGGTTCGCTAGGCGAACCCTCGAAAATCTGTTCGCTGCGCTTCGCCCCAGGTTCGCTAGGCGAACCATGCGAAACCCAGAAATCTCAGTAGCGTCACAGCTGGGCCTTTGGGGTCCAAAACCCACTCCAAACACCACCTAATGCACAAACAAGCATAAATAGATGATTCTACACACGTATTGATCATACAACACAGTTTATAACTCATTTTATCCGTTAGATTCCATTGATTTATCCGATTAATCATTTTCTCTCAAATCTAACCTAAGTTCAAATCATTGATTTCTAGAACTTAGAGTTTCTATCTAGAACCCACCTGATATACGGAGAGGAGTTTGAAGAAGATGGTCCAAGCTTTTCTCTCTTTTCCTCTTCTCCTCCTTTCTCTTCTTCCTCATTTTCTTCTTCTTCTTTCTATTTCCTTTTCTTTCTCATTCTCTTACCAAATATATATATATATATATATAAACCAATATTATATAATATAATCTAATAGCGCAAAATATCTCCAATTGATATTTTGTCGTTTCAACCAATTGATCAATCATTTGAGTTATCATAAAAGTCTCTCTTGAACTAATAATAAATTAATCTCCTCAGAGTTCATTAGTTGCTCTATTGATCCCAATTGATAATACTTAAGGTACTTAGAGGATTCCATTAATCCAATTAATCAAAGATAGAGTACGTAGATACTCATCTGATATCCAATTGAGCATTTAAAATAATACGGGGTATTACATATAGTGAAGCAAGGTAGATAAATCAATGACTCGGAAGGTAGGCAAACAAAAGTCAACAGTCATATTCACCTTGGGATCGTAATGGTACCCGAGTTCACTTGAGTACCATAAAGGGGAACGCCACAGCCTATCTCGGCCAATCATAGGCACAATAATGAGAGAGTGTGCGCGCACACACACTCACACGCATACACATACATATAATGACAAATAAATCAACGGAATATAAATACGGTTGAAAAAGGTAGCATGGGCATTCTACACCTCTAAAAAGAAAAGAAACCAAACAAAATAACAATAGAACAAATCAAACAACAACCATTAGAAAATCCAAATACCCAAAAAAAAGGAAAAAACAAAATCAACAGGATAATACACTAAAACCACCTAACTAAGAAGCCAAAAACTTGGACATTACAAACCTTCAAGGACGACTACTAGTTCATACACAATACAACTAGTAACTAACCCGTGCGCTCGCACGGACATGTATGTTCGAGGATTTTATGTTACGGACACGTAATTGTTAATCAAATTAAAAAAAGAAATTGTAAAATTATAAAAATAGATATTATTTAAATTAAAATTTTGTATTGGTAAATATAAGAAATTGTCGAGAATTTTGTATTATTCAAAAATTGAATTAGTAGTCTAGCTTTCTAATGACACCAAGAACGTCCCGATCCGAGTTACGGATCAAAAGTTATGAAGGAAACAAAACTGCACTAACTGTCACATTCGCTAGGCGAACACCCAGCGAGCATTCGCTCCAGCCTTCGCTAGGCGAAGCCCCTGGCGAATGAACAAACAGAACCAAAACAGACATAAAGTTCGCTACGCGAACTCTCTAGCGAACCTTCGCCTCTCCCTTCGCTTCGCGAACAACTCAGCGAAGCAAGTCAGAACCAAACAGAACTGAAAACACACAAAGTTCGCTAGACAAACGTCTCTGGCGAACATTCGCTGACCTTCGCTGGCGGGTTCGCTAGGCGAACCCTCGAAAATCTGTTCGCTGCGCTTCGCCCCAGGTTCGCTAGGCGAACCATGCGAAACCCAGAAATCTCAGTAGCGTCACAGCTGGGCCTTTGGGGTCCAAAACCCACTCCAAACACCACCCAATGCACAAACAAGCATAAATAGATGATTCTACACACGTATTGATCATACAACACAGTTTATAACTCATTTTATCCGTTAGATTCCATTGATTTATCCGATTAATCATTTTCTCTCAAATCTAACCTAAGTTCAAATCATTGATTTCTAGAACTTAGAGTTTCTATCTAGAACCCACCTGATATACGGAGAGGAGTTTGAAGAAGATGGTCCAAGCTTTTCTCTCTTTTCCTCTTCTCCTCCTTTCTCTTCTTCCTCATTTTCTTCTTCTTCTTCTTTCTATTTCCTTTTCTTTCTCATTCTCTTACCAAATATATATATATATATATATATATAAAAACCAATATTATATAATATAATCTAATAGCGCAAAATATCTCCAATTGATATTTTGTCGTTTCAACCAATTGATCAATCATTTGAGTTATCATAAAAGTCTCTCTTGAACTAATAATAAATTAATCTCCTCAGAGTTCATTAGTTGCTCTATTGATCCCAATTGATAATACTTAAGGTACTTAGAGGATTCCATTAATCCAATTAATCAAAGATAGAGTACGTAGATACTCATCTGATATCCAATTGAGCATTTAAAATAATACGGGGTATTACATATAGTGAAGCAAGGTAGATAAATCAATGACTCGGAAGGTAGGCAAACAAAAGTCAACAGTCATATTCACCTTGGGATCGTAATGGTACCCGAGTTCACTTGAGTACCATAAAGGGGAACGCCACAGCCTATCTCGGCCAATCATAGGCACAATAATGAGAGAGTGTGCGCGCACACACACTCACACGCATACACATACATATAATGACAAATAAATCAACGGAATATAAATACGGTTGAAAAGGTAGCATGGGCATTCTACACCTCTAAAAAGAAAAGAAACCAAACAAAATAACAATAGAACAAATCAAACAACAACCATTAGAAAATCCAAATACCCAAAAAAAAGGAAAAAACAAAATCAACAGGATAATACACTAAAACCACCTAACTAAGAAGCCAAAAACTTGGACATTACAAACCTTCAAGGACGACTACTAGTTCATACACAATACAACTAGTAACTAACCCGTGCGCTCGCACGGACATGTATGTTCGAGGATTTTATGTTACGGACACGTAATTGTTAATCAAATTAAAAAAAGAAATTGTAAAATTATAAAAATAGATATTATTTAAATTAAAATTTTGTATTGGTAAATATAAGAAATTGTCGAGAATTTTGTATTATTCAAAAATTGAATTAGTAGTCTAGCTTTCTAATGACACCAAGAACGTCCCGATCCGAGTTACGGATCAAAAGTTATGAAGGAAACAAAACTGCACTAACTGTCACATTCGCTAGGCGAACACCCAGCGAGCATTCGCTCCAGCCTTCGCTAGGCGAAGCCCCTGGCGAATGAACAAACAGAACCAAAACAGACATAAAGTTCGCTACGCGAACTCTCTAGCGAACCTTCGCCTCTCCCTTCGCTTCGCGAACAACTCAGCGAAGCAAGTCAGAACCAAACAGAACTGAAAACACACAAAGTTCGCTAGACAAACGTCTCTGGCGAACATTCGCTGACCTTCGCTGGCGGGTTCGCTAGGCGAACCCTCGAAAATCTGTTCGCTGCGCTTCGCCCCAGGTTCGCTAGGCGAACCATGCGAAACCCAGAAATCTCAGTAGCGTCACAGCTGGGCCTTTGGGGTCCAAAACCCACTCCAAACACCACCCAATGCACAAACAAGCATAAATAGATGATTCTACACACGTATTGATCATACAACACAGTTTATAACTCATATTATCCGTTAGATTCCATTGATTTATCCGATTAATCATTTTCTCTCAAACCTAACCTAAGTTCAAATCATTGATTTCTAGAACTTAGAGTTTCTATCTAGAACCCACCTGATATACGGAGAGGAGTTTGAAGAAGATGGTCCAAGCTTTTCTCTCTTTTCCTCTTCTCCTCCTTTCTCTTCTTCCTCATTTTCTTCTTCTTCTTTCTATTTCCTTTTCTTTCTCATTCTCTTACCAAATATATATATATATATATATATATATATATATATATATATATATATAAACCAATATTATATAATATAATCTAATAGAGCAAAATATCTCCAATTGATATTTTGTCGTTTCAATCAATTGATCAATCATTTGAGTTATCATAAAAGTCTCTCTTGAACTAATAATAAATTAATCTCCTCAGAGTTCATTAGTTGCTCTATTGATCCCAATTGATAATACTTAAGGTACTTAGAGGATTCCATTAATCCAATTAATCAAAGATAGAGTACGTAGATACTCATCTGATATCCAATTGAGCATTTAAAATAATACGGGGTATTACATATAGTGAAGCAAGGTAGATAAATCAATGACTCGGAAGGTAGGCAAACAAAAGTCAACAGTCATATTCACCTTGGGATCGTAATGGTACCCGAGTTCACTTGAGTACCATAAAGGGGAACGCCACAGCCTATCTCGGCCAATCATAGGCACAATAATGAGAGAGTGTGCGCGCACACACACTCACACGCATACACATACATATAATGACAAATAAATCAACGGAATATAAATACGGTTGAAAAAGGTAGCATGGGCATTCTACACCTCTAAAAAGAAAAGAAACCAAACAAAATAACAATAGAACAAATCAAACAACAACCATTAGAAAATCCAAATACCCAAAAAAAAGGAAAAAACAAAATCAACAGGATAATACACTAAAACCACCTAACTAAGAAGCCAAAAACTTGGACATTACAAACCTTCAAGGACGACTACTAGTTCATACACAATACAACTAGTAACTAACCCGTGCGCTCGCACGGACATGTATGTTCGAGGATTTTATGTTACGGACACGTAATTGTTAATCAAATTAAAAAAAGAAATTGTAAAATTATAAAAATAGATATTATTTAAATTAAAATTTTGTATTGGTAAATATAAGAAATTGTCGAGAATTTTGTATTATTCAAAAATTGAATTAGTAGTCTAGCTTTCTAATGACACCAAGAACGTCCCGATCCGAGTTACGGATCAAAAGTTATGAAGGAAACAAAACTGCACTAACTGTCACATTCGCTAGGCGAACACCCAGCGAGCATTCGCTCCAGCCTTCGCTAGGCGAAGCCCCTGGCGAATGAACAAACAGAACCAAAACAGACATAAAGTTCGCTACGCGAACTCTCTAGCGAACCTTCGCCTCTCCCTTCGCTTCGCGAACAACTCAGCGAAGCAAGTCAGAACCAAACAGAACTGAAAACACACAAAGTTCGCTAGACAAACGTCTCTGGCGAACATTCGCTGACCTTCGCTGGCGGGTTCGCTAGGCGAACCCTCGAAAATCTGTTCGCTGCGCTTCGCCCCAGGTTCGCTAGGCGAACCATGCGAAACCCAGAAATATCAGTAGCGTCACAGCTGGGCCTTTGGGGTCCAAAACCCACTCCAAACACCACCCAATGCACAAACAAGCATAAATAGATGATTCTACACACGTATTGATCATACAACACAGTTTATAACTCATTTTATCCGTTAGATTCCATTGATTTATCCGATTAATCATTTTCTCTCAAATCTAACCTAAGTTCAAATCATTGATTTCTAGAACTTAGAGTTTCTATCTAGAACCCACCTGATATACGGAGAGGAGTTTGAAGAAGATGGTCCAAGCTTTTCTCTCTTTTCCTCTTCTCCTCCTTTCTCTTCTTCCTCATTTTCTTCTTCTTCTTTCTATTTCCTTTTCTTTCTCATTCTCTTACCAAATATATATATATATATATATAAAAACCAATATTATATAATATAATCTAATAGCGCAAAATATCTCCAATTGATATTTTGTCGTTTCAACCAATTGATCAATCATTTGAGTTATCATAAAAGTCTCTCTTGAACTAATAATAAATTAATCTCCTCAGAGTTCATTAGTTGCTCTATTGATCCCAATTGATAATACTTAAGGTACTTAGAGGATTCCATTAATCCAATTAATCAAAGATAGAGTACGTAGATACTCATCTGATATCCAATTGAGCATTTAAAATAATACGGGGTATTACATATAGTGAAGCAAGGTAGATAAATCAATGACTCGGAAGGTAGGCAAACAAAAGTCAACAGTCATATTCACCTTGGGATCGTAATGGTACCCGAGTTCACTTGAGTACCATAAAGGGGAACGCCACAGCCTATCTCGGCCAATCATAGGCACAATAATGAGAGAGTGTGCGCGCACACACACTCACACGCATACACATACATATAATGACAAATAAATCAACGGAATATAAATACGGTTGAAAAAGGTAGCATGGGCATTCTACACCTCTAAAAAGAAAAGAAACCAAACAAAATAACAATAGAACAAATCAAACAACAACCATTAGAAAATCCAAATACCCAAAAAAAAGGAAAAAACAAAATCAACAGGATAATACACTAAAACCACCTAACTAAGAAGCCAAAAACTTGGACATTACAAACCTTCAAGGACGACTACTAGTTCATACACAATACAACTAGTAACTAACCCGTGCGCTCGCACGGACATGTATGTTCGAGGATTTTATGTTACGGACACGTAATTGTTAATCAAATTAAAAAAAGAAATTGTAAAATTATAAAAATAGATATTATTTAAATTAAAATTTTGTATTGGTAAATATAAGAAATTGTCGAGAATTTTGTATTATTCAAAAATTGAATTAGTAGTCTAGCTTTCTAATGACACCAAGAACGTCCCGATCCGAGTTACGGATCAAAAGTTATGAAGGAAACAAAACTGCACTAACTGTCACATTCGCTAGGCGAACACCCAGCGAGCATTCGCTCCAGCCTTCGCTAGGCGAAGCCCCTGGCGAATGAACAAACAGAACCAAAACAGACATAAAGTTCGCTACGCGAACTCTCTAGCGAACCTTCGCCTCTCCCTTCGCTTCGCGAACAACTCAGCGAAGCAAGTCAGAACCAAACAGAACTGAAAACACACAAAGTTCGCTAGACAAACGTCTCTGGCGAACATTCGCTGACCTTCGCTGGCGGGTTCGCTAGGCGAACCCTCGAAAATCTGTTCGCTGCGCTTCGCCCCAGGTTCGCTAGGCGAACCATGCGAAACCCAGAAATCTCAGTAGCGTCACAGCTGGGCCTTTGGGGTCCAAAACCCACTCCAAACACCACCCAATGCACAAACAAGCATAAATAGATGATTCTACACACGTATTGATCATACAACACAGTTTATAACTCATTTTATCCGTTAGATTCCATTGATTTATCCGATTAATCATTTTCTCTCAAACCTAACCTAAGTTCAAATCATTGATTTCTAGAACTTAGAGTTTCTATCTAGAACCCACCTGATATACGGAGAGGAGTTTGAAGAAGATGGTCCAAGCTTTTCTCTCTTTTCCTCTTCTCCTCCTTTCTCTTCTTCCTCATTTTCTTCTTCTTCTTTCTATTTCCTTTTCTTTCTCATTCTCTTACCAAATATATATATATATATATATATATATATATATATATATATATATATATATATATATATATATATATATATATATATATATATATATATATATAAACCAATATTATATAATATAATCTAATAGAGCAAAATATCTCCAATTGATATTTTGTCGTTTCAATCAATTGATCAATCATTTGAGTTATCATAAAAGTCTCTCTTGAACTAATAATAAATTAATCTCCTCAGAGTTCATTAGTTGCTCTATTGATCCCAATTGATAATACTTAAGGTACTTAGAGGATTCCATTAATCCAATTAATCAAAGATAGAGTACGTAGATACTCATCTGATATCCAATTGAGCATTTAAAATAATACGGGGTATTACATATAGTGAAGCAAGGTAGATAAATCAATGACTCGGAAGGTAGGCAAACAAAAGTCAACAGTCATATTCACCTTGGGATCGTAATGGTACCCGAGTTCACTTGAGTACCATAAAGGGGAACGCCACAGCCTATCTCGGCCAATCATAGGCACAATAATGAGAGAGTGTGCGCGCACACACACTCACACGCATACACATACATATAATGACAAATAAATCAACGGAATATAAATACGGTTGAAAAAGGTAGCATGGGCATTCTACACCTCTAAAAAGAAAAGAAACCAAACAAAATAACAATAGAACAAATCAAACAACAACCATTAGAAAATCCAAATACCCAAAAAAAAGGAAAAAACAAAATCAACAGGATAATACACTAAAACCACCTAACTAAGAAGCCAAAAACTTGGACATTACAAACCTTCAAGGACGACTACTAGTTCATACACAATACAACTAGTAACTAACCCGTGCGCTCGCACGGACATGTATGTTCGAGGATTTTATGTTACGGACACGTAATTGTTAATCAAATTAAAAAAAGAAATTGTAAAATTATAAAAATAGATATTATTTAAATTAAAATTTTGTATTGGTAAATATAAGAAATTGTCGAGAATTTTGTATTATTCAAAAATTGAATTAGTAGTCTAGCTTTCTAATGACACCAAGAACGTCCCGATCCGAGTTACGGATCAAAAGTTATGAAGGAAACAAAACTGCACTAACTGTCACATTCGCTAGGCGAACACCCAGCGAGCATTCGCTCCAGCCTTCGCTAGGCGAAGCCCCTGGCGAATGAACAAACAGAACCAAAACAGACATAAAGTTCGCTACGCGAACTCTCTAGCGAACCTTCGCCTCTCCCTTCGCTTCGCGAACAACTCAGCGAAGCAAGTCAGAACCAAACAGAACTGAAAACACACAAAGTTCGCTAGACAAACGTCTCTGGCGAACATTCGCTGACCTTCGCTGGCGGGTTCGCTAGGCGAACCCTCGAAAATCTGTTCGCTGCGCTTCGCCCCAGGTTCGCTAGGCGAACCATGCGAAACCCAGAAATATCAGTAGCGTCACAGCTGGGCCTTTGGGGTCCAAAACCCACTCCAAACACCACCCAATGCACAAACAAGCATAAATAGATGATTCTACACACGTATTGATCATACAACACAGTTTATAACTCATTTTATCCGTTAGATTCCATTGATTTATCCGATTAATCATTTTCTCTCAAATCTAACCTAAGTTCAAATCATTGATTTCTAGAACTTAGAGTTTCTATCTAGAACCCACCTGATATACGGAGAGGAGTTTGAAGAAGATGGTCCAAGCTTTTCTCTCTTTTCCTCTTCTCCTCCTTTCTCTTCTTCCTCATTTTCTTCTTCTTCTTTCTATTTCCTTTTCTTTCTCATTCTCTTACCAAATATATATATATATATATATATATATATATATATATATATATATATATATATATATATATATATATATAAACCAATATTATATAATATAATCTAATAGAGCAAAATATCTCCAATTGATATTTTGTCGTTTCAACCAATTGATCAATCATTTGAGTTATCATAAAAGTCTCTCTTGAACTAATAATAAATTAATCTCCTCAGAGTTCATTAGTTGCTCTATTGATCCCAATTGATAATACTTAAGGTACTTAGAGGATTCCATTAATCCAATTAATCAAAGATAGAGTACGTAGATACTCATCTGATATCCAATTGAGCATTTAAAATAATACGGGGTATTACATATAGTGAAGCAAGGTAGATAAATCAATGACTCGGAAGGTAGGCAAACAAAAGTCAACAGTCATATTCACCTTGGGATCGTAATGGTACCCGAGTTCACTTGAGTACCATAAAGGGGAACGCCACAGCCTATCTCGGCCAATCATAGGCACAATAATGAGAGAGTGTGCGCGCACACACACTCACACGCATACACATACATATAATGACAAATAAATCAACGGAATATAAATACGGTTGAAAAAGGTAGCATGGGCATTCTACACCTCTAAAAAGAAAAGAAACCAAACAAAATAACAATAGAACAAATCAAACAACAACCATTAGAAAATCCAAATACCCAAAAAAAAGGAAAAAACAAAATCAACAGGATAATACACTAAAACCACCTAACTAAGAAGCCAAAAACTTGGACATTACAAACCTTCAAGGACGACTACTAGTTCATACACAATACAACTAGTAACTAACCCGTGCGCTCGCACGGACATGTATGTTCGAGGATTTTATGTTACGGACACGTAATTGTTAATCAAATTAAAAAAAGAAATTGTAAAATTATAAAAATAGATATTATTTAAATTAAAAATTTGTATTGGTAAATATAAGAAATTGTCGAGAATTTTGTATTATTCAAAAATTGAATTAGTAGTCTAGCTTTCTAATGACACCAAGAACGTCCCGATCCGAGTTACGGATTAAAAGTTATGAAGGAAACAAAACTGTACTAACTGTCACATTCGCTAGGCGAACACCCAGCGAGCATTCGCTCCAGCCTTCGCTAGGCGAAGCCCCTGGCGAATGAACAAACAGAACCAAAACAGACATAAAGTTCGCTACGCGAACTCTCTAGCGAACCTTTGCCTCTCCCTTCGCTTCGCGAACAACTCAGCGAAGCAAGTCAGAACCAAACAGAACTGAAAACACACAAAGTTCGCTAGACAAACGTCTCTGGCGAACATTCGCTGACCTTCGCTGGCGGGTTCGCTAGGCGAACCCTCGAAAATCTGTTCGCTGCGCTTCGCCCCAGGTTCGCTAGGCGAACCATGCGAAACCCAGAAATCTCAGTAGCGTCACAGCTGGGCCTTTGGGGTCCAAAACCCACTCCAAACACCACCCAATGCACAAACAAGCATAAATAGATGATTCTACACACGTATTGATCATACAACACAGTTTATAACTCATTTTATCCGTTAGATTCCATTGATTTATCCGATTAATCATTTTCTCTCAAATCTAACCTAAGTTCAAATCATTGATTTCTAGAACTTAGAGTTTCTATCTAGAACCCACCTGATATACGGAGAGGAGTTTGAAGAAGATGGTCCAAGCTTTTCTCTCTTTTCCTCTTCTCCTCCTTTCTCTTCTTCCTCATTTTCTTCTTCTTCTTTCTATTTCCTTTTCTTTCTCATTCTCTTACCAAATATATATATATATATATAAACCAATATTATATAATATAATCTAATAGCGCAAAATATCTCCAATTGATATTTTGTCGTTTCAACCAATTGATCAATCATTTGAGTTATCATAAAAGTCTCTCTTGAACTAATAATAAATTAATCTCCTCAGAGTTCATTAGTTGCTCTATTGATCCCAATTGATAATACTTAAGGTACTTAGAGGATTCCATTAATCCAATTAATCAAAGATAGAGTACGTAGATACTCATCTGATATCCAATTGAGCATTTAAAATAATACGGGGTATTACATATAGTGAAGCAAGGTAGATAAATCAATGACTCGGAAGGTAGGCAAACAAAAGTCAACAGTCATATTCACCTTGGGATCGTAATGGTACCCGAGTTCACTTGAGTACCATAAAGGGGAACGCCACAGCCTATCTCGGCCAATCATAGGCACAATAATGAGAGAGTGTGCGCGCACACACACTCACACGCATACACATACATATAATGACAAATAAATCAACGGAATATAAATACGGTTGAAAAAGGTAGCATGGGCATTCTACACCTCTAAAAAGAAAAGAAACCAAACAAAATAACAATAGAACAAATCAAACAACAACCATTAGAAAATCCAAATACCCAAAAAAAAGGAAAAAACAAAATCAACAGGATAATACACTAAAACCACCTAACTAAGAAGCCAAAAACTTGGACATTACAAACCTTCAAGGACGACTACTAGTTCATACACAATACAACTAGTAACTAACCCGTGCGCTCGCACGGACATGTATGTTCGAGGATTTTATGTTACGGACACGTAATTGTTAATCAAATTAAAAAAAGAAATTGTAAAATTATAAAAATAGATATTATTTAAATTAAAATTTTGTATTGGTAAATATAAGAAATTGTCGAGAATTTTGTATTATTCAAAAATTGAATTAGTAGTCTAGCTTTCTAATGACACCAAGAACGTCCCGATCCGAGTTACGGATCAAAAGTTATGAAGGAAACAAAACTGCACTAACTGTCACATTCGCTAGGCGAACACCCAGCGAGCATTCGCTCCAGCCTTCGCTAGGCGAAGCCCCTGGCGAATGAACAAACAGAACCAAAACAGACATAAAGTTCGCTACGCGAACTCTCTAGCGAACCTTCGCCTCTCCCTTCGCTTCGCGAACAACTCAGCGAAGCAAGTCAGAACCAAACAGAACTGAAAACACACAAAGTTCGCTAGACAAACGTCTCTGGCGAACAATCGCTGACCTTCGCTGGCGGGTTCGCTAGGCGAACCCTCGAAAATCTGTTCGCTGCGCTTCGCCCCAGGTTCGCTAGGCGAACCATGCGAAACCCAGAAATCTCAGTAGCGTCACAGCTGGGCCTTTGGGGTCCAAAACCCACTCCAAACACCACCCAATGCACAAACAAGCATAAATAGATGATTCTACACACGTATTGATCATACAACACAGTTTATAACTCATTTTATCCGTTAGATTCCATTGATTTATCCGATTAATCATTTTCTCTCAAACCTAACCTAAGTTCAAATCATTGATTTCTAGAACTTAGAGTTTCTATCTAGAACCCACCTGATATACGGAGAGGAGTTTGAAGAAGATGGTCCAAGCTTTTCTCTCTTTTCCTCTTCTCCTCCTTTCTCTTCTTCCTCATTTTCTTCTTCTTCTTTCTATTTCCTTTTCTTTCTCATTCTCTTACCAAATATATATATATATATATATATATATATATATATATATATATATATATATATATATATATATATAAACCAATATTATATAATATAATCTAATAGAGCAAAATATCTCCAATTGATATTTTGTCGTTTCAATCAATTGATCAATCATTTGAGTTATCATAAAAGTCTCTCTTGAACTAATAATAAATTAATCTCCTCAGAGTTCATTAGTTGCTCTATTGATCCCAATTGATAATACTTAAGGTACTTAGAGGATTCCATTAATCCAATTAATCAAAGATAGAGTACGTAGATACTCATCTGATATCCAATTGAGCATTTAAAATAATACGGGGTATTACATATAGTGAAGCAAGGTAGATAAATCAATGACTCGGAAGGTAGGCAAACAAAAGTCAACAGTCATATTCACCTTGGGATCGTAATGGTACCCGAGTTCACTTGAGTACCATAAAGGGGAACGCCACAGCCTATCTCGGCCAATCATAGGCACAATAATGAGAGAGTGTGCGCGCACACACACTCACACGCATACACATACATATAATGACAAATAAATCAACGGAATATAAATACGGTTGAAAAAGGTAGCATGGGCATTCTACACCTCTAAAAAGAAAAGAAACCAAACAAAATAACAATAGAACAAATCAAACAACAACCATTAGAAAATCCAAATACCCAAAAAAAAGGAAAAAACAAAATCAACAGGATAATACACTAAAACCACCTAACTAAGAAGCCAAAAACTTGGACATTACAAACCTTCAAGGACGACTACTAGTTCATACACAATACAACTAGTAACTAACCCGTGCGCTCGCACGGACATGTATGTTCGAGGATTTTATGTTACGGACACGTAATTGTTAATCAAATTAAAAAAAGAAATTGTAAAATTATAAAAATAGATATTATTTAAATTAAAAATTTGTATTGGTAAATATAAGAAATTGTCGAGAATTTTGTATTATTCAAAAATTGAATTAGTAGTCTAGCTTTCTAATGACACCAAGAACGTCCCGATCCGAGTTACGGATTAAAAGTTATGAAGGAAACAAAACTGTACTAACTGTCACATTCGCTAGGCGAACACCCAGCGAGCATTCGCTCCAGCCTTCGCTAGGCGAAGCCCCTGGCGAATGAACAAACAGAACCAAAACAGACATAAAGTTCGCTACGCGAACTCTCTAGCGAACCTTTGCCTCTCCCTTCGCTTCGCGAACAACTCAGCGAAGCAAGTCAGAACCAAACAGAACTGAAAACACACAAAGTTCGCTAGACAAACGTCTCTGGCGAACATTCGCTGACCTTCGCTGGCGGGTTCGCTAGGCGAACCCTCGAAAATCTGTTCGCTGCGCTTCGCCCCAGGTTCGCTAGGCGAACCATGCGAAACCCAGAAATCTCAGTAGCGTCACAGCTGGGCCTTTGGGGTCCAAAACCCACTCCAAACACCACCCAATGCACAAACAAGCATAAATAGATGATTCTACACACGTATTGATCATACAACACAGTTTATAACTCATTTTATCCGTTAGATTCCATTGATTTATCCGATTAATCATTTTCTCTCAAATCTAACCTAAGTTCAAATCATTGATTTCTAGAACTTAGAGTTTCTATCTAGAACCCACCTGATATACGGAGAGGAGTTTGAAGAAGATGGTCCAAGCTTTTCTCCCTTTTCCTCTTCTCCTCCTTTCTCTTCTTCCTCATTTTCTTCTTCTTCTTTCTATTTCCTTTTCTTTCTCATTCTCTTACCAAATATATATATATATATATATATATATATATATATATATATATATATATATATATATATATATAAACCAATATTATATAATATAATCTAATAGAGCAAAATATCTCCAATTGATATTTTGTCGTTTCAACCAATTGATCAATCATTTGAGTTATCATAAAAGTCTCTCTTGAACTAATAATAAATTAATCTCCTCAGAGTTCATTAGTTGCTCTATTGATCCCAATTGATAATACTTAAGGTACTTAGAGGATTCCATTAATCCAATTAATCAAAGATAGAGTACGTAGATACTCATCTGATATCCAATTGAGCATTTAAAATAATACGGGGTATTACATATAGTGAAGCAAGGTAGATAAATCAATGACTCGGAAGGTAGGCAAACAAAAGTCAACAGTCATATTCACCTTGGGATCGTAATGGTACCCGAGTTCACTTGAGTACCATAAAGGGGAACGCCACAGCCTATCTCGGCCAATCATAGGCACAATAATGAGAGAGTGTGCGCGCACACACACTCACACGCATACACATACATATAATGACAAATAAATCAACGGAATATAAATACGGTTGAAAAAGGTAGCATGGGCATTCTACACCTCTAAAAAGAAAAGAAACCAAACAAAATAACAATAGAACAAATCAAACAACAACCATTAGAAAATCCAAATACCCAAAAAAAAGGAAAAAACAAAATCAACAGGATAATACACTAAAACCACCTAACTAAGAAGCCAAAAACTTGGACATTACAAACCTTCAAGGACGACTACTAGTTCATACACAATACAACTAGTAACTAACCCGTGCGCTCGCACGGACATGTATGTTCGAGGATTTTATGTTACGGACACGTAATTGTTAATCAAATTAAAAAAAGAAATTGTAAAATTATAAAAATAGATATTATTTAAATTAAAATTTTGTATTGGTAAATATAAGAAATTGTCGAGAATTTTGTATTATTCAAAAATTGAATTAGTAGTCTAGCTTTCTAATGACACCAAGAACGTCCCGATCCGAGTTACGGATCAAAAGTTATGAAGGAAACAAAACTGCACTAACTGTCACATTCGCTAGGCGAACACCCAGCGAGCCTTCGCTAGGCGAAGCCCCTGGCGAATGAACAAACAGAACCAAAACAGACATAAAGTTCGCTACGCGAACTCTTAAGCGAACCTTCGCCTCTCCCTTCGCTTCGCGAACAACTCAGCGAAGCAAGTCAGAACCAAACAGAACTGAAAACACACAAAGTTCGCTAGACAAACGTCTCTGGCGAACATTCGCTGACCTTCGCTGGCGGGTTCGCTAGGCGAACCCTCGAAAATCTGTTCGCTGCGCTTCGCCCCAGGTTCGCTAGGCGAACCATGCGAAACCCAGAAATCTCAGTAGCGTCACAGCTGGGCCTTTGGGGTCCAAAACCCACTCCAAACACCACCCAATGCACAAACAAGCATAAATAGATGATTCTACACACGTATTGATCATACAACACAGTTTATAACTCATTTTATCCGTTAGATTCCATTGATTTATCCGATTAATCATTTTCTCTCAAATCTAACCTAAGTTCAAATCATTGATTTCTAGAACTTAGAGTTTCTATCTAGAACCCACCTGATATACGGAGAGGAGTTTGAAGAAGATGGTCCAAGCTTTTCTCTCTTTTCCTCTTCTCCTCCTTTCTCTTCTTCCTCATTTTCTTCTTCTTCTTTCTATTTCCTTTTCTTTCTCATTCTCTTACCAAATATATATATATATATATATATATATATATATATATATATATATATATAAACCAATATTATATAATATAATCTAATAGAGCAAAATATCTCCAATTGATATTTTGTCGTTTCAACCAATTGATCAATCATTTGAGTTATCATAAAAGTCTCTCTTGAACTAATAATAAATTAATCTCCTCAGAGTTCATTAGTTGCTCTATTGATCCCAATTGATAATACTTAAGGTACTTAGAGGATTCCATTAATCCAATTAATCAAAGATAGAGTACGTAGATACTCATCTGATATCCAATTGAGCATTTAAAATAATACGGGGTATTACATATAGTGAAGCAAGGTAGATAAATCAATGACTCGGAAGGTAGGCAAACAAAAGTCAACAGTCATATTCACCTTGGGATCGTAATGGTACCCGAGTTCACTTGAGTACCATAAAGGGGAACGCCACAGCCTATCTCGGCCAATCATAGGCACAATAATGAGAGAGTGTGCGCGCACACACACTCACACGCATACACATACATATAATGACAAATAAATCAACGGAATATAAATACGGTTGAAAAAGGTAGCATGGGCATTCTACACCTCTAAAAAGAAAAGAAACCAAACAAAATAACAATAGAACAAATCAAACAACAACCATTAGAAAATCCAAATACCCAAAAAAAAGGAAAAAACAAAATCAACAGGATAATACACTAAAACCACCTAACTAAGAAGCCAAAAACTTGGACATTACAAACCTTCAAGGACGACTACTAGTTCATACACAATACAACTAGTAACTAACCCGTGCGCTCGCACGGACATGTATGTTCGAGGATTTTATGTTACGGACACGTAATTGTTAATCAAATTAAAAAAAGAAATTGTAAAATTATAAAAATAGATATTATTTAAATTAAAAATTTGTATTGGTAAATATAAGAAATTGTCGAGAATTTTGTATTATTCAAAAATTGAATTAGTAGTCTAGCTTTCTAATGACACCAAGAACGTCCCGATCCGAGTTACGGATTAAAAGTTATGAAGGAAACAAAACTGTACTAACTGTCACATTCGCTAGGCGAACACCCAGCGAGCATTCGCTCCAGCCTTCGCTAGGCGAAGCCCCTGGCGAATGAACAAACAGAACCAAAACAGACATAAAGTTCGCTACGCGAACTCTCTAGCGAACCTTTGCCTCTCCCTTCGCTTCGCGAACAACTCAGCGAAGTAAGTCAGAACCAAACAGAACTGAAAACACACAAAGTTCGCTAGACAAACGTCTCTGGCGAACATTCGCTGACCTTCGCTGGCGGGTTCGCTAGGCGAACCCTCGAAAATCTGTTCGCTGCGCTTCGCCCCAGGTTCGCTAGGCGAACCATGCGAAACCCAGAAATCTCAGTAGCGTCACAGCTGGGCCTTTGGGGTCCAAAACCCACTCCAAACACCACCCAATGCACAAACAAGCATAAATAGATGATTCTACACACGTATTGATCATACAACACAGTTTATAACTCATTTTATCCGTTAGATTCCATTGATTTATCCGATTAATCATTTTCTCTCAAATCTAACCTAAGTTCAAATCATTGATTTCTAGAACTTAGAGTTTCTATCTAGAACCCACCTGATATACGGAGAGGAGTTTGAAGAAGATGGTCCAAGCTTTTCTCCCTTTTCCTCTTCTCCTCCTTTCTCTTCTTCCTCATTTTCTTCTTCTTCTTTCTATTTCCTTTTCTTTCTCATTCTCTTACCAAATATATATATATATATATATATATATATATATATAAACCAATATTATATAATATAATCTAATAGAGCAAAATATCTCCAATTGATATTTTGTCGTTTCAACCAATTGATCAATCATTTGAGTTATCATAAAAGTCTCTCTTGAACTAATAATAAATTAATCTCCTCAGAGTTCATTAGTTGCTCTATTGATCCCAATTGATAATACTTAAGGTACTTAGAGGATTCCATTAATCCAATTAATCAAAGATAGAGTACGTAGATACTCATCTGATATCCAATTGAGCATTTAAAATAATACGGGGTATTACATATAGTGAAGCAAGGTAGATAAATCAATGACTCGGAAGGTAGGCAAACAAAAGTCAACAGTCATATTCACCTTGGGATCGTAATGGTACCCGAGTTCACTTGAGTACCATAAAGGGGAACGCCACAGCCTATCTCGGCCAATCATAGGCACAATAATGAGAGAGTGTGCGCGCACACACACTCACACGCATACACATACATATAATGACAAATAAATCAACGGAATATAAATACGGTTGAAAAAGGTAGCATGGGCATTCTACACCTCTAAAAAGAAAAGAAACCAAACAAAATAACAATAGAACAAATCAAACAACAACCATTAGAAAATCCAAATACCCAAAAAAAAGGAAAAAACAAAATCAACAGGATAATACACTAAAACCACCTAACTAAGAAGCCAAAAACTTGGACATTACAAACCTTCAAGGACGACTACTAGTTCATACACAATACAACTAGTAACTAACCCGTGCGCTCGCACGGACATGTATGTTCGAGGATTTTATGTTACGGACACGTAATTGTTAATCAAATTAAAAAAAGAAATTGTAAAATTATAAAAATAGATATTATTTAAATTAAAATTTTGTATTGGTAAATATAAGAAATTGTCGAGAATTTTGTATTATTCAAAAATTGAATTAGTAGTCTAGCTTTCTAATGACACCAAGAACGTCCCGATCCGAGTTACGGATCAAAAGTTATGAAGGAAACAAAACTGCACTAACTGTCACATTCGCTAGGCGAACACCCAGCGAGCCTTCGCTAGGCGAAGCCCCTGGCGAATGAACAAACAGAACCAAAACAGACATAAAGTTCGCTACGCGAACTCTTAAGCGAACCTTCGCCTCTCCCTTCGCTTCGCGAACAACTCAGCGAAGCAAGTCAGAACCAAACAGAACTGAAAACACACAAAGTTCGCTAGACAAACGTCTCTGGCGAACATTCGCTGACCTTCGCTGGCGGGTTCGCTAGGCGAACCCTCGAAAATCTGTTCGCTGCGCTTCGCCCCAGGTTCGCTAGGCGAACCATGCGAAACCCAGAAATCTCAGTAGCGTCACAGCTGGGCCTTTGGGGTCCAAAACCCACTCCAAACACCACCCAATGCACAAACAAGCATAAATAGATGATTCTACACACGTATTGATCATACAACACAGTTTATAACTCATTTTATCCGTTAGATTCCATTGATTTATCCGATTAATCATTTTCTCTCAAATCTAACCTAAGTTCAAATCATTGATTTCTAGAACTTAGAGTTTCTATCTAGAACCCACCTGATATACGGAGAGGAGTTTGAAGAAGATGGTCCAAGCTTTTCTCTCTTTTCCTCTTCTCCTCCTTTCTCTTCTTCCTCATTTTCTTCTTCTTCTTTCTATTTCCTTTTCTTTCTCATTCTCTTACCAAATATATATATATATATATATATATATATATATATATATATATATATATAAACCAATATTATATAATATAATCTAATAGAGCAAAATATCTCCAATTGATATTTTGTCGTTTCAACCAATTGATCAATCATTTGAGTTATCATAAAAGTCTCTCTTGAACTAATAATAAATTAATCTCCTCAGAGTTTATTAGTTGCTCTATTGATCCCAATTGATAATACTTAAGGTACTTAGAGGATTCCATTAATCCAATTAATCAAAGATAGAGTACGTAGATACTCATCTGATATCCAATTGAGCATTTAAAATAATACGGGGTATTACATATAGTGAAGCAAGGTAGATAAATCAATGACTCGGAAGGTAGGCAAACAAAAGTCAACAGTCATATTCACCTTGGGATCGTAATGGTACCCGAGTTCACTTGAGTACCATAAAGGGGAACGCCACAGCCTATCTCGGCCAATCATAGGCACAATAATGAGAGAGTGTGCGCGCACACACACTCACACGCATACACATACATATAATGACAAATAAATCAACGGAATATAAATACGGTTGAAAAAGGTAGCATGGGCATTCTACACCTCTAAAAAGAAAAGAAACCAAACAAAATAACAATAGAACAAATCAAACAACAACCATTAGAAAATCCAAATACCCAAAAAAAAGGAAAAAACAAAATCAACAGGATAATACACTAAAACCACCTAACTAAGAAGCCAAAAACTTGGACATTACAAACCTTCAAGGACGACTACTAGTTCATACACAATACAACTAGTAACTAACCCGTGCGCTCGCACGGACATGTATGTTCGAGGATTTTATGTTACGGACACGTAATTGTTAATCAAATTAAAAAAAGAAATTGTAAAATTATAAAAATAGATATTATTTAAATTAAAATTTTGTATTGGTAAATATAAGAAATTGTCGAGAATTTTGTATTATTCAAAAATTGAATTAGTAGTCTAGCTTTCTAATGACACCAAGAACGTCCCGATCCGAATTACGGATCAAAAGTTATGAAGGAAACAAAACTGCACTAACTGTCACATTCGCTAGGCGAACACCCAGCGAGCATTCGCTCCAGCCTTCGCTAGGCGAAGCCCCTGGCGAATGAACAAACAGAACCAAAACAGACATAAAGTTCGCTACGCGAACTCTCTAGCGAACCTTCGCCTCTCCCTTCGCTTCACGAACAACTCAGCGAAGCAAGTCAGAACCAAACAGAACTGAAAACACACAAAGTTCGCTAGACAAACGTCTCTGGCGAACATTCGCTGACCTTCGCTGGCGGGTTCGCTAGGCGAACCCTCGAAAATCTGTTCGCTGCGCTTCGCCCCAGGTTCGCTAGGCGAACCATGCGAAACCCAGAAATCTCAGTAGCGTCACAGCTGGGCCTTTGGGGTCCAAAACCCACTCCAAACACCACCCAATGCACAAACAAGCATAAATAGATGATTCTACACACGTATTGATCATACAACACAGTTTATAACTCATTTTATCCGTTAGATTCCATTGATTTATCCGATTAATCATTTTCTCTCAAATCTAACCTAAGTTCAAATCATTGATTTCTAGAACTTAGAGTTTCTATCTAGAACCCACCTGATATACGGAGAGGAGTTTGAAGAAGATGGTCCAAGCTTTTCTCTCTTTTCCTCTTCTCCTCCTTTCTCTTCTTCCTCATTTTTTTCTTCTTCTTTCTATTTCCTTTTCTTTCTCATTCTCTTACCAAATATATATATATATATATATATATATATATATATATATATATATATATATATATATATATATATATATATATATATATATATATATATATATATATATATATATATATATAAACCAATATTATATAATATAATCTAATAGAGCAAAATATCTCCAATTGATATTTTGTCGTTTCAACCAATTGATCAATCATTTGAGTTATCATAAAAGTCTCTCTTGAACTAATAATAAATTAATCTCCTCAGAGTTCATTAGTTGCTCTATTGATCCCAATTGATAATACTTAAGGTACTTAGAGGATTCCATTAATCCAATTAATCAAAGATAGAGTACGTAGATCCTCATCTGATATCCAATTGAGCATTTAAAATAATACGGGGTATTACATATAGTGAAGCAAGGTAGATAAATCAATGACTCGGAAGGTAGGCAAACAAAAGTCAACAGTCATATTCACCTTGGGATCGTAATGGTACCCGAGTTCACTTGAGTACCATAAAGGGGAACGCCACAGCCTATCTCGGCCAATCATAGGCACAATAATGAGAGAGTGTGCGCGCACACACACTCACACGCATACACATACATATAATGACAAATAAATCAACGGAATATAAATACGGTTGAAAAAGGTAGCATGGGCATTCTACACCTCTAAAAAGAAAAGAAACCAAACAAAATAACAATAGAACAAATCAAACAACAACCATTAGAAAATCCAAATACCCAAAAAAAAGGAAAAAACAAAATCAACAGGATAATACACTAAAACCACCTAACTAAGAAGCCAAAAACTTGGACATTACAAACCTTCAAGGACGACTACTAGTTCATACACAATACAACTAGTAACTAACCCGTGCGCTCGCACGGACATGTATGTTCGAGGATTTTATGTTACGGACACGTAATTGTTAATCAAATTAAAAAAAGAAATTGTAAAATTATAAAAATAGATATTATTTAAATTAAAAATTTGTATTGGTAAATATAAGAAATTGTCGAGAATTTTGTATTATTCAAAAATTGAATTAGTAGTCTAGCTTTCTAATGACACCAAGAACGTCCCGATCCGAGTTACGGATTAAAAGTTATGAAGGAAACAAAACTGTACTAACTGTCACATTCGCTAGGCGAACACCCAGCGAGCATTCGCTCCAGCCTTCGCTAGGCGAAGCCCCTGGCGAATGAACAAACAGAACCAAAACAGACATAAAGTTCGCTACGCGAACTCTTAAGCGAACCTTCGCCTCTCCCTTCGCTTCGCGAACAACTCAGCGAAGCAAGTCAGAACCAAACAGAACTGAAAACACACAAAGTTCGCTAGACAAACGTCTCTGGCGAACATTCGCTGACCTTCGCTGGCGGGTTCGCTAGGCGAACCCTCGAAAATCTGTTCGCTGCGCTTCGCCCCAGGTTCGCTAGGCGAACCATGCGAAACCCAGAAATCTCAGTAGCGTCACAGCTGGGCCTTTGGGGTCCAAAACCCACTCCAAACACCACCCAATGCACAAACAAGCATAAATAGATGATTCTACACACGTATTGATCATACAACACAGTTTATAACTCATTTTATCCGTTAGATTCCATTGATTTATCCGATTAATCATTTTCTCTCAAATCTAACCTAAGTTCAAATCATTGATTTCTAGAACTTAGAGTTTCTATCTAGAACCCACCTGATATACGGAGAGGAGTTTGAAGAAGATGGTCCAAGCTTTTCTCTCTTTTCCTCTTCTCCTCCTTTCTCTTCTTCCTCATTTTCTTCTTCTTCTTTCTATTTCCTTTTCTTTCTCATTCTCTTACCAAATATATATATATATATATATATATATATATATATATATATATATATATAAACCAATATTATATAATATAATCTAATAGAGCAAAATATCTCCAATTGATATTTTGTCGTTTCAACCAATTGATCAATCATTTGAGTTATCATAAAAGTCTCTCTTGAACTAATAATAAATTAATCTCCTCAGAGTTTATTAGTTGCTCTATTGATCCCAATTGATAATACTTAAGGTACTTAGAGGATTCCATTAATCCAATTAATCAAAGATAGAGTACGTAGATACTCATCTGATATCCAATTGAGCATTTAAAATAATACGGGGTATTACATATAGTGAAGCAAGGTAGATAAATCAATGACTCGGAAGGTAGGCAAACAAAAGTCAACAGTCATATTCACCTTGGGATCGTAATGGTACCCGAGTTCACTTGAGTACCATAAAGGGGAACGCCACAGCCTATCTCGGCCAATCATAGGCACAATAATGAGAGAGTGTGCGCGCACACACACTCACACGCATACACATACATATAATGACAAATAAATCAACGGAATATAAATACGGTTGAAAAAGGTAGCATGGGCATTCTACACCTCTAAAAAGAAAAGAAACCAAACAAAATAACAATAGAACAAATCAAACAACAACCATTAGAAAATCCAAATACCCAAAAAAAAGGAAAAAACAAAATCAACAGGATAATACACTAAAACCACCTAACTAAGAAGCCAAAAACTTGGACATTACAAACCTTCAAGGACGACTACTAGTTCATACACAATACAACTAGTAACTAACCCGTGCGCTCGCACGGACATGTATGTTCGAGGATTTTATGTTACGGACACGTAATTGTTAATCAAATTAAAAAAAGAAATTGTAAAATTATAAAAATAGATATTATTTAAATTAAAATTTTATATTGGTAAATATAAGAAATTGTCGAGAATTTTGTATTATTCAAAAATTGAATTAGTAGTCTAGCTTTCTAATGACACCAAGAACGTCCCGATCCGAATTACGGATCAAAAGTTATGAAGGAAACAAAACTGCACTAACTGTCACATTCGCTAGGCGAACACCCAGCGAGCATTCGCTCCAGCCTTCGCTAGGCGAAGCCCCTGGCGAATGAACAAACAGAACCAAAACAGACATAAAGTTCGCTACGCGAACTCTCTAGCGAACCTTCGCCTCTCCCTTCGCTTCACGAACAACTCAGCGAAGCAAGTCAGAACCAAACAGAACTGAAAACACACAAAGTTCGCTAGACAAACGTCTCTGGCGAACATTCGCTGACCTTCGCTGGCGGGTTCGCTAGGCGAACCCTCGAAAATCTGTTCGCTGCGCTTCGCCCCAGGTTCGCTAGGCGAACCATGCGAAACCCAGAAATCTCAGTAGCGTCACAGCTGGGCCTTTGGGGTCCAAAACCCACTCCAAACACCACCCAATGCACAAACAAGCATAAATAGATGATTCTACACACGTATTGATCATACAACACAGTTTATAACTCATTTTATCCGTTAGATTCCATTGATTTATCCGATTAATCATTTTCTCTCAAATCTAACCTAAGTTCAAATCATTGATTTCTAGAACTTAGAGTTTCTATCTAGAACCCACCTGATATACGGAGAGGAGTTTGAAGAAGATGGTCCAAGCTTTTCTCTCTTTTCCTCTTCTCCTCCTTTCTCTTCTTCCTCATTTTTTTCTTCTTCTTTCTATTTCCTTTTCTTTCTCATTCTCTTACCAAATATATATATATATATATATATATATATATATATATATATATATATATATATATATATATATATATATATATATATATATATATATATATATATATATATAAACCAATATTATATAATATAATCTAATAGAGCAAAATATCTCCAATTGATATTTTGTCGTTTCAACCAATTGATCAATCATTTGAGTTATCATAAAAGTCTCTCTTGAACTAATAATAAATTAATCTCCTCAGAGTTCATTAGTTGCTCTATTGATCCCAATTGATAATACTTAAGGTACTTAGAGGATTCCATTAATCCAATTAATCAAAGATAGAGTACGTAGATCCTCATCTGATATCCAATTGAGCATTTAAAATAATACGGGGTATTACATATAGTGAAGCAAGGTAGATAAATCAATGACTCGGAAGGTAGGCAAACAAAAGTCAACAGTCATATTCACCTTGGGATCGTAATGGTACCCGAGTTCACTTGAGTACCATAAAGGGGAACGCCACAGCCTATCTCGGCCAATCATAGGCACAATAATGAGAGAGTGTGCGCGCACACACACTCACACGCATACACATACATATAATGACAAATAAATCAACGGAATATAAATACGGTTGAAAAAGGTAGCATGGGCATTCTACACCTCTAAAAAGAAAAGAAACCAAACAAAATAACAATAGAACAAATCAAACAACAACCATTAGAAAATCCAAATACCCAAAAAAAAGGAAAAAACAAAATCAACAGGATAATACACTAAAACCACCTAACTAAGAAGCCAAAAACTTGGACATTACAAACCTTCAAGGACGACTACTAGTTCATACACAATACAACTAGTAACTAACCCGTGCGCTCGCACGGACATGTATGTTCGAGGATTTTATGTTACGGACGCGTAATTGTTAATCAAATTAAAAAAAGAAATTGTAAAATTATAAAAATAGATATTATTTAAATTAAAAATTTGTATTGGTAAATATAAGAAATTGTCGAGAATTTTGTATTATTCAAAAATTGAATTAGTAGTCTAGCTTTCTAATGACACCAAGAACGTCCCGATCCGAGTTACGGATTAAAAGTTATGAAGGAAACAAAACTGTACTAACTGTCACATTCGCTAGGCGAACACCCAGCGAGCATTCGCTCCAGCCTTCGCTAGGCGAAGCCCCTGGCGAATGAACAAACAGAACCAAAACAGACATAAAGTTCGCTACGCGAACTCTCTAGCGAACCTTTGCCTCTCCCTTCGCTTCGCGAACAACTCAGCGAAGCAAGTCAGAACCAAACAGAACTGAAAACACACAAAGTTCGCTAGACAAACGTCTCTGGCGAACATTCGCTGACCTTCGCTGGCGGGTTCGCTAGGCGAACCCTCGAAAATCTGTTCGCTGCGCTTCGCCCCAGGTTCGCTAGGCGAACCATGCGAAACCCAGAAATCTCAGTAGCGTCACAGCTGGGCCTTTGGGGTCCAAAACCCACTCCAAACACCACCCAATGCACAAACAAGCATAAATAGATGATTCTACACACGTATTGATCATACAACACAGTTTATAACTCATTTTATCCGTTAGATTCCATTGATTTATCCGATTAATCATTTTCTCTCAAATCTAACCTAAGTTCAAATCATTGATTTCTAGAACTTAGAGTTTCTATCTAGAACCCACCTGATATACGGAGAGGAGTTTGAAGAAGATGGTCCAAGCTTTTCTCTCTTTTCCTCTTCTCCTCCTTTCTCTTCTTCCTCATTTTCTTCTTCTTCTTTCTATTTCCTTTTCTTTCTCATTCTCTTACCAAATATATATATATATATATATATATATATATATATATATATATATATATATATATATAAACCAATATTATATAATATAATCTAATAGAGCAAAATATCTCCAATTGATATTTTGTCGTTTCAACCAATTGATCAATCATTTGAGTTATCATAAAAGTCTCTCTTGAACTAATAATAAATTAATCTCCTCAGAGTTCATTAGTTGCTCTATTGATCCCAATTGATAATACTTAAGGTACTTAGAGGATTCCATTAATCCAATTAATCAAAGATAGAGTACGTAGATACTCATCTGATATCCAATTGAGCATTTAAAATAATACGGGGTATTACATATAGTGAAGCAAGGTAGATAAATCAATGACTCGGAAGGTAGGCAAACAAAAGTCAACAGTCATATTCACCTTGGGATCGTAATGGTACCCGAGTTCACTTGATTACCATAAAGGGGAACGCCACAGCCTATCTCGGCCAATCATAGGCACAATAATGAGAGAGTGTGCGCGCACACACACTCACACGCATACACATACATATAATGACAAATAAATCAACGGAATATAAATACGGTTGAAAAAGGTAGCATGGGCATTCTACACCTCTAAAAAGAAAAGAAACCAAACAAAATAACAATAGAACAAATCAAACAACAACCATTAGAAAATCCAAATACCCAAAAAAAAGGAAAAAACAAAATCAACAGGATAATACACTAAAACCACCTAACTAAGAAGCCAAAAACTTGGACATTACAAACCTTCAAGGACGACTACTAGTTCATACACAATACAACTAGTTACTAACCCGTGCGCTCGCACGGACATGTATGTTCGAGGATTTTATGTTACGGACACGTAATTGTTAATCAAATTAAAAAAAGAAATTGTAAAATTATAAAAATAGATATTATTTAAATTAAAATTTTGTATTGGTAAATATAAGAAATTGTCGAGAATTTTGTATTATTCAAAAATTGAATTAGTAGTCTAGCTTTCTAATGACACCAAGAACGTCCCGATCCGAGTTACGGATCAAAAGTTATGAAGGAAACAAAACTGCACTAACTGTCACATTCGCTAGGCGAACACCCAGCGAGCATTCGCTCCAGCCTTCGCTAGGCGAAGCCCCTGGCGAATGAACAAACAGAACCAAAACAGACATAAAGTTTGCTACGCGAACTCTCTAGCGAACCTTCGCCTCTCCCTTCGCTTCGCGAACAACTCAGCGAAGCAAGTCAGAACCAAACAGAACTGAAAACACACAAAGTTCGCTAGGCAAACGTCTCTGGCGAACATTCGCTGACCTTCGCTGGCGGGTTCTGTGACGCCCCCGATCTATACCCCCAAAACACGCAATTAAGGCGATAAAAGAAAATTCGAAAATTGATCAGAGTATAATTGAATTATCATGCATTGAAAGGGAGAATCACATCAAAGTAACCAAACAACTAACATGCAACACCTGCTCATTTAGATATGCAACGTGGGGTAACAATCATACAGAGGAAACTTCGTTCCTTACACCCACTTTTCAGAAATTAGAATTAAAGCGGAAAGATCTAAAATCTGAATAACACATATACATATATATATATAAACTTGTCCGTCATACATCAAGTTATACATGTACAGCCAAAATATATCATCAGATAAACAAAACAATCACACACGGCCACCATATGCTACCCGGAGTCACATATCAGAGCCGACCGACCAAAATAATGAAGACGCAACGCTTCACAAAAGAATACCTCTAGCAACTCTAATCTGCAACGCCTCATAGAGCGTTATAAAACAGCAGAAGGGTGAGAAAAACAACCATAATATAATTGAATAAAATTATATATATAAACACAAAAATGTACAAGTAACACATTCTCACCACAACCACATATAACATCATATCGCACAATTCTCAAGCATCGAATACCATTACACACCACACATATACCATACAATCGTCAATCACATTCACAAATTCACACACAATTAATTCATGATTTATGCAATGCACATAGACCGACACAACGACTCTATGCACATGCCATGCGGTACCAACTTCCAATGTCTCTTGTCTCATCATCAGTTCACTCAGGAACTATTGGAACCATCGCTCGTTACTGAGAATCTCAAGTAACTCCCCGTCGGGCCTACGATGTTCACCCGTCGCTTTAAGTCCTCAGGCAACGCCTCATATTTTTGAGGCACACGACGTTAAGGATTTCTTTAAGTCTCCAAAGGAGCCCACAATCGTCTATACTTATCGCTTTAAGTCCTCAGGCAACGCCTCGTATTTTTTAGGCACACGATGGTATAGTGGATTCCCTCAAGAATCAAATCGTCACTCAGGACGTTTCAACAATGCACAATATGATGCTTGGCATACAACGACTCATGACTTTCACATTACATGCTCACACACCTCAACAATCATGCATATATCATCAAATATCACACATAGCATTTTCTTGCCTTTTGGCCACAAATCATCATCACAACATCTCATCAAAAACAACTATTCACGATTAATCGGTAAAGTCGGCCAAAAGTCGGCTAAAAATAATATATTTCTTCACCAAATCATAGAACGTATTTTTAGCTTCACATCCATATAAAGAACACTTAAATCGGATAAACAACGAAGAAGATATGAATATTTCAAAATAACGTAAAAACATAAACCGTACGCCCGACACTACGAAACGGTTCGAAAAAACTGTACCGATTGGACTAGGTTCAGACCTCAAAACTATTTTTCCTAGAAAGAACATCTCGTTAGCTTCCCAACACTTCGAACGGGGATCAAAACCGACTTACGGTTCAAGAGATATGAATTTCCGAAGTTTCCCCGACAAACCAGAATTTTATGGTTCAGCACAGTATGTATCGATACATAGGCTTTATGTATCGATACAAAAAGACCTCATGTATCGATACATAGCACGCATGTGTCGACACATGCTGTAGTGAAAATGTTGTTTTTCCCATTTTTCACAGTATGTATCGATGCATAGGGGTTATGTATCGATACATAAACCATTTCGTATCGATACATAGCTGTTATGTATCGATTCATGCTCTGTTTTTCCTTAAAAACCAGAATTTCTCAAAATACACCATTGCTGTCCCTTTTCCAAATTGCCCGGAAACTCGACTAAATCGAACATTTTCACCGAAACAAACATATACGCCCAACCACCAAATACATAAGAACAATTTAGAACACATAAACGAAATTTCTACGACGTTCGATTTTTCGATTAAATTTCAACCTTTCAAAAACCAGATTTTTCAAACCTCACCAAATCGAATAAAAAGCACGACATACGACGACCTAACCTTGCTCGATACAACTACGTAATTTATTTCGAATTCTAACCGTGAAAACATCGGTTTCTATCGATTTCCTACAATTCGACCTAAACGGACAAAACAACGGAAACATAACGAAAACTAACCAAAACATCCACACAAAACATACCTAATCATACACAATCATAGTATAATCGAGTTTCGCACCCTTACCCGATAAATTCGCGTTCTAGAAAGTCGGGAGATTGATTTCTTCCTTCACAAGTTTTTCCTCTCTTTTCTTCTTTCTCTTCTCTTTTCTTCTTCTCTATTTTTCTGGTTTTTCTTTCTTTTTCTTTCTATACTTTCTATTTATTCTAACTTAATCAAAATACACCCAAATGCCCAAAATACCCCTACACCCAAATTTCTCGCAAACGATCCCAAAACGCGATAAAATATATTCCCGCCGAAAAATAACATATTTTCACATAAAAGTCGAAAATAAAATAAAATAATAATAAAATAATCAAAACGACTCAATAAACAAAATTGGCAAAACGGGGGGTTACAATTCTCCCCCACTTAGAAATTTTCGTCCTCGAAAATCTTACCTGATACAAACAACTCCAGATACGACTCCCGCATCCTACTTTCCAATTCCCACGTCAAGTTACCCTCAGCAGCGCCTCCCCACGCCACTTTCACAAGTGCAATCTCTTTACCCCTCAACCGCTTCACCTCGCGATCCAAAATACTAACTGGTAATGCCTCGATCGTAAGGTTATCCCTTACTTCCACCTCGTCCATCGGAATCACATGTGAAGGGTCCGGAACATACTTCCGAAGCTGTGAAACATGAAAAACGTCATGCAAATTCGACAGATTCGGCGGTAACGCCACACGATACACCACAGCACCAACTCTCGCAGATATCTGGTAAGGACCAATAAATCGAGAAGTAAGCTTCTTAGATTTCAAAGCACGACCAACACCCGTTACCGGCGTAACCCTCAGAAATACGTGATCACCCTCTTGAAACTCAAGATCCTTTCGTCTCCGATCATGATAACTCTTTTGTCTACTCTGAGAAGCCTTAATTTTCTCACGAATAAACTTTACCTTTTCCATCGTCTGTTGCACCAATTCCGGTCCAACTACAGAACTCTCACCAGTTTCGTGCCAACACAACGGCGTTCGACATCTTCGCCCATATAAAGCCTCAAAAGGTGCCATTCCGATACTAGAATGGAAACTGTTATTATACGTGAACTCAACCAAAGCAAGATAACTGTCCCACGCACCACCTTGTTCCAAAACACACGACCTCAACAAATCCTCCAAAGACTGAATCGTTCTTTCGGTCTGACCATCCGTCTGCGGATGATAAGCCGAACTCAACCTCAATTTAGAACCCAAAGCCTTCTGTAAACTTTCCCAAAATCTCGATGTAAACCTAGGATCTCGATCAGAAACAATACTTAAAGGAACCCCATGCAATTTCACCACCACACAGATATAGATCTCAGCTAACCGTTCCAAAGAAAAACTGATGTCAATCAGAATAAAATGCGCCGATTTAGTCAGCCTGTCCACAATCACCCAAATCGCATTATGCCCTCGCTGAGTATTCGGTAACCCCGTTACAAAATCCATCAAAATGCTATCCCATTTCCACTCAGGAATATCCAACGGTTGCAACAAACCACTAGGTCTCAAATGTTCCACTTTCGATTTCTGACAAGTCAAACATGCATACACAAACTGAGCCACATCTCTTTTTAAACCAGACCACCAGAAAATCTTCTTCAAATCTTGGTACATCTTATTCGCTCCCGGATGAATACTTAAGTTACTCCGGTGTCCTTCCTCCAAAATCATTCTTTTCAACTCCGCATCATCAGGAATACAAATACGACCACGAAATCTCAAAACACCAAAATTATCAACCTTGAAATCCCCATTCTCATTCATCATCAAATCAACGAATTTCAAATCCAACTTCTGTTTCTCACTTACTGACAACAAAAATTCATTAGTAACTTTCAACATTCCAAGCCTCACACTAACCGATGTCACTTCACATACCAAACTCAAATCTCTAAACGATTCCAAAAGTTCCAACTCTTTCACCATCAATGCGGACATATGCAACGATTTCCGGCTCAATGCATCGGCTACCACATTAGCTTTACCAGGATGGTAATTCAAGCCAAAGTCGTAATCTTTCAAGAATTCCAACCATCTCCGTTGTCTCATGTTCAACTCTTTCTGATCAAATAAATATTTCAAGCTTTTATGATCACTAAAGACCTCGAACCTCGTACCATAGAGATAGTGCCTCCAAATCTTCAACACAAAAACTACAGCCGCTAATTCAAGATCATGAGTAGGATAGTTCTTCTCATGAACTCTTAATTGCCTTGAAGCATAAGCTACAACTTTACCTTTCTGCATCAGAACACCACCCAAACCAATTAAAGAAGCATCGCAATACACAACAAATGGTTCATTAGGATTCGGTAAAATAAGAATCGGAGCTGTCGTCAATCTTTTCTTCAGCTCACAAAAACTCTCTTCACATTGAATATCCCAAATGAACGCTTTGCCCTAACAAGTCAACTGCGTCAAAGGAAGAGCTAGCTTAGAAAAACCTTCAATGAACCTTCGGTAATAACCAGCCAAACCTAGAAAACTTCGAATTTCAGTAACGGATCTAGGAGCCTCCCATTGTAGAACTGCTTCTACTTTAGATGGATCCACAGCAATACCATTACCAGAAATTACGTGCCCAAGAAAACTCACCTCAGACAACCAGAATTCACACTTGGACAATTTGGTAAAAAGCTTCCTTTCCTTCAAAACCTGCAAAACAATACGCAAATGCTCTGCATGTTCTCCCCGAGACTTATAATAGATTAAAATGTCATCAATAAACACCACCACAAAACGATCTAAATGCTCGTGGAAAATCCGATTCATGTATTCCATAAACACACCAGGCGCATTAGAAACCCCGAACGGCATCACCGAATATTCATAATGACCGTACCGTGTTCTAAAGGCCGTCTTCTGAATATCCTCTTCTTTCACTCTTATCTGATGGTACCCCGATCTCAAATCGATCTTACTAAATACACAAGCACCAACCAACTGATCCATCAGATCATCAATCCTTGGAAGCGGATACTTATTCTTAATCATCACTTTGTTCAACTGGCGATAATCAATACATAATCGCATACTCCCATCTTTCTTTTTCACTAACAAAACTGGAGAACCCCGAGGAGAAACACTTGGTCTCACGAACCTCTTTTCCAACAACTCATTTAACTGCTTTTTCAACTCCACCAATTCAGATGCCGACATTCTATAAGGTGCCATAGAAACAGGTCTAGTACCAGGAACTAGATCTATCGAAAATTCCACCTCTCTCTCTGGAGGTACATCTGAAATATCCTCAGGAAACACCTCAGGAAATTCGCACACAACAGGAAACACATCAAGTGAAACTTGACTATCCACCGATAACGATGCCAACAAACCAAACAACTGAGCTTCATCTGCCAAAAGTCTCTTCAACTCTTTGGTAGATAAGAAACTCGAGTCTTCATCTTCCTCCAGAGAAGGAAACCTTACAAGCTTATGATAACAGTCAATGTGCACCCTGTTAAATTGCAACCAGTTCATTCCCAACACCACATCTAAACCTTCCAACGGTAAACACACTAAATCCATCACAAAGTCTTTACCATAAATGGCCAAAGGACAACTTAGACACACCAAAGAAGTAGTTACTGACCCCATCGCTGGAGTATCGATAACCATCTCAAAATCCATTACGGACAACACAAGATTCAAACTCTTCGCGCACTCAGACGAAACAAACGAATGAGTCGCTCCAGTATCAATAATAGCAATTAAAGGCATATTATTAATAAAGCAAGTACCTCTTATCAGACGATCTGCCTTTGAAGTCTAAGTTCCCGCCAACGAAAACACTTTCCCACTAGTCTGAGCCTTCTTCGGATTAGGACACTTCGAACTAATGTGACCAGGTTCCCCACAATTGTAACATTTCACCACATTCTTCCTTTTACAATCAGCTAAGACATGTCCGATACCACCACAATTAGAACACTTAATCACATTCCTCCTACACTCATGCTGGCGATGTCCCAACTCACCACATTTAAAACACCTAATAGGATTAGACATACCTCCTCCACCTGACCTCCGATCAAAAGAACCCCTTTGTTTACCTTTATCAGCCGGTGACACATACGGACCACCACGGAACTGTTGTTTCCCTTTTCTGTCACTTACACTTTTATAGTGAGCAGACCGAGCCTTACTGTCTTCATCATAGATCCTACAGCATTCCACCAAATCAGCAAACCTGCGAATCCTCTGATAACCAATCGCCTGCTTTATCTCAGGACGCAATCCACTTTCATACTTCACACACTTAGAAAATTCAGCTGTCGCTTCCACATAGTGAGGATAAAACTGCACAAGCTCCACAAACTTAGCAGTATACTCAACAATAGATAAATTACCTTGTTTCAGTTCCAAAAACTCAATCTCCTTCTTTCCTCGGACATCTTCCGGAAAATACTTCCTTAGGAACTCTCGACTAAACACCTCCCAAGTAATCTCTTCTTCCTCCTCCTCAGCTTCCAACACTTGACGAGTACTGATCCACCAGTCGTCAGCCTCTTCATGTAACATATGAGTGCCCAGCCTCACCTTATCCTCCTCGTCACAATCCATTACTCTGAAAATCCTCTCAATCTCTTTCAACCACAACTGTGCACCATCTGGATCATGTTTCCCTTTAAAGACCGGCGGCTTATTCTTTCTAAACTCATCATTTCCGGCCGCATTAGGTGCACCCTGCACAGCTCGTGCCATTGCCTCCATCGCAGCAGCCAGAGCAGCATCATTACGACCAGCCATATTCTGTTCGTCCAAATACAGAAACTATGGTTAAACAACCACTTGCTCAACACAACTCGCCCAATATGCCAGACTCAACAGACCCAACTGACACAACAAACACAACTGACACGGACTGGCTCTGATACCACTTAATGTGACGCCCCCGATCTATACCCCCAAAACACGCAATTAAGGCAATAAAAGAAAATTCGAAAATTGATCAGAGTATAATTGAATTATCATGGCATAGAAAGGGAGAATCACATCAAAGTAACCAAACAACTAACATGCAACACCTGCTCATTTAGATATGCAACGTGGGGTAACAATCATACAGAGGAAACTTCGTTCCTTACACCCACTTTTCAGAAATTAGAATTAAAGCGGAAAGATCTAAAATCTGAATAACACATATACATATATACATATAAACTTGTCCGTCATACATCAAGTTATACATGTACAGCCAAAATATATCATCAGATAAACAAAACAATCACACACGGCCACCCTATGCTACCCGGAGTCACATATCAGAGCCGACCGACCAAAATAATGAAGACGCAACGCTTCACAAAAGAATACCTCTAGCAACTCTAATCTGCAACGCCTCATAGAGCGTTATAAAACAGCAGAAGGGTGAGAAAAACAACCATAATATAATTGAATAAAATTATATATATAAACACAAAAATGTACAAGTAACACATTCTCACCACAACCACATATAACTTCATATCGCACAATTCTCAAGCATCGAATACCATTACACACCACACATATACCATACAATCGTCAATCACATTCACAAATTCACACACAATTAATTCATGATTTATGCAATGCACATAGACCGACACAACGACTCTATGCACATGCCATGCGGTACCAACTTCCAATGTCTCTTGTCTCATCATCAGTTCACTCAGGAACTATTGGAACCATCGCTCGTTACTGAGAATCTCAAGTAACTCCCCGTCGGGCCTACGATGTTCACCCGTCGCTTTAAGTCCTCAGGCAACGCCTCATATTTTTGAGGCACACGACGTTAAGGATTGCTTTAAGTCTCCAAAGGAGCCCACAATCGTCTATACTTATCGCTTTAAGTCCTCAGGCAACGCCTCGTATTTTTGAGGCACACGATGGTATAGTGGATTCCCTCAAGAATCAAATCGTCACTCAGGACGTTTCAACAATGCACAATATGATGCTTGGCATACAACGACTCATGACTTTCACATTGCATGCTCACACACCTCAACAATCATGCATATATCATCAAATATCACACATAGCATTTTCTTGCCTTTCGGCCACAAATCATCATCACAACATCTCATCAAAAACAACTATTCACGATTAATCGGTAAAGTCGGTCAAAAGTCGGCTAAAAATAATATATTTCTTCACCAAATCATAGAATGTATTTTTAGCTTCACATCCATATAAAGAACACTTAAATCGGATAAACAACGAAGAAGATATGGATATTTCAAAATAACGTAAAAACATAAACCGTACGCCCGACACTACGAAACGGTTCGAAAAAACTGTACCGATTGGACTAGGTTCAGACCTCAAAACTATTTTTCCTAGAAAGAACATCTCGTTAGCTTCCCAACACTTCGAACGGGGATCAAAACCGACTTACGGTTCAAGAGATATGAATTTCCGAAGTTTCCCCGACAAACCAGAATTTTATGGTTCAGCACAGTATGTATCGATACATAGGCTTTATGTATCGATACAAAAAGACCTCATGTATCGATACATAGCACGCATGTGTCGACACATGCTGTAGTGAAAATGTTGTTTTTCCTAATTTTCACAGTATGTATCGATGCATAGGGGTTATGTATCGATACATAAACCATTTCGTATCGATACATAGCTGTTATGTATCGATTCATGCTCTGTTTTTCCTTAAAAACCAGAATTTCTCAAAATACACCATTGCTGTCCCTTTTCCAAATTGCCCGGAAACTCGACTAAATCGAACATTTTCACCGAAACAAACATATACGCCCAACCACCAAATACATAAGAACAATTTAGAACACATAAACGAAATTTCTACGACGTTCGATTTTTCGATTAAATTTCAACCTTTCAAAAACCAGATTTTTCAAACCTCACCAAATCGAATAAAAAGCACGACATACAACGACCTAACCTTGCTCGATACAACTACGTAATTTATTTCGAATTCTAACCGTGAAAACATCGGTTTCTATCGATTTCCTACAATTCGACCTAAACGGACAAAACAACGGAAACATAACGAAAACTAACCAAAACATCCACACAAAACATACCTAATCATACACAATTATAGTATAATCGAGTTTCACACCCTTGCCCGATAAATTCGCGTTCTAGAAAGTCGGGAGATTGATTTCTTCCTTCACAAGTTTTTTCTCTCTTTTCTTCTTTCTCTTCTCTTTTCTTCTTCTCTATTTTTCTGGTTTTTCTTTCTTTTTCTTTCTATACTTTCTATTTATTCTAACTTAATCAAAATACACCCAAATGCCCAAAATACCCCTACACCCAAATTTCTCGCAAACGATCCCAAAACGCGATAAAATATATTCCCGCCGAAAAATAACATATTTTCACATAAAAGTCGAAAATAAAATAAAATAATAATAAAATAATCAAAACGACTCAATAAACAAAATTGACAAAACGGGGCGTTACAGGTTCGCTAGGCGAACCCTCGAAAATCTGTTCGCTGCGCTTCGCCCCAGGTTCGCTAGGCGAACCATGCGAAACCCAGAAATCTCAGTAGCGTCACAGCTGGGCCTTTGGGGTCCAAAACCCACTCCAAACACCACCCAATGCACAAACAAGCATAAATAGATGATTCTACACACGTATTGATCATACAACACAGTTTATAACTCATTTTATCCGTTAGATTCCATTGATTTATCCGATTAATCATTTTCTCTCAAATCTAACCTAAGTTCAAATCATTGATTTCTAGAACTTAGAGTTTCTATCTAGAACCCACCTGATATACGGAGAGGAGTTTGAAGAAGATGGTCCAAGCTTTTCTCTCTTTTCCTCTTCTCCTCCTTTCTCTTCTTCCTCATTTTCTTCTTCTTCTTTCTATTTCCTTTTCTTTCTCATTCTCTTACCAAATATATATATATATATATATATATATATATATATATATATATATATATATATATATATATATTAACCAATATTATATAATATAATCTAATAGAGCAAAATATCTCCAATTGATATTTTGTCGTTTCAACCAATTGATCAATCATTTAAGTTATCATAAAAGTCTCTCTTGAACTAATAATAAATTAATCTCCTCAGAGTTCATTAGTTGCTCTATTGACCCCAATTGATAATACTTAAGGTACTTAAAGGATTCCATTAATCCAATTAATCAAAGATAGAGTACGTAGATACTCATCTGATATCCAATTGAGCATTTAAAATAATACGGGGTATTACACTCTCCCCCCCTTAAATTGAAATTCGCCCCCGAATTTCCTCTATTCAACAACAAACCGCAGTCTGTATCCTGGTCTTAGATTCACACTTAACTTTACGTCCGTTACAATTTCTGACGTATCCATAATCCTACTTGATTTCGCAGACCAAATTCTTAATTTCACAAATTATCAAACTTCACGTCCTTATTCATATTCTTATTCCAATATCGAGTTAATTCCTAACTTTGCGTTTCCTCAATTCATCTGTTGCCCATAAAAAGACTTGGTCGCATCCTACCTTCGGAAAGAAGGTACCATTTCATACTCCTCTACTGAGTCACAACAAAACCATAACACTTTCTCTTGGTTTAGGATAACAAACACTTAACAAATCTTCGGGAGGTAATTTAGTGATTCCTTAACTTGATATAATTACCGATAACCATCATTCCGTAAATCCTTTAACATTCGATCCACTTCACAGATTGTCAAACAACTCAATTACCAATTCTATCTAGCCTGTTGTTGTACACTATACTCATTCAATCCGATATTTCATACCTTTTGTATCACACCAAAAGGCAACACACTTAGAACAAAATCTTCTTATTTCAAATCTTACAACCAATTTCTTCTCCGATTCTCATGAATCCGACTGAGTCCTTTCATCGTCACTTTCTACTGCGCAACTCCAATTCTAACAATGGGATACCACCACTTCTTAAGCACTACCACGCAGCTGATAGTCCACGGGGAAACACACTTATCCACTGAGATCCTTACTAATCAACGGTACAAGAAACTTACTGACGTCCTATGGTAGAATAATTCCTTTGCCAACGCATAATATCTCAACATCTGTCCAACACTCTCTAGACGCTAAAGATGCAGGAGTTACACTGTTACAACCACAACATATACAATTCTCAATCCATTCCAAACTCGAATTAATGCATCCAAAATAGCTTAACAGTTTCCGATGCTAGTTACCACATTCTAAATCGATCATACCTACGGTTTTTCCGACTTACTCAAGATTCCTTGTTGACACGAGATCTCATCCAACATCAACGTAACACCAACATAGAACTACAATCATATTCGAGTCACTGCTTATCAAAACTTAAACCATCCAAAGCACAATTGTGAGTTTTCCATACCACTCACCAATTCACAACAACACTCTACACGCACATACGCTGTCGAAGTCTATACCATGCTTCCCAATTAAATCCTCATCTCTCCATCGTTTTATCCATAACAATCCAAGTTACATACTTAACTTCGGACGCCCAATTCTCACTCGTACTTGGAAAGATAACTTTCAAATTTCCTTCTCTGGGTAAAACACAACTGTACACAACTGGCACCACTCTTACGGAGTCCAAAACCAAAACCATGAACTCACGGAAGATAACACTTACTAAATTCTGACCAACCGCTCATACTTGATTAACACCATAATTAAACACTGAAATATTCCTTACAAGAACAATACCTCGTGAGTAATCTCCAACTTCGCCCTAAAGGCTTTCAACAGTAATACACTTAAGACTTTCCCCTACTCAACCCAAATCACAAGATTATTTCCTCGAAGTCAAATTCTCTTGTTATCTAAACAGATGATCGACTAAGTAACACCTTCTAGAAGTTCTGATTTTCAACCATGAATACGTCTTTCATTTACTTGGAGTTCCGTTTTACATTCACACAAAACTCTCCACTCGGATCAACATAAGGTAACAAAACCCAGATGATGGTTCTTAAGGGATTTCACAATTAACACACATGTTAATCGATTAACCCTTTGAGTTAATCGGTTAACTCCTCAAAATTCAGTGCAAAACGCCATCCTTGCACGTGTTAATCGGTTAACCCCATTGGTTAATCGGTTAACAATGCTGAAAAAAATCAAAATCAGTGTTCCTCTTAATTCAAAGCCATCCATACTCAACCATCAATCTGATTGGTTCTTACTTGAAATATCACTTTCCAACTCGCGGCTCCTTAACTTGTATAACATCACCAACCATAATCCACTTACGGTAAATCCGACAAGGTCAAAACATTCAGACGACACACTCTAACCAAGTGACAAGGTAGAATTCCAAATTCTGACGCGGTCACACGACAACTCTTCGGCGGGATAGTTCACTTTTCTGCTCAAACAATTACACTGGCGGGAAACCAATAGTGACGACATTCTGGGGTTTTTAATCACAGTTCATACCTGATTCATCCCCAACCAAAAACCAACATACAACCTTGTTCTCTCACTTGAACTTCTTGGTGGGACATAAAAAAAACAACATTCTTAGTCCAACAAAAGGTAGATTCCGAATATTCCGATTATTCACAAATACAGGAGTTTCTCTATACTTGAAAATAAATCGGGGTAATGCACCCTCTTGAAGAACCTTTCCATCACTTCGCACACATTGACCGGGATTTCTTACCCTCCGCTATCCAGGGAACATCCCACTTTCGGCAAATTACTTAATGGAAAGTTTGTAACCGACAACTCTCATCAACTATTAACAAAACCCTTCCGGTATAAATCGTTCCATGATTTACACTTAGTCCGTAATACGTCCTAAATTGCTTTTCGTTGTTTTACCACAATCTTAACTCTGAAAATACAGTACTCACTGTTCCACAAGGTACGTCCCTTCACACTTCTCTCAAGAATAAGGATCCATCACTTACACTTGTGACCACGGTGCTACTACTACGCTTGTTCTTAATACCAAGGGGTAACCTCCTCAGTTCAGTTCGTACTACCAGGGTACTTACGGGTGATCCATATCTGATTACACTTCCTTAACTATAGGTTCATCAACACCTTAAAACTCCATTGCACCCCCGTCCAAAATACATCCCGTTGTCACTTTCTCTTAACATACCGTTAATACCGTTTCCCTTAAATTCCAAGATACTTACTCTACTCCTTAACACACATTTCTTCCGTTACTAAATGAAGTTTAATCTTTTTCCAACATAATACCTTACACTGTTCCTTGGGTAATTTAACAATTCCAAATTGGTCTCTTATTGGAAACAGAAATCCTGATGTATCATTTCGAACTAAATCTCTCTTCATAACCAAAGATACATAATTCATCACCTACTCTTCGTCCGACGCACACTTGTTTCACTTGAAGCATGTAAACACATCCTTGTGCTCCTTCACACACTTCTATACTACTTTAAGTTCCCATAAAAGCCGAACGTCCTTAACTCTCAACTTTTAATCAATCGGAAGATATTGTTCCGAACACATTCCTTAAGGTACTCTCGTCCATTCAAGATACCTTAACAACCTTAGAAAGGAAGCACCAATAGTTATCTCACTTCCGGACCTTACGCCACGCGTTCCATAAAACAACCTTTTTTTTTTTTTTCACGGAATGAGATTACCCGAAATCCTTATCCATACTAGTGGTCCGTCCAATTCCACTAGCGACGTTACATACTCCAGAATACCTTGACCAATCGTTCGATAGAGATCCTTAACCTTAAGACTCCATAAATTCCAAAGGATTTCTTAAACCACACATTACACTTTGATTCCATGCTACCCAAGGCATAACTTCTACAAAACCTTACTAAGCTGACCAAAACTCCTCACTACTAACTCTTGGCTCGAGCGTTCCCTCACAGCACAAGTTTTGACAACACTTCGGAGTCCTCGTGGTCGCTCAACCGTGATTCTACCTATCACATACATAGCATTAGGTTGATCAGACCCAACACTACATAGTATGATATTAAGTTTCATGATGGCAAGACACACTTAAGAGGCACGAAAAGATTTACTTATGATGTTTCAAGGCTAGGTCGAGGACACGACCTGCTCTGATACCAACTGTAATGCCCTGTATAATATATATCTAGAATAATACAATACACGCATTTTATTTGGTACTGACACATCAAAAGTGCCTAATGGCATAGTTCACATAATTGTCCATTCGAAAACCTAACTACAACACATGGAACAAGTCATGGAAACTAGCCAAAGAAAATAAAATCTAAGAATATACAATATCCTCAATTGTATATAACAATAAAATACACAGCGGAAAAACTAAAACTGAGCTTCTCTTGAAATATCCAAGCATAGCTCCATTTGTAAATCAACCTGCAATCCGAACCTGAAATATAGCAACTATAGTGGGGTGAGATACATCAAATCTCAGTGAGTTCCCTATCCTATAGTCCTCTCGGCTTTACAAGGTTCTAAATAACCTAACTCATGTCAAAGGGAAAGGGGAAAGACCATGAGTACACACACACAAGTAACCATCACGGTGAGCCTGTAAACTCACACTAGTACCGAAGTACCTCTTGAGCCTGTAAACTCAAGGATTCACAATCAATAACCAATACCAAGGTATCCCCTATTCCCGTCCGCTTCTACGTCTAGAAGACGACCCGAGTCATGAATCCTTGTAGCTACTTGGCATACGAATTGGATTCGGGATCACCGGCCTGTTAACCGTGAACTGTCACTTCTCATGGCCTGTTAACCATCACAAGTCTCTTTACCCGTAGGCTCCAATCGTACTTAACACGGGACTCAAACCTGCCAAGTAGTTGTGCATAACGTTTCAGAGGAGGTGCTCGAGTCTCATGAAACTACACCGCAAGAAACAGTGGTTATGATTGAAATACACACGCCTCGGCCTTTCATGCACGAGCGTTGTCACATATACTAATTCACATTCCGACACAATTATGGTAATAATCCTCACCCTACCTATTTCATATTTTAATATACATATATATCTTCCATTCACAATTCACAATTAGATAAATATGGTAAAAGCACAAATATTACAAGTAACACATTTAATAGCATAACACATAAAACACCCCTTTCGGGTTCCCTCCGATTCATTTAATCGGGTATCAAAGCCATTATTTTTCACTTTCATAGCGTAGGATATTTCCATAGCTTTACAACGACTATTACCATGCCTCAATCGGAGTTACGATCCAAAAGATATGGATTCACACGTATCACATATCATGGTTTCCATCATTTCCACTTAAATATAAAATCCCACATCATACCCAATAGCTATGCGGATAGAGGGTCGTCATAGCTTTCTAATGACACCAAGAACGTCCCGATCCGAGTTACGGATCAAAAGTTATGAAGGAAACAAAACTGCACTAACTGTCACATTCGCTAGGCGAACACCCAGCGAGCATTCGCTCCAGCCTTCGCTAGGCGAAGCCCCAGGCGAATGAACAAACAGAACCAAAACAGACATAAAGTTCGCTACGCGAACTCTCTAGCGAACCTTCGCCTCTCCCTTCGCTTCGCGAACAACTCAGCGAAGCAAGTCAGAACCAAACAGAACTGAAAACACACAAAGTTCGCTAGGCAAACGTCTCTGGCGAACATTCGCTGACCTTCGCTGGCGGGTTCGCTAGGCGAACCCTCGAAAATCTGTTCGCTGCGCTTCGCCCCAGGTTCGCTAGGCGAACCATGCGAAACCCAGAAATCTCAGTAGCGTCACAGCTGGGCCTTTGGGGTCCAAAACCCACTCCAAACACCACCCAATGCACAAACAAGCATAAATAGATGATTCTACACACGTATTGATCATACAACACAGTTTATAACTCATTTTATCCGTTAGATTCCATTGATTTATCCGATTAATCATTTTCTCTCAAATCTAACCTAAGTTCAAATCATTGATTTCTAGAACTTAGAGTTTCTATCTAGAACCCACCTGATATACGGAGAGGAGTTTGAAGAAGATGGTCCAAGCTTTTCTCTCTTTTCCTCTTCTCCTCCTTTCTCTTCTTCCTCATTTTCTTCTTCTTCTTTCTATTTCCTTTTCTTTCTCATTCTCTTACCAAATATATATATATATATATATATAAACCAATATTATATAATATAATCTAATAGAGCAAAATATCTCCAATTGATATTTTGTCGTTTCAACCAATTGATCAATCATTTGAGTTATCATAAAAGTCTCTCTTGAACTAATAATAAATTAATCTCCTCAGAGTTCATTAGTTGCTCTATTGATCCCAATTGATAATACTTAAGGTAATTAGAGGATTCCATTAATCTAATTAATCAAAGATAGAGTACGTAGATACTCATCTGATATCCAATTGAGCATTTAAAATAATACGGGGTATTACATATAGTGAAGCAAGGTAGATAAATCAATGACTCGGAAGGTAGGCAAACAAAAGTCAACAGTCATATTCACCTTGGGATCGTAATGGTACCCGAGTTCACTTGAGTACCATAAAGGGGAACGCCACAGCCTATCTCGGCCAATCATAGGCACAATAATGAGAGAGTGTGCGCGCACACACACTCACACGCATACACATACATATAATGACAAATAAATCAACGGAATATAAATACGGTTGAAAAAGGTAGCATGGGCATTCTACACCTCTAAAAAGAAAAGAAACCAAACAAAATAACAATAGAACAAATCAAACAACAACCATTAGAAAATCCAAATACCCAAAAAAAAGGAAAAAACAAAATCAACAGGATAATACACTAAAACCACCTAACTAAGAAGCCAAAAACTTGGACATTACAAACCTTCAAGGACGACTACTAGTTCATACACAATACAACTAGTAACTAACCCGTGCGCTCGCACGGACATGTATGTTCGAGGATTTTATGTTACGGACACGTAATTGTTAATCAAATTAAAAAAAGAAATTGTAAAATTATAAAAATAGATATTATTTAAATTAAAATTTTGTATTGGTAAATATAAGAAATTGTCGAGAATTTTGTATTATTCAAAAATTGAATTAGTAGTCTAGTTGTTCCTGTTTATAATAATAGAAATTGTTTCTGTATATAAAAATATTTTAATCAAGAATGTATATTTTCCCGTATATAAATATTATTTTTTTTGACACAATTTATACAATATAAATAGTATTTGTTTCCTAGATTAAAAAATTGAATCAAAAATAAAGTTGTGCTCGTTTATAACAATAGTATTTGTTTTGTATATTAAAAAATTTTAATCAAAATTAAAATTGTGTCCGTTTAAGACAGATGTATTATTTTTTTTGTATAACAAAATTTGAATGAAACAAAAAGTCGTTCTCGTGGATTACAGTAGTATTTGATTCGTAAATTAAAAATTTGATTCAAAATTAAAATTGTGGTCGTTTATAACATATGTATTTTATTTGTATATAAAAAAATTTGAATCAGACAAAAAATTGTGCCCGTTGATTAACATAATTTTATGTTTTGTAGATTAAAAATTTGAATCAAAATAAAAGTTGTGCTCGTTTATAACAATAGTATTTGTTTCGTATATTAAAAAATTGTATTGAAAATTAAAATTGTGTCCGTTTAAGACATATGTATTATTTCTTTTTGTATAAAAAAAATTGAATCAAACAAAAAGTTGTTCCCGTGGATTACAGTAGTATTTGTTTCATAAATTAAAAATTTGATTCAAAATTAAAGTTGTGGTCGTTTATAAGATATGTATTTTATTTGTATATAAAAAAATTTGAATCAAACAAAAAATTGTGCCCGTTGATTAACATAATTTTATGTTTCATAGATTACAACATTGAATAACAATTATAGTTGCGCTCGTTTATAACAATAGTATTTATTTGGGATATTAAAAAATATGAATCAAAAATACAATTGTGTCCGTTTCAAACATATGTATTATTTTTTTGTATAAGAAAATTTGATATCAAACAAAAAGTTGTGCCCGTGGATTACAGTAGTATTATTTTCGTATATTACAAAATTGATTCTAAATTAAAGTTGTGCTCGTTTGTAACATATGTATTTTATTTGTATATAAAAAATTTAGAATCAAACTAAAAATTGTGTCCGTTGATTAACATAATGTTATAAGAATTTCAAACTAAAAAATTTAGAATCAAACTAAAAATTGTGTTCGTTTATAAGAATTCTTGTTTAGATTTATTTTAAATTTAATATTAATCTTAATATTAGGTAATAAATGTAGATATAGGAGTTGTTTGCAATTTATATTATTTGAGAGGAGATATGTTTACTTATATAGGTGTTACACAAATGTAGAATAACATCATAAGTATTGTTTGCAATTTAACGTTTACAACATCATAAATATTGTTACACAAATGTAGAAAATTATTCAATTAGTTCATAATTTTTATTAGTCATAATTCAGAAGTACAAGCAAAGCATCGTGACATAAAGTAGAACAATCTCAAGGTGGGTCATGAAAATGGAGTATAGACCTCTTCTTCATCCACCAAGGTCTTCAAAATGACGTCAATTTCACATGTAAAGATCTCACAGGCCATGATTGGAAACCTAAATCATAGAACAATTATCAGATGCTAAATCGGGATATACAAGAAAGTTGAAACATTGAAACATAAGCTCTTTTGAAACAAAATATTTGTTAACACTGCATAATTGATGAGCCGTTTATGCAATTAAACTTACTCTCAGCTGACATAACGCTGAAGCTAAAAATTGACAGATACAAAAAATAAGTAAAACAACAACAACTAAGCCTTGGTTTTCACTATATACATTGATCCTTCAATATCATTAGTTCATAAAAAAAGTCCATTTTTTGAACTGAACAGAAACATACAAGTTAATGAGACGACTGTTGAAGGCCTTGCATTCCTGGATTATTTCGTCTTCATCCAGAAGCTCTTCCAAAGTGTAGTTATCCTTTTCCAATACTACCTCGACCTGCAGATCATCAGCAACATAAAATGAGACAAAAGAGAGGTGCTATTGCCAAACATGATTTTCCACGTTTTGACAAATTAGGCCATTAAGACGTGTATATTCGTTCTCAAATCAGAATGACGAGTAGTAAGAAGAAGTGAAATGTTGTTTTAACATACATTAAATTCAAATGTTGTTCAGGTAAAAGCAAGAATAAGCTTACTGCCAGTCCAGTCCAAAACGTACGTTCACGGTGAGTTTTTACTGTAATTTCCACTCCAGCCCTAACCTTCAACGCTCTACAAATTGAAAGTGAAATATCCAAACAACAAAAAGGAATTCATACATTCAAACAACAAAAAACTGTATTTGTAAATATGTAACGCAGAAAAGGAAATCAAAATATCAAAACCAATTTCATTCATATGAATTGAAATCTATATCATTCAAAAGTGGTCCTTTCAGAAATGAAAGTTACAACATTAAGAAAAATAAAACTCCTAATAGTCAAATCTATAAGGCCTGAATGACATGAAATTGCTCCAACCGATTGGTGCTAAGTCTTCATCATCTGAATCAAACGTACGTTTCTTCCGTATCCTTCTTGCTCTGTTAAATCTCCTTCTCCTCCGTCTTCTTTCAACTGAGACCGACTGTAGCCTCTACACAGCTTCCTCAGGCTGGACTTGTTGGGTGTGAACAGGTTGTTGAACATCAGAAGTAGGTATTTGAACATCTGAAGTTGGTTGTTGAACATCTGAACTTTGTTGGGTCTAGGCAACTTCATTGGAACTCATGTTCGTTTTCCTTCTTAAATGATGCTGGTTGTGTGATAAAATGAAGAGAAAAACGTTTATATAATGGTTTACGTTGACATTCTAAACGTTTTTTTGGGCTGTAATTATTGGTTGGGAAGTTCAATAACCAGTGCTGGTAATTGAATATGAATGGTCAAGTTTATCATTTATTTTAAAATACATTATTATTTAATATGGGGCATTGGGAAGCAAAACATTGTATATTGTTATTATGGGCCCAAAACCTATTTACATTAGTGGTAAATAGATTTCAAAGGCATAACGATTGGTTGACCATGTAGATTATTTGGTATAACGAAATTAAATACCAAACCATTAAGTCTATAAAATGATCTTCTAAATAAAAGAATATAGAAAGAAATCCTAATGCCAGGAAAAATTTATACAGTACAATGACTGTAAGCACCACAAAGTTTGGACAAAAGGTGCACATACCATAAGAGTTCTTAACAGATCATCTCTTTGCACATGAGTATCCCCACCAATTCACTGGTAATGAAACAAATATTGCAAATAAGTAACAGAGTCTAAATAGCCACATAGATATTTTATTCACAACACCAGTTCACAGTTTATACATTTGGAAAAAAGAGAACACATATAGATATATTAGATTGCAGGTGTACCAGGACCAAGAGCATATCATGTATCATGTGTCAATAAAAAATTAATATCAGTAATACCTATAAGATCCTTTCTAAGGGAATGAAGAGGATCTAATGTAACATCTGTCACATTCCAATAATGAAACAATTAGTAGAACAACAGATTCAGGAAGGAACATCATCTGCAAAATATTAAGGAAAGATGTTCAACGATATTTACACTATTAAAAAAAACACTTCATTAACTTAGGGTTACGTCATTGGATTTTTACTGGCATCAGATTACCTTATAAAGAAGGTTATAATCAAAGGGGGCAAGTTATGTTTGTATGGTCGCATCATCCAATCTGTCGACCATCTGAAAAAAAGAAAAGACATTAATATAATTATAGATTGAGTTATGTATTCAAACATTACAGTGTCAGAAATAAATAACACAACACTACCAATGTTTAAACACAAATGGAGTTACAAAGTTAGTAATACATCTATTTCAAATCAATTCAATGTGTCCATTTTTGAAGGATCTTGTAATTTCGTGTTTTACGCTTGAGACAATCAACAAAAGACAACTATAGGCTAGTTGACTTGCTAGCTTCAGTGCAACAAATGTATTTTCATATAAGTATTATCAATTGCATACACAAACATTTAATCAAACATCTACCATTCGTAGATTTTCATCACAAAAAACCCAAGTGCCTCAACCTTCAAAGTTCAGGTTTCTGATTTCAACATTAAATGAAAGAAGAAAAATAATGAAAACCAACTTATCTCTTTATTATACGGCGTAAGCAATTACTACGGATGCTATCTCCAAAGCACCACTTCTTTTCTCAGGTCCATATTTTTCCACAGATCTTTTCAACTGTTAAGACATAAAGAAAATGTTTTGCCATTAAGACGTTTATATTTATGCACAAAAGATAAAGACGAGCATCTACAAGAAGTGAAATGTTTTTTTAACATGCTTTAAATTCAAATGTTTTTCAGTTAAAAGCAAAAACAAGCTTACTTCCTCTTCAGTCGAAAATCTGAGTTCCTACTGCATTTTTCACTCCAGCCCTAACCTGCAATGCTCTATATAATGAAAGTAATAGATCAAAAACACAAAATCCAAAAATCAAGATCCAAAATAATGCCTTCAATGCTTCAAAATTTAAGATCCCTAACCTACAAAATCCAAATGATGAAGAAGGTGGTTGGATCAAAAAAACATTGCATCGATAAAAAATAACAAACCAATGAGGGGACACAAGCTCCAAGCAATCCAACACTAACATAAAAACAGAAGAGGCTCAACAAAAGAGGCCAAACATATTTTTCAACCAAACATAAAAACATAACGAACCCAAACATATTTTTTGGTTAGGGTTCAACAAAAGAGGCTCAGATTCACCTTTTCTCAAACAATAGAGGAAGTTTGCAAAGGCTGCGTCAACAATATATGTGCAATGAACCCAGAAGATTTCACACATACACTGAGCCACCATGCCTAGATACAAATCCTCACTCATGTTTGATTCAGTTGTTCAAAACATCACTGCCTTTCATTGAGATCTATCATTCGATACCACAACAACAGTGCGACAACAACTCTTAAAACAGATCCATAACATGATAGAGAAAAGAGAGAAAGACGAGGAGTAAATCATAGAGAAGAGGATAATATGATTTGAAATCGGAAACACAGAGAAGGACGACCGAGAATGATAGAGATGAATCTCAGAAAATGATTTCAGCTTTTCATTTAGGAGAGAGAAATTAGTGAGGTCCAGCTACACAGTTTGCATTGGAACCCATTATTAGTTGAAATGGTACAACCAGATAGTTTATTTGAAACTAATGTGTGTTGAGATAATACATTTTGGTTTCAAAAAGTAATTAGAAAAAGTAATGTGTCTTGAAACTATATTGCAAAAGCATTAGAAAAAGTAACTTGGTTACAAAAAGTAATAATTAGACACCAAAAGCCCCTCATTTGATGTGGTGGCATTTTTTAAGACAAGGGTAGTATAGACTTTTCCTGAGCCCGTTCTTTTCTTATATTATAGATATTCGTCAATCACTCCGAGAAAGGGAAGGAAGCAGACAAAATATTTCTCAAAAAACCATTTCTAAAACTAAAAAAATATATATTTGTCCACCAATTCCTCCAATTTAAATGTCACATGAAAAAATGAACTCATTTCATGATTTCCATATAGCCATAACACATAATATCAAACTAAGGTTAAGTTTGTTATAACTCAAGAAGTAGACCCAAACTACCTAACAACCTAGAAAACGAGTATAAATGTTTAGATAAGGAAAACTTCCAACCTAATCACCTATATATATTGTATCAAATGGTAGCTGTGACATTATAGGTGACAAAGAATGGGAAGAAACTTCCCCAAAATGATGTTACGCTTAAGAAGTTTATACTGCGGTTTCCACGTGGTCTCCTTGAGACCAGAAGAAAGCATTCCTCCATTACAAGAGACTTTTTTTAATCTATGCTGTTATATTAATAAAACAAATAATTAAAATCTTAAACTTACCCCACTTTATTTCAATAAATATATTTAAAATTTTAGATAGACATAATTCATCACACTTTATTTCATTGATAATACTAGCTTCCATATAATATTCCATAACTTGAGAAATATCTGAATTTGCTAGGTATAAATCAATCAAACTAACTTTCTCTTTTTGTTATCTTAACCTTGAGACCTTCTTTTGTGAGAAGTACAATTGAAAGACTAGGAGTGACACAACTACCTTCCTCAACACGAACACAATGTTCCACAAAATAGAAGCAGTCACCATCTTAACTTGAAGGAAAGCCAAGTCTCTTCCCAACATGGTTTTAAATTGCGGTCCGCAACCGCAATTGCAACCGCAATATTGCGGATGCGGTTGCCTCCGCAACCGCATTGGACCGCAATTGCGGTGTGATTTGAAAATTACTCCTCCGGTTAAGTTTGGAACCATATTAGATAATTTCGATCATGTTTCTTCAAGTATTTTCATCTAAAATCAAAATATTAGAATCCGAAAACTCAATTTACTTATTATGTAATGAAAAAACATAACATTAAGTGTTTTTCGACTTTGTATTTCAATCACTTCCTTATAAAAATTCACACCGCAACGGCTGCAATACGCATCGCAACACCCGCAATGACTGCAATCGCAACACCCGCAACCGCAACCGCATCCGCAACCGCAACCGCAATTTAAAACCATGCTTCCCAAACAAGTCCTAGGTCCAGCATTAAAGCTAAAGAATTTGTAAGATGGAACATAAACATTGCCTCCTCTTTCAGAAATCCACCTCTCTGGCTTGAACTCCAAGCAATCTTTTCCCCAAATTTCTTCAAACCTCCCCATTGCATATAAAGAAAAGAATATCATTTTATTAGGATGAACATGATGACCGCTTGGAAGTATATCGGCTTTAATCGCTTCCTTTCGCTCAAACGGTACGGGTGGAAAAAGCCTTAACGCCTCACATATAGCACCATGAAGATAAACAAGCTTTTTCGTCTCGTCAACACTTAAAACCCAAGGCTTCTCTTTGTGTCCAAAGTTTTCTTTTATCTCTTCGAGAATCTTTGCTTCCACTAAAGGATGTGTAGCAATAAGATAAAATAACCATGTAAGTGCAGAAGTTATAGTATCTCTCCCGGCTACAAAGAGATTGAAGGCAGAATCTCTTAGAAACTTGTCACCACTTTCGCTCTCTTTTGATTTTTCTTCTCCAATCATCGCGGTTAGCAAATCAACATGATGATTTTTTTCAGTTTGAGCATCATCTTCACTTTTGTTGCAATTTTTCAAAAGCTCTTTGCGTTTTGAAGCTATACAATCATATAAAAATTTGTCAAATACCTTGCATGCCTGAGTCATTTTTTTCTCTTCGCTGATTTGAAGCCATCTTTGCAACCTCCAAACAAACCCCGGGACAGTGTGTCTATAGAAGATAGACTCCTCAGCTTGGTTAAAAGCCTTCTCAACTGCAACTTCGGGGAAATCTAAGGAAAGACAATTCGGATCATTTCCAAGAACTATTAAACAAATATTATCAAACGTGAAACGATTGAAAATATCTTGTAAATCGACCATCGACCCTTTTTGTTGAACATGATTCAATAAAGGAATCAATGATTTCTCAACTTTGTTGTGAATGACTTTCTCTTGATAAGCTTCAAAGCTCCTTTGTTTGAAAAGATATTGAAGAAGATTCCTATGGTATTTCCATTGAATCGAATCGGTAGTGAAAATACCTTCACCAAAAGCTTGAAACATTTCACGAAATAAATCACCTTTCACGAAGTTGTCGAATCTCTTGCTCATAATGTGGTGGACTTTCATTGGATCAATTGTGATTACACCCTTCATATTGGTAAACCAAGGTCCTATGAACTCAACTGTGCCACCTTTTGCTTTCAAAAATTGAGCTGAAAATTCATGAATACGTGAAACGTTCCAAAGGAATCTTGGTAGCATACCAATGAAAGGCCAATTTATGAATGCAGGAGTTTTGAGATATAGTGTTTGGTAAAAAGCATATAAGAATAAAGGGAGGATAAGTGTGATAGCCATAGCTAGAAACGTTGATAGCATGATCATTGTTAATGTCAATGAATTTGAGGGATATCATGTTATTATGTCATGCTCCTAATGTGTCTTTATATAAAGGTTTAAATGCCCAATTTTGGTTACAAAACAAAGTAAGAATAAGATGACAAATGATGATATCATTGTGCATTAATAGTCAAACTACATTTAATAGGAAAGTTTGTTTTATTTGTTTATTTTTAATATAAGTTATGATTTTTAAATTAGTAATATAAGTTATTGTTCCCTTCTGCAACAAGAGATAAGAGATGAAGTGAAGGGGAAGACCTACAATGCTAATATAACGTCCAAGTTATTGATCAATAGTTTTACGGTGATAGTGTATTGAATACACTAAAGTGATTTTTATATAATATGTGTGGTTAAACTAGTCGGTGTCAATTAGATTCAACACTGAGAGATGTGATAAAGGAGATAATCATGTTCCTTGACATAGACAAAAATACACATGTTTTGTGCACCTATGTATTCATTTTGATAATTAGTTTTATTTGTTAATCTTGCGGACGACTCATAATAGTTATAATTAAAAATTAAGTTTTATAACCATTTTTGAATTTCACTAGTCATCTAAAACAACTTATAAATTTCTAGCTTATTTTAAACAATATCAGAAAAAAATATTTAAAAAAATAAGACTGTAATTAATGGAATCAATACATAAAATATCCATTTAATACATAAAATTAAAAAAGTAAAAAACAAAAATGCTACTTGGTAAGAATATTGTCCATTTAAGAAAAAAAACAAGAAAGCTGTTTTCTCGATCAACTTAACATTTGGCTAATTTAATTTTATCCAATAAAAACTTAACATGGTGATTCATTATTTTTCGTATGTACAACTCTTCTTTCTAAATAGCTTTTTTTTTTAAAAGGAATATATATAAAAAGATTATATATATAATGGAGTTCAATTTACTTTAATTTATTCTAAATTATTGTGATATAATTCAAGTCGTAGCCCAAGTCTAAGTTAGTTAGGGTTAGGATTTGTTATGTTAGTTACTTAGTTGTATATATATACACATATTCTAATTCAGTTTCACAACCATAAGCTTTTCAATAATAACAATCCTTATTCTGCATTCTCTCTCTTTCTCTCCTCATTAAAAATGTCTCACACACTTACAAATTGGTATCTAGAGCTCCGGTTAGTTTCTTGATCGTATTTTCAAGAATCACACGTCGATGATCGTGGTTATGGGATCGTGGGTTGTTAAACACGTTTGCTGCAAAGATGAATGGTAACAATGGCATTCCAAATTCTCTTCCAATTCTTGACGGCAAGAATTGGATTCGATGGAGAAAATAGATGAAATCTCTATTTGGATTTCATGAAACCCTAGAAATGGTTACTAATGGTGTCCGTGAGCTTGCTGAGAACGCAACTGATGCTCATAGAGTCGCAAACAAGGAGGCCAAGAAGAAAAACTGCAAGGTTGCGTTTTATATTCAATCGGCGGTAGACGCGGCGGACTTTGATCGAATTTCTCATGCTGAATCGGTGAAGGAGACATGGGATATTCTTGTCAAGTATTACGAAGGAGGTGAGAATGTTAAAGTTGTCAAATTGTTGATATTGCGAATGCAATATGAATTACTGATGATCGGAGAAGAAGAAAATATTGCAGGCTATGTCTTGAAGGTGCACAAGCTTGTTCATCTCATGAATGGTGAAACCATAATTGAAAAGATGATAGTTGAGAAGGTAATGTGTATATTGACCTCTCACTTTGATCACACATCGTTGTTATTCAAGAATCCAACAATCTTGAAACATTGAAATTGGAAGATTTGGTTGGTTCGTTGGAGGTACGTAAGATGAGGATTGTCAAAAAGAAATGTGTTCAAGATTCGATACAAACTCTACAGGCTCATACATGGAAGAAACATGGTGTTTCCAACAAATTCAAGGGAAAATGAGACAAGACTCAGAGCAAGAAGTTTTGGTCGAACCCTAAAAAGCATAAGGTCGATGATGGGGCTTTTGAATCCTCAAAGAGAGGAAAGGAAACTCCTATCAGAAAGACAAAGAAGTTAAAAAAAGGTGTGCAATGCTATAATTGTGAAAATGGGGTCACATGGCCAAGAATTTACTGGTACAATAAAGGCAAGAATGAAGGAGAAAACCTTGCACGCCATGATTCAGATGATTCTGAAGATATGGTGGTTATGGTTGTAGTTGCAGATGACTGTGTCGAATCCAAGATCAAGTTTCTCGGCACAGGTTGTTCGAATCATGTGACTAGTAAAAAAGTATGTTTAGAAAATTTTGACGAGTCGAAGAAGAGCAAGGTGAAACTTGCTGATAATAAGTTGTTGCAAGCAAAAGGTACTGGCGGCATAGTTATTCAAAGGAGCAATGGAGCAAAAGCTATGATAAAAAATGTACTATATGTACCTGGAATGAAGTGTAATCTACTAAGTGTTAGACAATTGGTCGAAAAAGGTTTTTCAGTGGTTATAAAAGATAGAGCCTTGAAACTATTCGAAACTCATAATAATTTGGTTTTAAAATCTACTATGTTGAAGAATAGGACATTTAAGAGGGTGTGGCTAGCACAAGCCAAAGACCTCAAAGAACCAGAGTACTCCCAGCAAGGCTTCAAGACTGTGAAGTGGTTGGTGATGATGAAGTCACACCAGATGAAGATTTGGTTCATTTTTCTTTATTTGAAGGTGTTGAACCAATCAACTACAACGATGCCTTCAAAGATAAACAATGGAAGGAAGTTATGGTCGAGGAGTTACAAGCGATTGAAAGAAACAATACATGGGAGCTAGTCGAATTTCCAGCACACACAAAAGCTATCAAAGTGAATGGGTGTTCAAACTAAAGCACAATCCTGATGGGTCGATTGCAAGACACAAGGCAAGATTAGTAGCTCGAGGATTTTTTCAGAGACCAAGACTCCACTACTCGGAAGTATATGCACCTGTAGTAAGATTAGATAGTGTCCGATTAGAAGTAGCCTTGGCATGCAAGCAAGGTTGGTCGACATTTCACTTAGATGTGAAATCAAAATTTTTAAATGGTCCTTTAGATGAAGTCGTATATGTCACACAACCTCCTGGTGTTGTGACACATGAGAAAGTAAGGAAAGTATATAGGCTACACAAAGCGCTTTATGGCCTCAGGCAGGAACCTAGGGCATTGAACGAGAAGATCGACTCATACTTGGTCGAATTAGGATTCATCAAATGAAAATCTGAGTATAGTGTCTATGTTCAGGTTGTGGCCCAAGATATAACAATCATTTGCTTATATGTCGATGACTTGTTAGTAAATGGAAATCGCTTGGAGAACTTGTCGAATTTCAAAGAGCTGGTGAAGAAATAATTTGAAATGTTGGATCTGGGAAAGTTTTTGTACTTCTTATGCATGGAATTTCAAATGTAAAAGCAAGGTATGGTGCTACATCAAAGAAAGTGTGTCAAAGAGATACTCAAGAGGTTCAGGATGGAAGACTCGAATCCTGCATCCTCGTTTGTCGAACCAAATTTGAAGTTGGAGAAGCATGGAGAGGAAGAAAAAGTCGATGTCACTTTGTTCAAACAAATTGTCGGATCTATGATATATGTGTACAACAGCCGACTAGATATAGGTTTCTCAGTCGAATTAGTGAGAAGATACATGAGTGATCCAAGGGTGTCACATATGAAGGTTGCAAGAAGGATCCTGAGATACTTAAAAGGATTGACAAACTATGGAATTCTATTTCCACGAGATTCTAAAAGCAAAGAAACCGAGATTACTTGCTATTCAGATGTTGATTGGTGTGGAGATAAGGAAGATAGAAATAATAGAACTGGTTACTTCTTTCAAGTATTTGGTGCCCCAATCTCATGGTGCTCGAGAAAGAAACCTGTAGTAGCATTATAATCATGTGAGGCTGAATATATAGCAGTATCTTATGCTACTTGGCAAGCAATTTGGATAAGATATGTGCTAGAAGAGATGGAGGTCGAAGTTAAGAAACCGCTGGTGTTGCAGATCGACAACAAGTCAGTCATTAATCTTGCAAACAATCCAGTTCTGAATGGAAGGAGTAAACATATTGAGGCTAGGTTTCATTTCTTAAGGGAGAAGGTAAACTAGATAGAACTTGAAGTGAGGCATTGCTCGAGTGAATCACAGTTGACTAACATTTTCTCTAGAGGACAAAAGAACGATTGATTCCTAACTTTGAGATAGAAGTTAGGAATAGTTCATATCATCTATGATTTGTCTGTGTTTGACAACTTGGATTATAAGGGGGTATGTTGTGATATAATCCAAGTTGTAGCCCAAACCCAAGTTAATAAGGGTTATGGTTTGTTACGTTAGTTACTTAGTTATATATATACACATATTGTAATTCAATTACACAACAATAAGCTTTTCAATAATAACATTCCTTATTCTCCATTCTCTCTTTTTCTCTCATCACTAAAAATGTCTCACGCACTAACACAAATCACAACCTTCCAACTAAGCCTAATCTAATAGTTAATATTTTTATTTAATTATAATTAACATGTTTACTCAATTAACCATTCGATTAAATCTAATTTAAAGGCTATGATTTGCAGTAAGTTAAAACACTTAATCTTGAAGTAAGTCAATGATTTGCAATATATATATATATATATATATATATATATATATATATATATATATATATATATATATATATATATATATATATATATATATATAAAACAAAAAAAAATACATTGTATTTAATAGAAAAAATAAAGATCTTTATATGGTAATGGAAACTCGTTGCATTCAATAATGATAAATAATTATTTAATATGAAATAGTAAAAAAATAATTAATAAAAATATTAAATAATTATATAATTTCTTCATTCTCTCTTTCTCTCCTCAGGGCCTGTTTGGTTCAATCGAGGGGAGGGGAGGGACTTTTAATCAAGGGGAGGGGAGGTGAGGGGAAGGGAAAGGAGAAATTTTAATTACATATATGTTTGGTTTAAAATATTGGTTTAAAATATGAAAGGGGAGGGGAGGAATTTTATTTACAAATATGTTTGATTCACAAGGGGAGGGGGTATTTTAAAACTAATTTACTTTTTTATCCTTGTAATTTTACCATAAAACTCATAATATTTATCGTTTATAATTCAAATACAAATTCATTGACTAAATATAAATATTCAATCAGAGAGCATCATGAAAGTTTTTATAAAAATATAACGATTATAATATATAATTTAAAAAAGTTTATCAAATACAATAAAATCTAACAAAAAATTATTATAAAGAAAAGAATTACGATAATCAAAAACTAATATTAAAGTATAAAAAATAAATAAAAAATTTAAACACAAATAATAATAAGATAAAGATATAAAAATACAACAAATATAAAAAGAAGATAAAATTTGTTCAAAATAGAATTTTTAACATTTTAATAAATTAAATTGATATTTAAGTAAATAAATAAGGGTAAATATGTAAATATAATTAAAATGAAATACCTCCCCTCCCCTCCAAATTGGAAGGGCGCAAAAATTGGTTCAGAAGGGATTTGGTCCCCTCCATCTATCTCTCATTCCACTATTATAATTTGAACCAAACACATAAACTATTAAATATTCTCTCCTCTCCCCTGCCATCTCTTCCATTTACTCCCAACCAAACAGGCCCTAAAAGTACCGCACGCACTAACACAAATCACAAGCTTCCAACTAAGCCTAATCTAATAGTTAATATTTTTATTTAATTATAATTAACATATATTAACCATTCGATTAAATCTACTTAATATAAATCCAAAGAAGTCATACTGGCAACCCTAGCCACATGTCATCTTGGTAACAATCCTCGCCACATGTCATTTGGTATCAATTCTAAGTACAAACCCTAATTATGCAAACTCTATATTAAAATAAATAATTATTATTATTATTATTATAATTATAATAATAATATAATAATAATAATAATAATATTAAAATAATAATAATAATAACAAAAATAATAATATAATAACCAACTACTACAATTATAAATAATAATAATAATAATAATAATATATTCAATTAACACTATTATATCTTATTATTCTAATTCTCATTTTTTATACAAAAAAAAACTTTAATTATCAAATAAAAATAATAATAATAATAATAATAATAATAATAATACAAAAATTTTTAATTAACACTATTATATTCAATTAACACTATTATATCTTATAATCCTAATTCTCTTTTAATTATTTTTTTAATTATTCTCTTTTAATTATTCTGTTTAATATTAAAATTATAATTTTTTATATAAATTTTGAATTACTTATTAGTTTTTCTATATAATAAATACAAATCACAAATATAATTATGTTTCATAAATTTTATTTTAATAATTATTAAAATTATAACTAATACACTATAATAATATAATTATGATAATATAAATTTTTTTAAAAACTAAATAAATACATTAATAATTACTACTCAGCAAAAATTGCAAATGAAAGAAATCAAGTAAGAATAAAATTATTTACTACTTTATACATATTTTTATATAAACTTTGTATTACTTAATTTTTCTAAATAATAAATACAAATCACAAATATAAAAATTAATTTAATAACTAATTATGATAAAAAAAAATTTATAGACAATAATGATAACTCAATATCACATATTTATACGTAGAGTGATTATGGATAGAACAATAATAAATAAAATAATAATAATAATAATAATTTAAATTATTAATTAAAATCTATATTAATACAATAAATAAGTGAAAAAATTTTGATTTTCCATTCAATAGTAATTTATAAATAAGTTCTTTGATGGTAATTATTTAATGTTTAAAAGGGAGCCAATTTATTTTAATAATGGAGGAGAGAGAAAAACAAAAACCACACATAATCTCCACCATTTATTTTAAAATCTAATGATTCAGATTCATTAACATGTTCTTACATAAAATGACATTCTCATAAGATATGAACCCTATATATAGGGAACGTATCATATGAGAATGCTATTTTTATGTAAGAATATGAGAATGAATCTGAACCATTAGATTTTAAAATAAATGGTGGAGATTATGTGTCAGTTTTTCTCTCTCTCTCCTCAATTATTTATTTTAATAATGGAGGAGAGAGAAAAACAAAAACCACACATAATCTCCACCATTTATTTTAAAATCTAATGATTTAGATTCATTCTCATGTTCTTACATAAAATAACATTCTCATAAGATATGAACCCTAAATATAGGGAATGTATCATATGAGAATGCTATTTTATGTAAGAATATGCGAATGAATCTGAACCATTAGATTTTAAAATAAATGGTGGAGATTATGTGTCAGTTTTTTTTCTCTCCTCCATTATTTATTTTAATAATGGAGGAGAGAGAAAAAGAAAAACCACACAAAATCTCCACTATTTATTTTAAAATCTAATGATTCAGATTCATTCTCATGTTCTTACATAAAATGACATTCTCATAAGATATGAACCCTAAATATAGGGAACGTATCATATGAGAATGCTATTTTTTTGTAAGAATATGAGAATAAATCTGAACCATTAAATTTTAAAATAAATGGTGGAGATTATGTGTCAGTTTTTTTTCTCTCCCCTCCATTATTTATTTTAATAATGGAGGAGAGAGAAAAATAAAAACCACACATAATCTCCACCATTTATTTTAAAATCCAATGATTCAGATTCATTCTCATGTTCTTACCTAAAATGGCATTCTTGTAAGATATGAACCCTATATATAGGGAGCGTATCATATGAGAATGCTATTTTTATGTAAGAATTTGAGAATGAATCTGAACCATTAAATTTTAAAATAAATGGTGGAGATTATGTGTCAGTTTTTTTCTCTCTCCTCCATTATTTATTTTAATAATGGAGGAGAGAGAAAAACAAAAACCACACATAATCTCCACCATTTATTTTAAAATCTAATGATTCAGATTCATTCTCATGTTCTTACATTAAAAAACATTCTCATAAGATACGAACCCTATATATAGGGAACGTATCATATGAAAATGCTATTTTTAGGTAAGAATATGAGAATGAATCTGAACCATTAGATTTTAAAATAAATGGTGGAGATTATGTGTCAGTTTTTTTTCCTCTCTCCTCCATTATTTATTTTAATAATGGAGGAGAAAGAAAAACAAAAACCACACATAATCTCCACCATTTATTTTAAAATCTAATGATTCAGATTCATTCTCATGTTCTTACATAAAATCGCATTCGCATAAGATATGAACCCTATATATAGGGAACGTATCATATGAGAATGCTATTTTTATGTAAGAATATGAGAATGAATCTGAACCATTAAATTTTAAAATAAATGGTGGAGATTATGTGTCAGTTTTTTTCTCTCTCCTCCATTATTTATTTTAATAATGGAGGAGAGAGAAAAACAAAAACCACACATAATCTCCACCATTTAGTTTAAAATCTAATGATTCAGATTCATTCTCATGTTCTTACATTAAAAAACATTCTCATGAGATACGAACCCTATATATAGGGAACGTATCATATGAGAATCCTATTTTTAGGTAAGAATATGAGAATGAATCTGAACCATTAGATTTTAAAATAAATGGTGGAGATTATGTTTCAGTTTTTTTTCCTCTCTCCTCCATTATTTATTTTAATAATGGAGGAGAAAGAAAAACAAAAACCACACATAATCTCCACCATTTATTTTAAAATCTAATGATTCAGATTCATTCTCATGTTCTTACATAAAATGACATTCTCATAAGATATGAACCCTATATATAGGGAACGTATCATATGAGAATGCTATTTTTATGTAAGAATATGAGAATGAATCTGAACCATTAGATTTTAAAATATATTGTTGAGATTATGTGTCAGTTTTTTTTTTCTCACCTCCATTATTTATTTTAATAATGGAGGAGAGAGAAAAACAAAAACCACATAAAATCTCCACCATTTATTTTAAAATCTAATGATTCAGATTCATTCTCATAAGATATGAACCCTATATATCGGGAACGTATCATATGAGAATGCCATTTTTATGTAAGAATATGAGAATGAATCTGAACCATTAGATTTTAAAATAAATGGTGGAGATTATGTGTCAGTTTTTTTTTCTCTCTCCTCCATTATTCATTTTAATAATGGAGGAGAGAGAAAAACAAAAACCACACATAATCTCCACCGTTTATTTTAAAATCTAATGATTCAGATTCATTCTCATGTTCTTACATAAAATGACATTCTCATAAGATATGAACCCTAAATATAGGGAACGTATCATATGAGAATGCTATTTTTATGTAAGAATATGAGAATAAATCTGAACCATTAGATTTTAAAATAAATGGTGGAGATTATGTGTCAGTTTTTTTCTCTCTCCTCCATTATTTATTTTAATAATGGAGAAGAGAGAAAAACAAAAACCACACATAATCTCCACCATTTATTTTAAAATCTAATGATTCAGATTCATTCTCATGTTCTTACATAAAATGACATTCTCATAAGATATGAACCCTATATATAGGGAACGTATCATATGAGAATGCTATTTTTATGTAAGAATATGAGAATGAATCTGAAACATTAAATTTTAAAATAAATGGTGGAGATTATGTGTCAGTTTTTTTCTCTCTCCTCCATTATTTATTTTAATAATGGAGGAGAGAGAAAAACAAAAACCACACATAATCTCCACCATTTATTTTAAAATCTAATGATTCAGATTCATTCTCATGTTCTTACATAAAATGACATTCTCATAAGATATGAACCCTATATATAGGGAACGTATCATATGAGAATGCTATTTTTATGTAAGAATATGAGAATGAATCTGAACCATTAGATTTTAAAATAAATGGTGAAGATTATGTGTCAGTTTTTTTTTCTCTCCTCCATTATTTATTTTAATAATGGAGGAGAGAGAAAAACAAAAACCACACAAAATCTCCACCATTTATTTTAAAATCTAATGATTCAGATTCATTCTCATAAGATATGAACCCTATATATAGGGAACGTATCATATGAGAATGCTACTTTTATGTAAGAATATGAGAATGAATCTGAACCATTAGATTTTAAAATAAATGGTGGAGATTATGTGTCAGTTTTTTTCTCTTTCCTCCATTATTTATTTTAATAATGGAGGAGAGAGAAAAACAAAAACCACACATAATCTCCACCATTTATTTTAAAATCTAATGATTCAGATTCATTATCATGTTCTTACATAAAATGATGTTCTCATAAGATATGAACCCTATATATAGGGAACGTATCATATGAGAATGCTATTTTTATGTAAGAATATGAAAATGAATCTGAACCATTAGATTTTAAAATAAATGGTAGAGATTATGTGTCAGTTTTTTTCTCTCTCCTCCATTATTTATTTTAATAATGGAGGAGAGAGAAAAACAAAAACCACACATAATCTCCACCATTTATTTTAAAATCTAATGATTCAGATTCATTAACATGTTCTTACATAAAATGAAATTCTCATAAGATATGAACCCTATATATAGGGAACGTATCATATGAGAATGCTATTTTTATGTAAGAATATGAGAATGAATCTGAACCATTAGATTTTAAAATAAATTGTGGAGATTATGTGTCAGTTTTTCTCTCTCTCTCCTCAATTATTTATTTTAATAATGGAGGAGAGAGAAAAACAAAAACCACACATAATCTCCACCATTTATTTTAAAATCTAATGATTCAGATTCATTCTCATGTTCTTACATAAAATAACATTCTCATAAGATATGAACCCTAAATATAGGGAACGTATCATATGAGAATGCTATTATTATGTAAGAATATGAGAATGAATATGAACCATTAGATTTTAAAATAAATGGTGGAGATTATGTGTCAGTTTTTTTCTCTCTCCTCAATTATTTATTTTAATAATGGAGGAGAGAGAAAAACAAAAACCACACATAATCTCCACCATTTATTTTAAAATCTAATGATTTAGATTCATTCTCATGTTCTTACATAAAATAACATTCTCATAAGATATGAACCCTAAATATAGGGAATGTATCATATGAGAATGCTATTTTTATGTAAGAATATGAGAATAAATCTGAACCATTAGATTTTAAAATAAATGGTGGAGATTATGTGTCAGTTTTTTTCTCTCTCCTCCATTATTTATTTTAATAATGGAGGAGAGAGAAAAACAAAAACCACGCATAATCTCCACCATTTATTTTAAAATCTAATGATTCAGATTCATTCTCATGTTCTTACATAAAATCGCATTCTCATAAGATATGAACCCTATATATAGGGAACGTATCATATGAGAATGCTATTTTTATGTAAGAATATGAGAATGAATCTGAACCATTAAATTTTAAAATAAATGGTGGGGATTATGTGTCAGCTTTTTTCCCTCTCCTCCATTATTTATTTTAATAATGGAGGAGAGAGAAAAACAAAAATCACACAAATTCTCCACCATTTATTTTAAAATCTAATGATTCAAATTCATTCTCATGTTCTTACATAAAATTACATTCTCATAAGATATGAACCCTATATATAGGGAACGTATCATATGAGAATGCTACTTTTATGTAAGAATATGAAAATGAATCAGAACCATTAGATTTTAAAATAAATGGTGGAGATTATGTGTCAGTTTTTTTCTCTCTCCTCCATTATTTATTTTAATAATGGAGGAGAGAGAAAAACAAAAACCACACATAATCTCCACCATTTATTTTAAAATCTAATGATTCAGATTCATTATCATGTTCTTACATAAAATGATGTTCTCATAAGATATGAATCCTATATATAGGGAACGTATCATATGAGAATGCTATTTTTATGTAAGAATATGAAAATGAATCTGAACCATTAGATTTTAAAATAAATGGTGGAGATTATGTGTCAGTTTTTTTCTCTCTCCTCCATTATTTATTTTAATAATGGAGGAGAGAGAAACACAAAAACCACACATAATCTCCACCATTTATTTTAAAATCTAATGATTCAGATTCATTAACATGTTCTTACATAAAATGGCATTCTCATAAGATATGAACCCTATATATAGGGAACGTATCATATGAGAATGCTATTTTTATGTAAGAATATGAGAATGAATCTGAACCATTAGATTTTAAAATAAATGGTGGAGATTATTTGTCAGTTTTTCTCTCTCTCCTCAATTATTTATTTTAATAATGGAGGAGAGAGAAAAACAAAAACCACACATAATCTCCACCATTTATTTTAAAATCTAATGATTCAGATTCATTCTCATGTTCTTACATAAAATAACATTCTCATAAGATATGAACCCTAAATATAGGGAACGTATCATATGAGAATGCTATTATTATGTAAGAATATGAGAATGAATCTGAACCATTAGATTTTAAAATAAATGGTGGAGATTATGTGTCAGTTTTTTTCTCTCTCCTCAATTATTTATTTTAATAATGGAGGAGAAAGAAAAACAAAAACCACACATAATCTCCACCATTTATTTTAAAATCTAATGATTCAGATTCATTCTCATGTTCTTACATAAAATGACATTCTCATAAGATATGAACCCTATATATAGGGAACGTATCATATGAGAATGCTATTTTTATGTAAGAATATGAGAATGAATCTGAACCATTAGATTTTAAAATATATTGTTGAGATTATGTGTCAGTTTTTTTTTTCTCACCTCCATTATTTATTTTAATAATGGAGGAGAGAGAAAAACAAAAACCACATAAAATCTCCACCATTTATTTTAAAATCTAATGATTCAGATTCATTCTCATAAGATATGAACCCTATATATAGGGAACGTATCATATGAGAATGCCATTTTTATGTAAGAATATGAGAATGAATCTGAACCATTAGATTTTAAAATAAATGATGGAGATTATGTGTCAGTTTTTTTTCTCTCTCCTCCATTATTCATTTTAATAATGGAGGAGAGAGAAAAACAAAAACCACACATAATCTCCACCGTTTATTTTAAAATCTAATGATTCAGATTCATTCTCATGTTCTTAAATAAAATGACATTCTCATAAGATATGAACCCTAAATATAGGGAACGTATCATATGAGAATGCTATTTTTATGTAAGAATATGAGAATAAATCTGAACCATTAGATTTTAAAATAAATGGTGGAGATTATGTGTCAGTTTTTTTCTCTCTCCTCCATTATTTATTTTAATAATGGAGAAGAGAGAAAAACAAAAACCACACATAATCTCCACCATTTATTTTAAAATCTAATGATTCAGATTCATTCTCATGTTCTTACATAAAATGACATTCTCATAAGATATGAACCCTATATATAGGGAACGTATCATATGAGAATGCTATTTTTATGTAAGAATATGAGAATGAATCTGAAACATTAAATTTTAAAATAAATGGTGGAGATTATGTGTCAGTTTTTTTCTCTCTCCTCCATTATTTATTTTAATAATGGAGGAGAGAGAAAAACAAAAACCACACATAATCTCCACCATTTATTTTAAAATCTAATGATTCAGATTCATTCTCATGTTCTTACATAAAATGACATTCTCATAAGATATGAACCCTATATATAGGGAACGTATCATATGAGAATGCTATTTTTATGTAAGAATATGAGAATGAATCTGAACCATTAGATTTTAAAATAAATGGTGAAGATTATGTGTCAGTTTTTTTTTCTCTCCTCCATTATTTATTTTAATAATGGAGGAGAGAGAAAAACAAAAACCACACAAAATCTCCACCATTTATTTTAAAATCTAATGATTCAGATTCATTCTCATAAGATATGAACCCTATATATAGGTAACGTATCATATGAGAATGCTACTTTTATGTAAGAATATGAGAATGAATCTGAACCATTAGATTTTAAAATAAATGGTGGAGATTATGTGTCAGTTTTTTTCTCTTTCCTCCATTATTTATTTTAATAATGGAGGAGAGAGAAAAACAAAAACCACACATAATCTCCACCATTTATTTTAAAATCTAATGATTCAGATTCATTATCATGTTCTTACATAAAATGATGTTCTCATAAGATATGAACCTTATATATAGGGAACGTATCATATGAGAATGCTATTTTTATGTAAGAATATGAAAATGAATCTGAACCATTAGATTTTAAAATAAATGGTAGAGATTATGTGTCAGTTTTTTTCTCTCTCCTCCATTATTTATTTTAATAATGGAGGAGAGAGAAAAACAAAAACCACACATAATCTCCACCATTTATTTTAAAATCTAATGATTCAGATTCATTAACATGTTCTTACATAAAATGAAATTCTCATAAGATATGAACCCTATATATAGGGAACGTATCATATGAGAATGCTATTTTTATGTAAGAATATGAGAATGAATCTGAACCATTAGATTTTAAAATAAATTGTGGAGATTATGTGTCAGTTTTTCTCTCTCTCTCCTCTATTATTTATTTTAATAATGGAGGAGAGAGAAAAACAAAAACCACACATAATCTCCACCATTTATTTTAAAATCTAATGATTCAGATTCATTCTCACGTTCTTACATAAAATAACATTCTCATAAGATATGAACCCTAAATATAGGGAACGTATCATATGAGAATGCTATTATTATGTAAGAATATGAGAATGAATCTGAACCATTAGATTTTAAAATAAATGGTGGAGATTATGTGTCAGTTTTTTTCTCTCTCCTCAATTATTTATTTTAATAATGGAGGAGAGAGAAAAACAAAAACCACACATAATCTCCACCATTTATTTTAAAATCTAATGATTTAGATTCATTCTCATGTTCTTACATAAAATAACATTCTCATAAGATATGAACCCTAAATATAGGGAATGTATCATATGAGAATGCTATTTTTATGTAAGAATATGAGAATAAATCTGAACCATTAGATTTTAAAATAAATGGTGGAGATTATGTGTCAGTTTTTTTTCTCTCTCCTCCATTATTTATTTTAATAATGGAGGAGAGAGAAAAACAAAAACCACGCATAATCTCCACCATTTATTTTAAAATCTAATGATTCAGATTCATTCTCATGTTCTTACATAAAATCGCATTCTCATAAGATATGAACCCTATATATAGGGAACGTATCATATGAGAATGCTATTTTTATGTAAGAATATGAGAATGAATCTGAACCATTAAATTTTAAAATAAATGGTGGGGATTATGTGTCAGCTTTTTTCCCTCTCCTCCATTATTTATTTTAATAATGGAGGAGAGAGAAAAACAAAAATCACACAAATTCTCCACCATTTATTTTAAAATCTAATGATTCAAATTCATTCTCATGTTCTTACATAAAATTACATTCTCATAAGATATGAATCCTATATATAGGGAACGTATCATATGAGAATGCTACTTTTATGTAAGAATATGAGAATGAATCAGAACCATTAGATTTTAAAATAAATGGTGGAGATTATGTGTCAGTTTTTTTCTCTCTCCTCCATTATTTATTTTAATAATGGAGGAGAGAGAAAAACAAAAACCACACATAATCTCCACCATTTATTTTAAAATCTAATGATTCAGATTCATTATCATGTTCTTACATAAAATGATGTTCTCATAAGATATGAACCCTATATATAGGGAACGTATCATATGAGAATGCTATTTTTATGTAAGAATATGAAAATGAATCTGAACCATTAGATTTTAAAATAAATGGTGGAGATTATGTGTCAGTTTTTTTCTCTCTCCTCCATTATTTATTTTAATAATGGAGGAGAGAGAAACACAAAAACCACACATAATCTCCACCATTTATTTTAAAATCTAATGATTCAGATTCATTAACATGTTCTTACATAAAATGGCATTCTCATAAGATATGAACCCTATATATAGGGAACGTATCATATGAGAATGCTATTTTTATGTAAGAATATGAGAATGAATCTGAACCATTAGATTTTAAAATAAATGGTGGAGATTATTTGTCAGTTTTTCTCTCTCTCCTCAATTATTTATTTTAATAATGGAGGAGAGAGAAAAACAAAAACCACACATAATCTCCACCATTTATTTTAAAATCTAATGATTCAGATTCATTCTCATGTTCTTACATAAAATAACATTCTCATAAGATATGAACCCTAAATATAGGGAACGTATCATATGAGAATGCTATTATTATGTAAGAATATGAGAATGAATCTGAACCATTAGATTTTAAAATAAATGGTGGAGATTATGTGTCAGTTTTTTTCTCTCTCCTCAATTATTTATTTTAATAATGGAGGAGAGAGAAAAACAAAAACCACACATAATCTCCACCATTTATTTTAAAATCTAATGATTTAGATTCATTCTCATGTTCTTACATAAAATAACATTCTCATCAGATATGAACCCTAAATATATGGAATGTATCATATGAGAATGCTATTTTTATGTAAGAATATGAGAATAAATCTGAACCATTAGATTTTAAAATAAATGGTGGAGATTATGTGTCAGTTTTTTTCTCTCTCCTCCATTATTTATTTTAATAATGGAGGAGAGAGAAAAACAAAAACCACACATAATCTCCACCATTTATTTTAAAATCTAATGATTCAGATTCATTCTCATGTTCTTACCTAAAATGGCATTCTTATAAGATATGAACCCTATATATAGGGAACGTATCATATGAGAATGCTATTTTTATATAAGAATATGAGAATGAATCTGAACCATTAAATTTTAAAATAAATGGTGGAGATTATGTGTCAGTTTTTTTCTCTAAATAAATAATGGAGGAGAGAGAAAAAACAAAAACCACACATAATCTCCACCATTTATTTTAAAATCTAATGATTCAGATTCATTATCATGTTCTTACATAAAATGATGTTCTCATAAGATATGAACCCTATATATAGGGAACGTATCATATGAGAATGCTATTTTTATGTAAGAATATGAAAATGAATCTGAACCATTAGATTTTAAAATAAATGGTGGAGATTATGTGTCAGTTTTTTTCTCTCTCCTCCATTATTTATTTTAATAATGGAGGAGAGAGAAAAACAAAAACCACACATAATCTCCACCATTTATTTTAAAATCTAATGATTCAGATTCATTAACATGTTCTTACATAAAATGACATTCTCATAAGATATGAACCCTATATATAGGGAACGTATCATATGAGAATGCTATTTTTATGTAAGAATATGAGAATGAATCTGAACCATTAGATTTTAAAATAAATGGTGGAGATTATGTGTCAGTTTTTCTCTCTCTCTCCTCAATTATTTATTTTAATAATGGAGGAGAGAGAAAAACAAAAACCACACATAATCTCCACCATTTATTTTAAAATCTAATGATTCAGATTCATTCTCATGTTCTTACATAAAATAACATTCTCATAAGATATGAACCCTAAATATAGGGAACGTATCATATGAGAATGCTATTATTATGTAAGAATATGAGAATGAATCTGAACCATTAGATTTTAAAATAAATGGTGGAGATTATGTGTCAGTTTTTTTTCTCTCTCCTCAATTATTTATTTTAATAATGGAGGAGAGAGAAAAACAAAAACCACACATAATCTCCACCATTTATTTTAAAATCTAATGATTTAGATTCATTCTCATGTTCTTACATAAAATAACATTCTCATAAGATATGAACCCTAAATATAGGGAATGTATCATATGAGAATGCTATTTTATGTAAGAATATGAAGAATGAATCTGAACCATTAGATTTTAAAATAAATGGTGGAGATTATGTTTCAGTTTTTTTTCTCTCTCCTCCATTATTTATTTTAATAATGGAGGAGAGAGAAAAAGAAAAACCACACAAAATCTCCACCATTTATTTTAAAATCTAGTGATTCAGATTCATTCTCATGTTCTTACATAAAATGACATTCTCATAAGATATGAACCCTAAATATAGGGAACGTATCATATGAGAATGCTATTTTTTTGTAAGAATATGAGAATGAATCTGAACCATTAGATTTTAAAATAAATGGTGGAGATTATGTGTCAGTTTTTTTTCTCTCCCCTCCATTATTTATTTTAATAATGGAGGAGAGAGAAAAACAAAAACCACACATAATCTCCACCATTTATTTTAAAATCTAATGATTCAGATTCATTCTCATGTTCTTACCTAAAATGGCATTCTTGTAAGATATGAACCCTATATATAGGGAGCGTATCATATGAGAATGCTATTTTTATGTAAGAATTTGAGAATGAATCTGAACCATTAAATTTTAAAATAAATGGTGGAGATTATGTGTCAGTTTTTTTCTCTCTCCTCCATTATTTATTTTAATAATGGAGGAGAGAGAAAAACAAAAACCACACATAATCTCCACATTTATTTTAAAATCTAATGATTCAGATTCATTCTCATGTTCTTACCTAAAATGGCATTCTTGTAAGATATGAACCCTATATATAGGGAGCGTATCATATGAGAATGCTATTTTTATGTAAGAATTTGAGAATGAATCTGAACCATTAAATTTTAAAATAAATGGTGAAGATTATGTGTCAGTTTTTTTTTCTCTCCTCCATTATTTATTTTAATAATGGAGGAGAGAGAAAAACAAAAACCACACAAAATCTCCAACCATTTATTTTAAAATCTAATGATTCAGATTCATTCTCATAAGATATGAACCCTATATATAGGTAACGTATCATATGAGAATGCTACTTTTATGTAAGAATATGAGAATGAATCTGAACCATTAGATTTTAAAATAAATGGTGGAGATTATGTGTCAGTTTTTTTCTCTTTCCTCCATTATTTTATTTTAATAATGGAGGAGAGAGAAAAACAAAAACCACACATTAATCTCCCACCATTTATTTTAAAATCTAATGATTCAGATTCATTATCATGTTCTTACATAAAATGATGTTCTCATAAGATATGAACCCTATATATAGGGAACGTATCATATGAGAATGCTATTTTTATGTAAGAATATGAAAATGAATCTGAACCATTAGATTTTAAAATAAATGGTAGAGATTATGTGTCAGTTTTTTTTCTCTCTCCTCCATTATTTATTTTAATAATGGAGGAGAGAGAAAAACAAAAAACCACACATAATCTCCACCATTTATTTTAAAATCTAATGATTCAGATTCATTAACATGTTCTTACATAAAATGAAATTCTCATAAGATATGAACCCCTATATATAGGGAACGTATCATATGAGAATGCTATTTTTTATGTAAGAATATGAGAATGAATCTGAACCATTAGATTTTAAAAATAAATTGTGGAGATTATGTGTCAGTTTTTCTCTCTCTCTCTCCTCTATTATTTATTTTAATAATGGAGGAGAGAGAAAAACAAAAACCACACATAATCTCCACCATTTATTTTAAAATCTAATGATTCAGATTCATTCTCATGTTCTTACATAAAATAACATTCTCATAAGATATGAACCCTAAATATAGGGAACGTATCATATGAGAATGCTATTATTATGTAAGAATATGAGAATGAATCTGAACCATTAGATTTTAAAATAAATGGTGGAGATTATGTGTCAGTTTTTTTCTCTCTCCTCAATTATTTATTTTAATAATGGAGGAGAGAGAAAAACAAAAACTACACATAATCTCCACCATTTATTTTAAAAATCTAATGATTTAGATTCATTCTCATGTTCTTACATAAAATAACATTCTCATAAGATATGAAACCCTAAATATAGGGAATGTATCATATGAGAATGCTATTTTTATGTAAGAATATGAGAATAAATCTGAACCATTAGATTTTAAAATAAATGGTGGAGATTATGTGTCAGTTTTTTTCTCTCTCCTCCATT